>JASPKZ010004938.1:982500-1572500 GCA_030220185.1 Diploptera punctata | reverse complement strand
GCCAGTGAGTTAGATACAAACAAATGAAATATACTTGGAAAGAGAACAAGGTGAGTGACACCGATTCTGTAAGCGGTTATATATATTAAAGCAACGTGAATGTGACCGGTAGAGCTTCTAGAAGTTACTGCGCTTTCTTTCGCTTTAGAAAGGAAGTCATATTCTGGTTCATTAGTCTCCTTGTTACGTAACGCAGACCTCGTAAAAATGTGAGTTTCACCTTCATAAATATACAATGCCTTGTATTAATAATAATAATAATAATAATAATAATATTATTATTATTATTATTATTATCAGTATTATTATTATTATCATCATTATTATCATCATTAGTTTTATTATTATTATTATTATTATTATTATTATTATTATTATTATTATTATTATTATTGCCTAAAATTGTTATGGAATTGATCCCAATGAAAAGCAGGAAGAGAGGAAGACCTAAGAAAACTTGGATAGAAGGGGTACAAGCGGCTATGAATATAAGAGGATTGGAGAAAATCAATGGATGGACAGAGAGGAACGGCGTTTGGTTTCCGGAAGACGGCGGCAGCTGCCATGATTCGGATTATTATTATTATTGTTATTATTATTATTATTGTCATTATTATTATTATTGTCATTATTATTATTTTATAATTATTATTATTAATATTGTAAAAAATAAGAAATAAAGTCTTACGAAAAAAAAATGGATATTAAATATTCAATAATATATTTTATAAGATACAAGCAATTAAATTGGTATGGGCGTGTACGACGAATGCAAGAAGAAAGGTTACCCAGAAAAAACATTAAAATGGTATCCACCTGGAAGAAGAAAGAAAGGAAGACCTCGAAACTCATGGATGTAAGAAATAAGAACTGGAATGAGAACAAGAGGACTGGAGGACATGGAGTGGATGATTAGGGACGAATGGAGAAGAAAAATAAAATCTTAGGCACTGAATGATGTGTAAACATTGGAGAATATTTTTGGACTAAATCAAGATGAACAGTCAGAATAATGCAGAAAACTACATAACATTGAGCTGCATCGTCTTTATGGGAAATCAGGTGTAGGCCCTAATAAGAACAGTTTAGTCTCGTAGACTGCGATAGACATGTTGCCCGGATGCGATAGACATGTTGCCCGGATGCGATAGACATGTTGCCCGGATGCGATAGACATGTTGCCAGGATGCGATAGACATGTTGCCCGGATGCGATAGACATGTTGCCAGGATGCGATAGACATGTTGCCAGGATGCGATAGACATGTTGCCAGGATGCGATAGACATGTTGCCCGGATGCAAATGAAAGGAACGAAATGAAAACCTGCAGGAAAGCACCCAAAAGCATTTCAAGATTAATATGGGAGAATAAATTAATCATAATTTGAGGTAGGTAAATTATACATGTAATGATTTGAAAATTCAGTATATAATGGAAATGGACAGCTAATGACAAATGAGGGAAATTTTGAGGAAGTGGCTGAATTCAAATACCTAGGAACAGTAATCACAAATAGGAATGAGATGCACAAAGAAATTAAACATAGGCTCAATTCTGGAAATGCGTGCTATTATGCATTGCAGAGACTCTTGATGTCCCAACTCCTTTCAAAAAACGTTAAGCTGAAAATATATAAAACTATTATTCTACCAGTTACATTATATGGGTGCGAAACATGGTCTCTTACTTTAAGAGAGGAAAGGAGATTACGAGTATTTGAGAATAAAGTACTTAGGAAAATTTTTGGACCAAAGAGAGATGAACAGACAGGTGAATGGAGAAGACTACATAACAATGAACTACATGGTCTTTATAGAAAGCCAGATATAATAAGGACAGTTAAGTCTCGTTGACTGCGATGGGCAGGACATGTTGCGCGTATGGGTAATGAAAGACGAGCATGGAAACTTCTTGTAGGAAAGCCAGAAGGAAAACGTCCAGTTGGTAGACCAAGAATGAGGTGGAAGAACAACATTAAGTATGATTTGAGGGAAGTAGATTATACAGGGAATGATTGGAAAGCATTAGCTCAGGATAGGGATGTATGGAGAGCTTATGTCCGCGCGGCCATGAACCTACGGGTTCGATAGTGCCAGTGAGTAAGTAAGTAAGTAAGTAAGTAAGTAAGTAATGATTTGAAAATATACAAGAGAGGGATATATGGATAGCTTACGACAACATACAATAGAAAAATAATTTCTCAACGATAAAGAAGAACAAAATTAGTAAAAGCGTACACAAATTATTTAGAAATGTACGTTAATGAGACCACCTTAGGCATTATTTACAAACTGCAGATTTTGTTTGAAGTTTAGATTTCGAAAGACTATAACATGTACTGTATTGCAAGAGCATAAAGATCAAGACCTCCATAGAAAGTCTATGTTTACATTTGTGTAGAATTTGATGGACTTTTCGACAAGTGGATGCCCACAAATACGGACAACTAAAGATACTAGAAATAGTGCTGCAAGAAATACTGGTTCTTACAAAACTAAAAACAAAATGCGAATCTTATTATATAATTACTAAAAATAATTATGCTTTTAGCACTTTATTGCTAAAAATAGAATAGATTATACCTGAACTAATCATTCCCTGTATAATCTATTTCCCTCAAACTATAGCTAATGTTATTCTCCCACCTCACTCTTGCCCTACGAACTGGGTGTTTTCCATCTGGTTTCCTATAGTAAGTATCCAAGCCCTTCTTCCATTTCCCATTCATGCCACATGTATTATCCATCGCAATCTACAAGACTTAACTGTTCTTTTTATAGGCTATCTGGTTTCCTACAAAATAATAATAATAATTATCATTATTATTATCATCATCATTATCATTATTATTGTTATTATTATTATCATCATCATCATCATCAACAATCACGGATTAAGCCCATGTGGCTTGTTCCGGTCTCATAGATTCTCATTCAAAAGTTGGATTATTATTATTATTATTATTATTATTATTATTATTATTATTATTATTATTATTATTATTATTATTATTATTATTATTATTATGTTTCAAAAAACGTTAAACTGATAATATATAAAACTATTATTCTACCAGTTATATTATATGGGTGCGAAACATGGACTCTTACTTTAAGGGAGGAAATGAGATTACAAGTATTTGAGAATAAAGTACTTAGGAAAATTTTTGGACCAAAGAGAGATGAAGAGACAGGTGAATGGAGAAGACTACATAACAATGAACTACATGGTCTTTATATAATAAGAACAGTTAAGTCTCGTAGACGGCGATGGGCAGGACATGTTGCACGTATGGGGAATGAAAGACTTGCATGGAAGCTTCTTGTAGGAAAGACAGAGGGAAAACGGCCAGTTGGTAGACCAAGAATGAGGTGGGAGAATAACATTAACTATGATTTGAGGGAAGTAGATTACACAGGAAATAAGTGGAAAGCATTAGCTCAGGATAGGGATGTATGGAGAGCTTATGTCCGCGCGGCCATGAACCTACGGGTTCGATAGTGCCAGTGAGTAAGTATTATTATTATTATTATTATTATTATTATTATTATTATTATTATTATTATTATTACTGTCTACGAAAATACCAATAATTTTCCAACCTTGTAAAACAAAATATTCTCGGATTAATGTGTAAAGATATATATCTCCATCCCAATCTTATATTTTTACACTCCAAGAATACAAACTGACGAGTTATTATGAAATATACTAATCACTGTTGTCACTATAAGGTATTGCTCTGTTCTACAATATATTATTTTATATGACACAGGAAAAAGTTATCACTCTTTCTAGCTAGATAACTCTTTTTCACATTTTTGGAGATATCTCTCTTTACCCACCCACCAGATCAATATAACATCTTGAAAGCTGTGTAATGATGGCAAATGCAGGAAGATGTTTCATCTGCCTACACGAGTGGACAAATCTGTTTTTTGGCCTCACTTTAACACACCTTGCACTTCTTCATTCACTAAAATATGTTTTTTGTCCTTACGGAAACCTTGACATTCTTCGCTGACAAATTTACCTTCCTGTTCATAGCTTCTCTAACGCAATTTTATTATTTAAACTGCGTAATTTATTCAAGTAATATATTACTATCAATATTATTATTTTTCCATTTCATTCGTGCAAAGTTTCCTGGATTATTTTTTTTTCCGAGGACTTTCCTTGTCCAAGGCAAATGTCAGAAAAATATTCTTCTTTTTTCTTCTTCAGACGACTTAATTCGGTGCCAACCTTATAGCAACTGTGGAGCATTTTACGCCGACATTTAAAATTCAGGGACAAATTTACCACAGAGCTGCTCTTAGCGGTTACAATTTTCGATGTCTCACATCGAAATTCAGTATATGCTACTAAAATAAACTTAGGTAGGTATTGATCTTGAAGAAGATTTCCGGGCTGTAAGGCCGTGGTCATGAGCCTTGAAGTTTCCCGACGTTTCGCCAGAGACTGCGTCTGGCATCCTAAAGGGTGCTTGAAGTTCCCTGACGTTTCGCCAGAGAACTTCAAGCCTCATGACCATGGTCTACAGCCCAGAAATCTTCTACAAGATCATCATAGCAACTCCGGCCGTGAAAGCCTAAGTCAATACATTAGGTAGATATTGTTAAAAATCAGCGAAATCTGGTCGTTAGAATGAATAAATTAATTTAATTATTTGGGTTATAATTAGACTCCGGATGTTAGGCACTTAAAAAGTTCAAAATATGCATGCAAAAAGGCACTAAAAATCATTAATATAGGCACTCAAAAAATCAAAATAGGCTCTTACAAAAAATTGACTACAACATAAAATTTTACAGCCTCAATAGCATACGAAGATATCAGATGATTTTGGAACTTATTTTGCCTTTCCACAAAGAGCATACTTATGTTTTGCAGAGTGTACGTGCTGCGAAACATGGCACTTCTTCGCGGAATTCACTGAAATTTTACACACTTTACAAAACAATATCACTTGAGAATATTTCCGCACCAAATTCTTTCACGAAATTGGTCAGTTTGTCTTTTACTGTTGTCCGTTCTTTAGGCATCGTGAAACAACTCTTCTAAAGGTAAAAAAATATAAAAAAAACGCACAACTTTGTTTTTGAAACACCTGTCTGTGAACGAGGACTACAGACTGAATTCAGCGTTATCAACAAAAAAATAATAGATATGTGTCATGAAAATTCATCGGAGAACATATTGTTTAAACAACTCACCTCATAGGATTCATGCTTCCATGATATCGCGATTTCAAACATAGTCATGTTCATCGTCAGCCATAACTCCGACTGACGAAATTCTTCGGCCGTCAACCATTCTATTGTCGCCATCTTCAGTGCTGCCATCTATGGTTGAATTTATGAACTTCGAAATCAATGTAATTTCGTTAGGGATATCAAAATTCATTGATCTATTTTTGTTTTTCTGAATGTATATTTTTTCCCAAACTGTCAATTCCAAAGGTTTCTCTACTTGTTTTAAAAGTTTAGCTTCTCTTCCAATTTTATGATGTTCTAATAAACTATGTGCAGCAATTGCAGATTTTTCAATTTCACAATTTTTAATATTTCTGAAATGTTCTTTTGTCCGAATTTCATAATTCCTTTTTGTTTTTCCTATATAAACTTTATTGCAATCTTCACAATTTATTTGATAAATTCCAGATTTCTTACTGTCTGGAACATTGACTTTTTTATTGGAACTTAGAAGATTATCCAGACTAAATTTATTTATTAGTGCCAAAGAAATGTTGTATTTGTCAACAATTTTTTGGAATTTCCTATGCATTTCAGGATGGTAAGTAATTTTCTTGTATTTTTTTCTTTTCTTTGCAATTTTGTAAAGTAGTAGGCTATATTCATTAAGTCTTTTTTTGTGTTTGAATTTCTTCAACTTATTACATTGATTTCGAAGTTCATAAATTCAACCATAGATGGCAGCACTGAAGATGGCGACAATAGAATAGTTGACGGCCGAAGAATTTCGTCAGTCGGAGTTATGGCTGACGATGAACATGACTATGTTTGAAATCGCGATATCATGGAAGCATGAATCCTATGAGGTGAGTTGTTTAAACAATATGTTCTCCGCTGAATTTTAATGATTATACCTCATAATGTTTACTTCCCAACATTAATTAAATATATGTGTCATGAAGTTTGTCCATTTCAATTAACTTGATTGAAATACTACGTTAATTTCGATAAAAATTACAAATAGGCATTTATAGGCATTGTAAGCTGAAATAGGGATTTATTGGTAAAATTAACTTCATGGAAAACAACTCTCGGGTCGTCGGTATGAACTTATATGAAGTCACTTTTACAATATCTATAATAAATAATTGTAGGCATTTTCCCTAACATCCGGTCTCTAGTTAGAATTTAACATTTCAAGATGAAACTGATATAGCAAAGAATATTACAAACTTCACAAAAACAACGGGGATAATTAACAGTATTATGAAACCATCTATAGTACTAAAATAATATAGATTTGGTTGGTGCAAATACTACTCACGGAAAATCCAATCGATTGTCTTAAGAATAGAACAGAGATTAGCCCATAAATTGCTTTCGAGCTGTATTTTCTGACAGTGTATTGGAGGAACGTGGAAGCGAGGCAGATGAAAGTAAGAAATGTGATGTCATAACAACTTTGATGTAAAGTTTTGCGTACCGAAGTAGTCAAGGTCACTCCGCTGTCTGACCACTTTCTTCCGACCAAGAGCCACCTTCACTCTTTGTTTATATCCGCTTACTATTTCATTAATAACTTGCGATATAGGAAATTAATCATTCCTCTTTGTTTTTTTCTTGTATTTTCTAAACATGAACACAGTTCAGGCCGAACACCCAAAACTTTTAGGACAGAATTACACTTTTCAACATTTTTTTTTTCTCATGAGTACCAATAGTTGTTAATATTTAATTTTAGGAAGTTATATTTTGAGGTTATTTTAATTATATTATTTTTGGTCTGGACATCTTACCTCAATATTAATGTTGATTTGTTCTTGACTTTTTGACTTCATATTTTGTTTCGAAAAAATTGTTATTGAAGTTGAGTATGGAGGACGCCATCTTGTTTTTCGTAATTTATAACACAAACACAAACAAATCAACATTAATATTGAGGTTAGATGTCCAGACCAAAAACCAATAGTTGTACTTAATGCAGCTTTTTATCGTGTTTTCAAATATGTATTTGGGATTTCTCCATCACCCACAGTCTTTTGTATTTCAATTCCAGTTAATGGATTTAAATAATGATTTTTTAATAAACGTTTTTTCGTCCATTTGCCCATTGTAAAATAAAACCAAATGAGCTAACTCAAATGATTTCAGCTATGGGAAAGAGATATCAAGGCAAATGGAATCCTAATATGTGGCCGATTAATGTTGGACCATCAAGAGGGATGCTCCACAGGCGAAATATAGCAGAAAATCGTAATTTCTCACTTCTACGTGAGTCCGAATGTTCGAATATTGTGTAGTTACGAATGTAGAAAATATTAAAGCGTTTGAAATTATAAATGCCTGCCTCTCGGAAATCTTGCGTGATGGAGAAAAACCGATATATTTGAATTCAGGAGAAAACATACTATCAGAATCACATATTTTTCTTTCTGAGACAAAGAAAGTTTATTTTTTGTTGCTCAGTGTACCTTGCAATACAAGAAATTAATGGTTCATCTTTGTTTTAATGTTCAACATGATCATAGTTCAGGCCGAACACCCAAAACTCTTAGGACACAATTATCAATCCATTGATTTTTGAAGGGAGGAGTCTACTATTTTGGCTATTTTAGTAAATTAAAAAGGAATGAACGTATTAAGGTTGTTCTCATGAGAACATTTTAGAATTTTTATTTACAGATCTTCACCGATCCAATCTAGCAGACGTCGACCAAAATTTATATATCGTCAGCTTACTTCTAAAACCTCGTAAGTGTAATTAAACATTTTTTCAGGGGAGCAATAAATAAATAAATAAATAAATATAGATGTGTGTGTGTGTGTGTATGTGTGTGTGTCAACAGCTGTGGTCTCGAGGTAGCGTACTGCCTTGTCACGCAGAGGGCCCGAGTTCGATTCCCGGTCGGGACAGGCTCCTGGGTGAGTTTTCTTCGGGGTTTTTCCTCACCTGTAAGACAAATGTCAGGAAGCTTAGGGCCCAACAGTCCCCAAAAATCATTCGGCCGGCCATCATCATCATCCTTCGCCGGTGTGGAAAGCAACGGGAAGCTACCACACCTATAAATCCCTAGAAAAGCTGCAAAGCATAGCATGAAAATGCTATGATTGCAGTGAAAGACCTGCCCTCGGGCAGAATTACTATGGATGGATGGATATATAATATATATTTAATGCCTCAGTTTGTCCTTTTGGACATTTCTGATGTACTCTCCTGGCATTGACGCAATTGTATCCCACTTCTGAAGGTTGGGGCGCCTCAAAAGCCGTGTTAAGAATCCCCGATGATATGATGGGTGATGATGATGATGATGATGATAGTGGTGAGCCAGGAGAATCCTTAATCCTAAGCTTAATCTAAGGTGAATATGAATGATGATGATTTCGATGGCCATATGATGTTCGGGGACCGTTTGGGCCTTAACGTTTCCTGACATTTGTCTTACAGGTGAGGAAAACCCAGATAAAAATCTCATCCTGGAAACTGTCCCGATCGGGGATCGAACCCGGGCTCGCTGCGTGACAAGGCAGCACGTTACTTCGAGACCACAACTTATTATTTCGTAACTATGTTTTCAATGTCTTATTTTGAATGTTTACAATATTTACACTCAAAATATGAAATTACTAACATTGTTACAAAATAATAAGCAATGTAAAAAATATTTGTCTGCTCTCCTGAAAATATTATTGACTTCCCAACTCCTTTCAAAAAACATTAAACTAAAAATGTCCACCGTTGTGGTCTCGAGGTAGCGTGCTGCCTTGTCACGCAGCGGGCCCGGGTTCGATCCCCGGTCGGGGCAGTTTTTCTGGGTGAGGTTTTTATCGGGGTTTTTCCTCGCCTGTAAGACAATTTCCAGGAAAACTTTAAGGCCCAAACGGTCCCCGAAATCATATGGCCATCATCCTTATCATTATCATCATCACCATCATCCTTCACCGGTGTGGAAAGCAACGGGAAGCTACCACACCTACACAATTCCCTAGTAAAGCTGCAAGCATAGCATGAAAATGCTATGATTGCAGTGAAGGATCTGCCTTCGGGCAGAACTACTATGGATGGAAACTAAAAATATATAAAAATACTATTCTACCAGTTATATTATATGGTGCGAAACATGGACTCTTACTTTAAGGGAGGAAAGGAGATTACAGGTATTTGAGAATAAAATACTTAGGAAAAATTTTGGACCAAAGAGAGATGAACAGACAAGTGCATGGAGAAGACTACATAACAATGAACTACATTGTCTTTATAGGAAGCCAGATATAATAAGAACAGTTAAGTCTCGTAGACTGCGATCGGCAGGACATGTGCCACGAATGGGGAATGAAAGACGTGCATGGAAGATTCTGGTAGAACATACAACATAACTCCACCTTCTAGGCGCCCCAACCTCAGAACTGGGTTATAATTACACCAATGTCAGATAAGAACACCAGAAATGTCGAAATGACAACCAAACTCCAAAATTCCAAGCGCGACAGATCGAGAAGGCCTTTGGCCTATCATCCGGCTGCTGGTCTCACATCCACATGTGTTAATCACAGAGGTAGACGATCATTTAGCCAGTGTAGGGGTGGCATTTGGTCATCGTGTCGGGTTCCTCAGCCGTTATAGCTGGTTTTCTTTTCTCAATCACGAGCCGCTACTTATTGTAGCTACCTAAATGCCTCACGATGCCGGGTGGGCACCGGTCCCATACTGACGGAAATTCCATGAGAAAATTTCTTCCTCCGTGAGGACTCCAACCAGCGCAATTCCCGTAGCTCTGCGCCAAGGCTTCTTGCCTTAATCACTCGGTTACGGCGCGTGACGAAATGACAACCAGGGGCATTAAATAAAAGAAACTAGCTTTTATTTATATTCGGGAGCCATCTATAGTTTAACATTTTTCCGATACGGAAGATGGCTGAATCGAGTTATAAAGCATGCCGATGATTGCGTATATTATTGATTACGTATGAAAACGGTTTATACGCGTGAGTAGAGAAAGAAATTGATCATATTTTCTGCTCTACTTGTTACCAATGATAGTGAAAACAACAAATACAGTGTAGGTACAATACATTATCTGTAATTTGATGAAAGGAATACTGACTCCCCTGTATTTTAATAGAGATTTCGGTAGTTTAAAAATTAGTTCATCCCATACGTATTATTATGCACCTTTCTCGTAACATGATTCATACCTGTAGAGTGAAATTACATTTGTATACATTATTTACCGAGTTCCGATGGAGTGTACTATTCAGGTTATTTTCATGTTGTATTTTTAATTTACAAATCGTAATAAATTCTATCGAAAATGACCATGATATATATATATATATATTATATATATATATAATAAATATTCTCTTTAATTTGCTTACTTGATATAGTCAGCTACTAGATGGCAGTGAAGACAGTGTTCTCGCGACATCTAGTAATAATGGAGAGTATAATACATATATAAGAAAAATAAGTGTTTGAATTGGATTCGCCTGGTAGTGTAATGGATATCACGCTGAGGTACAGACTCAGAGATCCGGGTTTGAATCCCGTCCAGGCATTTATTTTTCTTATCATACCATATATATATATATATATATATATATATAGTAAAAGTAAAGTAAAGTGAAGTAATAGCACTACAGGCCTCAGGAGGCCCTTGGGGTAGTAGGAGGTTAAGGCTCCCACTTTTTCTAGACAATCGGCATTTGAAGTCAGCCGGGTTGTCAGCCCTGCGTGACGGCCGCCTTTACCCCAGAACAAGCATCTGGTACTCATTTCCGTTAGAGGCTGAGTCGACCCCAGGGCCATAGTGCCGCCAGAAGGTTTAGGTCAGTTTAAAAATCCTGACCCTACCGGGACTTGAACCCTCGACCTTCCGGCTTGTAGCTCAGTGCCTTAACCACTAGCTACGGCGTGCCCCATATATATATATATATATATATATATATAAAGTTATGACATGAAAACAAAAAAATAGTCATAATGCCTGAACCAGAATTTGAACCCGGGATTTTTTAATTCTATACGTTAGTGCATACCGTCCACGCTATCCAGGCATCCCAGTGCAAACATTAATTTTCCTTTCCTTATAAACAATCCTCAAATGTTATATATATACGTAGCGTAGTGGTTAAGGCACTGAGCTACAAGCCGGAGGGTCGAGGGTTCAAGTCCCGTTGGGGTCAGGATTTTTAAACTGACCCAAACCCTCTGGCAGCATTATGGCCCTGGGGTCGACTCAGCCTCTAACGGAAATGAGTACCAGACGCTCGTTCTGGAGTAAAGGCGGCCGTCACGCAGGGCTGACAACCCGGCTGACATAAAGTGCCGATTGTCTAGAAAAAGTGGGAGCCTTAACCTCCTACTACCCCAAAGGCCTACGGGCCTGTTGTGGGATAATTTTACTTTACTTATATATATATATATATATATATTATTAGTAATATTCCACAATACAGTGTTTCTCCTTCAACCCAAAGTGATTTGTCGCCAGAGGTTCCTGTCTAGAACATCTTCTTCCCTCAAGTCTCTAGCTTCCATACTTCTCACTCCATCTATCCAACGTTCTCTAGGTCTGCCTCTTCCACTTCTTCCATTAGCTTTCCAATCAAGGATCTTCTATGGCATTCTATCTTCTTCCAATCTTATGAGGTGTCCATACCATTTCAAACGTTTTTCTTATATATTTTTTTAAATATATTTCTTTACAACTAGCATAATTTCCTTTATTGTGCTGTTTCTGACTTTATCCCTTCTTGTGAATCGCCTCCAAAAATCCATTTCTACTGTTATGGTGTAACAGTGACCTTGATATGGTAGGGCGCTTCCTACTTTCAGATACAAATCGTGACCTTACCCTGTCCTCCATAATTAACATCTTTCAGTCAAGTTCAAATTATTAGAAGTTCCAACCTTCAATTTATGACCTGCTATTAAACCTACTAACTCCCTTAGGGTTCGTCAGCTCAGTTTCTCGGAAATCTTGTTCAACATCAATTACTTAACACAATACTTATGGCAATTCTGTTAATTACTATAGTTGAACATTTCTCACCATCATGAAAGAGATATCGACGTACGAACAGTGCTTATTCGAGGTTTAAAAACTCACTTACATAGGAAAGTAGATAGATAGATAGATAGATAGATAGATAGATAGATAGATAGATAGATAGATAGATAGATAGATAGATAGATAGATAGATAGATAGATAGATAGATAGATAGATAGATAGATAGAATAGATAGATAGATAGATAGATAGATAGATAGATAGACTAGATAGAGAGACACGCTATAGATAGATCGATAGATAATAACTCGAAATATCGCATCGCTCTCTCGCTCGCTCGATCGCTCCGCTCCTCGTCGCTCTCTCGCTCGCTGCTCGCTCGATCGTCTCGCACTCGCTCGCCTCGCTCGCGACGCCTCGCTCGCTCTCTCGCTCGACTCGCTCGCTCACTGCTCGACTCAGCTCGCTCGCTCGCTCTCTCACTCGCACGCTCGCTCTCTCGCTCGCTCGCTCGCTCTCTCTCTCGCTCGCTCGCTCGCGTCGCACGCTCGCTCGCTCGCTCGCTCGCTCGCTCGCTCGCTGATCGCTCGCTCTCTCGCTCGCTCGCTCGCTCAGCTCACTCGCTCTCTCCTAGCTGCTTAGCGTCCGCTCGCTCTCGCTCTCCTCGCTCTCTCGCTAGACCTCTCCTGCTCGTCGCTCGCTCGCTCGCTCGCTCTCTCGTCTCATAGCTTCGCTCTCTCGCTCGCTCCTCTCTCTCTCGCTCTCTCTCTCTCTCTCTCTCTCTCTGCTACGCTCGCTCGCTCGCTCGCTGCTCCTCCTCGCTCCTCGCTCGCTCTCCATCGCTCGCTCGCTCGCTCGCTTCTCTCTCGCGCACCGCTTTCCTTTCGGCGCCTGGCGGGCAAAGAAAGAAAATACATATGCATTTACATTGCCGCACGGCCTGCTTGGGCCGTTACGTGCAGTATTTTTTCCATGAATACAAAAATAAAATCTAATAATATAAACAATACCTACAAATACAACCTGTATCCAAAAAAATAATAACGGCCTACATATAAGTAAAATCTATGTCTACAACTAAATCACAATAATACATATCTACATCATCCACATTCCGTACATTAAGATTTAAAAAGAAAATGCTAGAAAACAATTAAAAAAACACACACACACACATATAACCCACACACCCCACACATATACACACCGCACGCTCATACCCCCCACCCCCCCCCCCCGTCGCAGACACATTAAGTGCACTATCAGACTCATCAACTTATCAGGCCTACTTATTATATAACATGAATTAAAGATCGAAAAGAAAGACCATATTGATATTCTTCTTATTGTTAATGCATATCTCCTTACTCTAGCAATTTTGTTATATCTCAATTTTCTTACTGTACCCTAAAATTTGCATGTTTTTGATTCACTCTCGCTCCGTCCTAAAAGATCCCAACAAGCCACTCTCCCCTCGATCCGACCTGAGAAATCCGCTCCGGCAGCATCTGTTAAATCTAAGTTGTTCTTTCTCTCTACAGAATGCTATAATACTGCTGCCAGTGTTTCAATGGTCATCGCATAGTGGGCAGAGTTTAATGCCTTCATCATTTGTTTTTAACAAATTTATAGGGGTCATCAATCCCCCCAAATGAAACCATGCAATAGCACTTCTATCCTCCCCATCCAAAGAGTCAATATATTTCTCCCTTCCCCACGAAAGTTTCAGTTCCGTCTGCAAGGTGAGCGATATTTTCTGGTTACACTCTGCTTCTATATACTGTCTGTCTATATCGATTAGTCTCTTCTTAACTGTCCTCCAAACATTTCTATTTAACTAACTCACTGGCACTATCGAACCCGTAGGTTAATGGCCAAGCTGATATACGTTTTCTTCCTACATCCCTATCCTGAATCTAAATTTTGCTAACCATCCCCTGTACAAAACACTGGTCAACATGATTTTTGTCTCGTGAGTACCAATAGTTGTACTTAATGCAGTTTTTATCGTGTTTTCAAATATGTATTCGGAATTTCTCCATCACCCACAGTTTTCATTTATTTTAATTTCAATTAATGGATTTAAATAATTACTTTTAATAAACTTTTTTCGTCCATTTGTTCATTGTAAAATATAACCAAATGTGCTAACTCAAATGGTTTCAGCTATGGAAAAGAGATATCGAGGCAAATGGAGTTCCAATATGCTGGCCGATTATTGTTGAACCATCAAGAGGGATGCTCCACAGGCAAAATATAGCAGAAAATCGTTATTTCTTACTTTCTAGGTGAATCCGAATGTTCGAATATTGTGTAGTTACGAATGTAGAAAATATTGAAGTGTTTGAAATTATAAATGCCTGTCTCTCGGAAACCTCGCGTGATGGAGAAAAGCCGATATCATATTTGAATTCAGGAGAACAAATACTATAAGAATCATATACTTTTCTTTCTGCTCAGTGTAATAGGTGGGAGGAAAGAAAAAAGAAAGGGACTAAAGAAGGTTGGATGGATGGTTTGAGAAGAAGTATGAGTGAACTGGAACTTACAGATTAGGATGTTCAAGACCCCAACAAATGAATAAGTTCTTGATAGTGACCGAAAACACTGCATTATGGACAAATACCGAAATTATCGAAATTATATATATATATATATATATATATATATATATATATATATATATCTAGGATGCAATATCTCATATGAAGAAGAAAAGGATGTAAATGCAAAAATATCTAAATTTTTAAGAATTTTAGGGTTAATAAATTCTATCTTCAAGCCACAGTTAGTCCAAAAGCATTCAAGACTGAAAGTGTATAAAACACTGGCTCTTCCAACTCTTTTGTATGGTAGCGAAGTATGGACGTTGAAACAGAAGGATATACAGAGACTTAGATCTGCTGAAATGAGATATCTTCGGAGGACTGCAGGATACACACTACTAGATCACAAAAAAAATGAAGACATCTTAGAAGAATTACACATGGAATCCTTAGAAAACAAAATTTCTGATTATAAGTCAAGATAGATACAACATGTTCATCGAATGGAAGATCACAGAATACCCAAACTAATGTTAAGATATCAACCTGCAGGAAGAAGAAGACCAGGACGTCCACTCAAAAGACTTCTGGATGGTGTTTCTCTTGAGGCCGAAATGGGTCAACGAATGACCTGAATTCGTGAATGTACTATGATGATATATATATGGTATGATAAGAAAAATAAATGCCTGGACGGGATTCGAAATATATATATATATATATATATATATATATATATATGATTAAGAAAGGTTTTTTTTTTTTTTTTGTTTTTCCGTGTCTTGGATTCAAGGCTGGTCTCTGATCACTGATTCCGATGTTTCGACATGATCACACATACCATTATTAAGGTATTACCATGATATTAATAATAATAATCATTCCTTGATAATGGCATGTGGGATCATGTCAAAACGTCGGAATCAGTGGCCAGAGGCCAACATTGAATCCATAACGCGAAGAACCCAAGAAACCTTTCTTAATTATACTAATATCAGTGAAAATGTGCAACACACACACACACACACAAACACACACACACATATATATATATATATATATATATAGATATTATAAATATATTTTTGACATTTGGCAATGAAGGCAAATATGATATGAAAAGAAAAATGAATGCTTGAGTCGGGATTCGAACTCGAGTCTCTAAAGTCTGTACCTTTAGCGCTCTAACCAACTGAGCTACTCAAGAATTCCAATACAAGCATACAATTTTCTTATACATGTAGTATTCTCAATTCACACAAGAGGTAGCTGAAATTGTTCCAACTGCAGTTGGAACAATTTCAGCTACCTCTTGTGTGAATTGAGAATACTACATGTATAAGAAAATTGTATGCTTGTATTGGAATTCTTGAGTAGCTCAGTTGGTTAGAGCGCTAAAGGTACAGACTTTAGAGACTCGAGTTCGAATCCCGACTCAAGCATTCATTTTTCTTTTCATATCATATATATATATATATATATATATATATAGTCTGTTCAGATGGAGAAATAATATTAACACATTTAAGTCTCGTTGACTGCGATGAGCAAGTCAAATGTTGTGAATAGGGAATGGAATAGACATCTAAAATCTAAACACGTGAAGTATAAGGAAGAAGCCTGTTGTACATGTTAATCGGCAGGCTGTAGTTCGCGCTAGCTATAAAATTTCCAACTATACACTATTAACCTAAATGTGAAAGTCATTTACAGAAGGAGAAATTGTTAAAAACTGTGTTATTAAGTTGCCTCAACATATGGCCCCAAATTGATGACCTGGTCGAACACAAGAAATGTCAAGTGTCAACAAGTGCTTACTACACATGGAATAATAAGTAAACAGAAAGTAAAAATAAAACTATTTATAGAAATTATTTTTTATCTTCATCATCGACATGAAAGTCTAGGCCTTTTGACCTGTTTCGCTTAAAACTGGTGACGCCATCTCTTCATAGGACGGCCAACACTTATTTTTCCTATAGGAATATAGTTCAGGGCGGCTTTTGCTATTCTAGTTGGTGACATGCGATGAATGTGGTCTCTCCAATTAATTCTATATTTTTCAATCACTGTCGTAATTGGTTGAATATTCAGTTCAATACTAGTAAAATTCATAACAAATTCCGTTGACATGAAGTCATATGATGAAAGTTAAAAATTAAATTGTACCTGTTGGTAGGTGCCATCCTTCTCAACTTTGTTAATATATTGTATATAAAATTATATACAATGGTATAGAAGAACACAACAAATTCAACAACAAGGGAGTCTACAAACTAACATGTAAAGATTGTAATAAATTTTATATTAGCAGAACAAGCAGAAATTTCAATACAAGATATAAAGAACACCTAAAAGATTTCATACACGCGGGTGATAAATCAAGCTATGCTAAACATCTCATTAACGCAGGTCATCGAATGAACACAATTGAAAACACTCTCACGATAATCCACCGAGAAAACATTCCAGCTAGGATAAATATATTTGAAGACCTCGAAATTATAAAGGAAACAAACAACACTGTGAATTTGTGTTTTAATAATTCTTGCTAGAGAATCAGTATTTCGTACAGGCTATTTTGGTAATCTTTTTAGATCTATAATTGTTATTTTATTATTATTGTTAGTTTGTACTTTTAGAAGAATAAGATTTTTTACTTTTTATTTATTTTTTGAGAGAAGATTAATCCCTACTTTATTTTTAATTATCACTTCTTAATGAGAACGCACCCCAGTCAAACCCTTTATACGAGATCGTCAAAAACAAGTCAGTTGCTGCTAGAAACAGTTGGAGTATACATCACCGTACACAACAACAAGTAGCGGAAACTCAACCTGCAGAGGATGGAAGATAACTTCCGAAAGCGCTCCAGTTAATTTTATATACAACATATTAACAAAGTTGAGGACGACGGCACCTACCAACAGGTACAATTTAATTTTTAACTTTCATCATATTCAGTTCATTCCTGATGTCTATGCTTACCCTATGATCTAACAACTTACAATCTGCCACAAATCGAATAAATATAATTTCTGAATACTCTTATTTATTTTAACTAGTCTGCTGTTAATGTCCAGTTCTCACTGACATATAGAAGTAGTTGCAATGCAATAATTTTTGAGATAAGGATTGTTGTGATAGGGCTTAACTTGATAAATCACGGGTTTAACATAATTAATCTTACATCGTTTATTTAAATAAATTATATATTAAATCTTAAATCACCCTGTAGCTTCTACTGAACAAACAAATTGTAGCAACACATTTACAAAGATTTAGAAATATGTTTATATAATAGCGAAAGTTTTTCAAGAAATAATATGTTTATCTTGCGACAAGAGTTGGGAAATTTTAAAAACAACTCAAGAGAATATGCTAGAAGAATACTATAAAAAACTGAAGAGAGAGGGGCTAGGGACAGTGAGGTCCCGGGCTGCGTCCCAGCGACACGTCAGCCATCCTGCGGGGCAGTCTACGTAAATAGAGTTTTGTTTCAATTTCAGGAATATTTAAATTAGGAATATTTAATTATAATAATCACTTTGTAAAACTCCAATAATGTTTGTTTTTGTACTTTATATTTCAGTGTCCCCTGTACTGTTCCACAGAATTGTCTAAATATGTTTAATTTCAGTTGAACTCCATTAGTTCTGTTGTATTCTATATTATATCCTAAATATTTAAACTCATTTACTTGTTCAATAATTTTCCCATAGAAAACAATTTTTACTCTTCTGGGTTGTGTCCCCTGAAAAGCCATCAATGTTTTATTAATAGCAATATATTTCCTTAAAAACACAAGAAAAGAAACAAAACTGAAATTTTATAAAGTAATGGCTGTTCCTGTATTGATGTATGGATCAGAATGTTGGACGATCACTAAAAGTCAATAACAAAGATTGGAAGCAGCTGAGATGAGATTTTTAAGATATATAGTAAGATATATTCTGCTGGATAAGAAAAGAAATGAATATATAAGAAAGGAACTAAATATTTACAAACTTACAGACCTATAATTAAATATAGGAACGCCTGGAAATAACATATTGATAGAATGCCAGAAGAAAGATTTCCAAAATGATTGCTAAATTATAAACCGCACGGAAGGAGAAATGTTGGTCGCCCACACGGAAGATGATCTGAACAATTTTAACAATTCTAGCTTTCATGAAACCGGAACGAGCCAACAGGCTTAATCCCTGGATGATGATGATGATGATCTTTCGAGATGGATTAATTAGATTTTTTGTATGATTATAGCCTAATTCGGATACCACGCTATAGTTATTTATATGTCAATAAAAGTAATTAATTTATTCATGTATATTTACTTGATAATATTAAAATGAAGTCCACCACTGAATGTTTACATTCTGAACACATCACCTGAACGGGCAGGGAGTGACAGTGTATAGCATGCAGTGAAGGTCACGCACACTTCTGCATCCCTGCTGTAAACAGTAGGTCGAGAATCTAACTTGAAATTTATGTAAATAACTGTCAATTCTCTAGAGTGGAGCAATTGCAACGCTGTGTTTATCTTAAAACTTGGAATAAAAAGAAGTACACGTTCTCTTTCCCTACTTAATAAATATGTAATTAGGATTTGATCGTCTCTCTATGGCAATTGACTTACTTTCTGTTCATAATTGACTATCCACAAACACATTTATTTCAAACCTTAAAATTTAGTTTTCAACTGTTTGTTTTTTTAATATTTACCTTAAAGCTAAGTGAACTCTTAAATGCATAAGTACGATTTTAACTTGTTCTAAATACATGTATGAACTAAATTTCCGATCTATAGCTACACATTTCCATCATACAGGAATTGCGGATACTAAGCGAATCTCTCAGCAAGTCGAGTATAATTCTGTTTTTTTTCTGGTTTACGGAATATATGGGCCTATTTAGGTTACTACACAGAAAGAGAATATCCAAATTTCGATATAATTTCGGTTTTAAAATTAATCTTAGGAACCCCAAGATGAAAATATGAAGAAGAAAAAGATAAAAAATTCGGATGTCCACTTTTTGCGCCGTACCCGCCTATTTCTTTTGTTAAATTTGAGAAATTTAAAATCTGTTGCCGGTTTATTTTAAAGTGTCGGACAGCGGTGAAACATTTTTTTTTAAATTTTAGGTTTCAGGTAAACTCCCAGTTACAAAGAAATGCAGAATGTTATGCAGTACAAGAACTTAGTAATAACTCAATAAATATGCATAAAAACCGTAATCTGTTGGCGGAATTGTGTATTATCATGTTGGCTAATATAAATGCAAATAGTCACTTGTTCTCCATTGGAACATTCATAGAACCACTGCAGGCACATAACAAAAAAGCTATAATTTAAGAAAACAGATCAAAAACACACTAACATACTATGTACTTAAAATTAAAAATAAAAAAAAAAACATCAAAACAAGTTCAGCAACTCTGATAATTCCGCAGCAGGATGAATGTATGCTAGTTTACGGAAGATGTAATTCTCTTGACTATTTAACTCATGCCCCAAATGGGGAGTCAATGACCAATCACGTTTCAATGATTTCTGTTTTACAACCAATCAGAGTCGTGTTTCACGAAATATTTATCAGTGTTATAATTACCATATTAAAGAAAGCTCCTCCTTTTTAATATTCTGAACAGGTCTGACCATTATTTTGCAGTGACTGAGCCTATGAGAAATACGGCTACCAGATTGTATATATAGTGCATGAATGTCAACACATGCCGCATGTGGGAGTTAATATAAAACATTTGTAGCAATTGATTATACCACCAAAAAAAAAGAAACCACTGTTTGCACTTTCTTAAATGTATTTTTTCCCAGGTAACAATCCAAAAAAATATAATTGTCATATTTACATCATACGACATCGGAAATGAATTAATATACAGTTTGATGTGTTTCATTTTTTCTCCACTAGAGAGCATTCTTACAATATTGCGTTCCTTTGGCAATAAATAGTATGATCTGGTTGCAGTGATAAACAAAAGAAGCAGATGAAGCGTACCTATCGTTTCTCATTTGTTTTCAAACATCGCCGTTTACATTAAATATGTAAATATTTTAAAATAACTATAGTTAAATAATGATTTGTGAGTAAACAACTTAATTTTATTCGTTAAATAGTCCTAACAAATGCCACTCTTGATTTCCAAATTCTCTAGATAAATTCACTCCACACTTCGTGAGTCGTGAATTTATCGATAATTTGGAAATCATTCATGGCATTACTTATGATAATTAAATTCTGTATGCCAAGTTTCATAGTGAACAATCTGCACTTGATAAGCATTAAAAATGTTTCCACTTAATTTCAGTTTTAATGTTAATACCAATCTAAAATGCCAATTAAAAAAAATAACCAACTGGATATTACTTTTTTGTTATTCAAATGTTACATGAGAAAGGTATTGCAATAAAAACAAAATGGCGGTCGCTAGATTGATTTTCAAATTACACCGTTCAGGTAAATCCATTCTTAATTGATGGATTTCGCTGATTATTTTTTAAAAATATTTTTGTCTACATTAATGGCACGTATGAATTTGTATGAAAAAGAATTTTAAAAATGCGACCCATAGAGGTATTTTTAAATTTTGGTTTCAGCTTAACTCCTTTTCCTAATGATCGGATTTGCTTGATAACTAACTCGATGTCAACAGTTACTAACTTTAACTAACTCACTACCACTATTAAACTCCTAGATCATGGTTAATATTATTCTCCCACCTCATCCTTGGTCTAACAACTGGGGGGGGGGGAGTTTGCCTCTACTTTTCCTACAAATCTAATTTCCCCATCACATACTTGGTCAACCAACTGCATATTTTCCCTCTGGTTTTCATATAAGAAGTTTCTATGCCCCGTTTTCATTCCCTATCCGTGCCACATGTCCTGTCCATCGCAGTCTTAACTGTTATTGACTAACTTGACGCTATTTTCTTAATTGATTGTTATATACGGAATTCGGTAAAGAAAGAAAAATTAGTACCGTTTTATAGGTGGTTTAGTACTACTAATTATTGCAGCTACACAAATATTTATCATTATGCTGAGTGGGCACTGGTCCCACTGGCCTAAATTACATGAGAAAACATATTCATACACGGCGACTCGAACATGCGCCGAGTCCCTTATCTCTACACCAAGGGCATAATACCTTAAACCGCTCGGCTACTGCGCGGGAAACTACAATAAACTATAAACACAAATTCAGAAGGCCTATAAAAATTATAAGACTTACGTATCTTGGAGAAGATGGTGACTGGAGCCACAATAAAAAAAACGCATCACCTTTTTATCACAAAGACATTAACACACAATCACACAAATATATCACATAAATATACACATTAAACATATTGTTTATTACAATAAATATAAACCGATTACACGAAAAGATTCACGCAGATTTTAAATAATTTATACGGCGATAAACGCGCGTGGGTTTCGTCGATAGAAATTAAACCGGAAGTAGAGCTGCAAGCTATGGTGAACTATCGATTTTCTTATCGAACTTGAGGGTGATTTCCATTTAGCACAGAAAAGTAACTCTTCTAACAACCATGAAATGTCATGGATACTAAAACCAAAGCCATCTGCACATTTAACAATGAAGGATGGCCGTGCTTTAAACAACTGATAGCACATTTTATTGATGACAGGTATCATTATGAGCTTAATTGTTGTTACAAATATTTATAATTAAACATAAATGCTATTTTATGTGTGGTTTATTGTTTCATCGCTATTAATTTTCGTATTAATGAATTTTATTAGAAATAGAATGGCAACTGTTTTTGGCGTATGTTAAATGCTTTAATGTTTCTACACAACGTATTTTAATTAATTTAAGAGTCATTATCAGAACACGGATTTTTAATGTAACTTGGCCTCCATATTATCTTCTACTTCTTCATTATATATATATATATATATATATATATATATAATATATACACTTACTTACTCACTGGCACTATCGAACCCATAGGTTCATGGCCGCACGGACATAAGCTCTCCATACATCCCTATCCTGAGCTAATGCTTTCCAATCATTTCCTGTATAATCTACTTCCCTCAAATCATAGTTAATGTTATTCTCCCACCTGATTCTTGATCTACCAACTGGACGTTTTCCCTCTGGCTTTCCTACAAGAAGCTTCCATGCAAGTCTCTCATCCCCCCCCATGCGTGCAACATAAATATACACATATATGAAATGTATATTTGAATAAGCATGAAAGTTGTAACTTTTTGCGATAGATTTATTTTATTGTACTTAATTATTAATTTCCACTAACGCAGTTTAACCTCTTCTTATAGCGTCCGTTACGGATATGGTTAACCTGTAGATATATTCTCGTTGGTCCCAAGGTATCATATTTCGATACCGCAGGCATTTATTTATTTAGATTTTTTTTTCTCGCTTCGGTAATAACTAAAAATCATTGTGACCGGTAGGTCTATCATATATCATACCTTGAATGAAACCTCCTTACATGCCCCCCCCCCAAATTGTATTTTGTTCCTTGAAAATATATGTTATTTTGACATATTTGAACGTATTAAACGTGAAAATATAATTATAATTGACAAAATCGCAATTCAGAAGCCCCCATAAAGGTCCCACAAAAAAATAAAAATAAACGTTTTTTTATTTGAGTCCGTAGAAACGTACGAGTATTAAGTACAAAATCTTGTTGAGACTTTCTCGGAACTGAAAAGGTTATAGGCCTTTACCAATTTTGACAAAACCAAAGTTCCTGTAATGCATAATAGCATGCATTTCCAGAATTGAGCCTATGTTTGAATTATTTCTGCATCCCACTCCTGTTTGTAATTATTGTGCCGAGGTATATGAATTTAGTCAAACTTCAAAATTTCTCTCATTTCTCTTTAACTGTCTATTCCCTTCATCTTTATAGCCTATAAACAATTTTTCTGTACGTGTGTTTGCCACTGAACTCCTTCTAAATGACTGGACCAATGATGATGATTTTTTGGGCGTGTTTGTTTGGATCCCTCGATGGTTTATATTCACAATTGGGCTCTCTAAAACCATAAGGTGTAGGAGTTCACCTTAAGTGAAAATTTAAAAATCGCTCTAGCAGTAGTCTACCTTTTTTTACGTATAGATGTTATTTTGATGGTCCGTGGTCAGAGTTCCGCCTCATACTGACATCTAGGAAACCAAGGTTAGTACTAGGACGGGAAAATTCGGTAAATTTTGCTTAGAGGATTTTTCATTCAGGCTTAAGGATTTTTTACGAGCCTGAAAATCTTCAGACTCGGGATCTACGGCTTAAAGTCCCTCCCGGAGGACTTGCTCCTTGGATTTTTGCGCCCTAAAAAATCCATCGACCCCGGCCGGGTTTGAACCCGCGACCCTCGGGACCAGAGGCAAGGAGCATAACTAGGCCGACTAATATGATATAAAGGGCGTATAAAGAGAGATATTGTTGCTAAAAAGAAGAGCTTGTCCAGCTGCAAACGTTGATAACCTTTAGATAGGCCTACATTTGTAAAGAGTTATGTAACATTTTGAAAATGTTGATTTACTTTCACTCTTTTTAAAATTACATCTCTTCTTGCTATCGATATATGTAAATCGCTTTCTCTGGGAGGTGGCGACCTTCACCACATACTGATTAAGCGATTAACATACCTATCACGGTGACAACATAATAATATTTCAAAATACCTGCTCATGCATTCCTTACTCCCTTCTCTAATCAGATAAATAAAGCTGTCTTACACTACGATCTAATACTGGTACTTAACACGCATTTGTAATTTAACAAACTTATAAAAAAAGTAAAGTAAAGTGATCCCACAACAGGCCCGGAGGCCCTTGGGGTAGTAGGAGGTTAGGGCTCCCACTTTTTCTAGACAATCGGCATTTTATGTCAGCCGGGTTGTTAGCCCTGTGTGACGGCCGCCTTTACCCCCAGAACAAGGGTCTGGTACTCATTTCCGTTAGAGGCTGAGTCGACCACAGGGCCATAGTGCCGCCAGAAGGTTTAGGTCAGTTTAAAAATCCTGACCCCCAATGGGACTTAAACCCTCGACCCTCCGGCTTGTAGCTCAGTGCCTTAACCACTACGCTAAGGCGTGCCCCCAAGTAAAGTGGTCCCACAACAGGCCCGGAGGCCCTTGGGGTAGTAGAAGGTTAAGGCTCCCACTTTTTCTAGACAATCGGCACTTTACGTCAGCCGGGTTGTCAGCCCTGCGTAACGGCCGCCTTTGCCCCCAGAACAAACGTCTGGTACTCATTTTAGCTAGATGCTGAGTCGACCCCAGGGCCATAGTGCCGCCAGAGGGTTCGGGTCAGTTTAAAAATCCTGACCCCAACGGGACTTGAACCCTCGACCCTCCGGCTTGTAGCTCAGTGCCTTAACCACTACGCTAAGGCGTGCCCCCAAGTAAAGTGGTCCCACAACAGGCCCGGAGGCCCTTGGGGTAGTAGAAGGTTAAGGCTCCCACTTTTTCTAGACAATCGGCACTTTACGTCAGCCGGGTTGTCAGCCTGCGTAACGGCCGCCTTTGCCCCCAGAACAAACGTCTGGTACTCATTTTAGCTAGATGCTGAGTCGATCCCAGGGCCATAGTGCCGCCAGAGGGTTCGGGTCAGTTTAAAAATCCTGACCCCAACGGGACTTGAACCCTCGACCCTCCGGCTTGTAGCTCAGTGCCTTAACCACTACGCTACGGCGTGCCCCCAATATGGATACATTTTGCTGACTTAAGGAATATATATGCCTATTTGTTTTGTTAAATTGAAGAAACTCAATTTCTGATAACAGCTTATTTAAAAGTGGCAGACCGCAATGAAAACAAAACATGCATAATCGAAAGTCATTACCTAAATTGCATATTGTTGTATAACTTGTGAACTATCAACCGAGAGGAGGAAAAAGAGATCGGGGACGCCCACGAAAGAGATGGACACAACAGCTATGATACTTGGAGCCGGAACAAACTAACAAGGTTTAATCCTTGGAAGAAGAAGAAGAAGAAGAAGAAGAAGTTGTATAATTTGACAAAGATTAAAATACTAGGCCTATATACCGAATAATTTTTCCATTATTTTATTGAACTATTAAATAAATTAAAGTAATGTATTTTATAGAAAGCCTATATTGCCAAATAACAGGTTAATTAAATTGTACTGTAGGCCTATATATAGCGACGAACCAAACATGCCAGTTGCTAGAGTCGATGTTTAATTTTGGGTTTTGGATTAACCCCCACTTCTAATGGTCGGATTTCGCTAATTTTTGGATAACATCTATCTCGGTTTATTTTAATAGCGTATTTTGAGTTCTGTAGTTAGACATGGAATATTACAACCGCTACAGCGATTTTTAAATGTACATTTTAGCTGAGCTCCTACACCTAATCGTCCGATTTTGCTAGTTAATGAACTCGACCCTATTTTTTAAATCGATTGCTATATGCCATTTACGGTTTCAATGAAACGAAAATTGCGACCGCTAGAGCATTAAAGGACATTATATATGGAACACTATCAACTGTGCTAAAATTATTATTATTATTATTATTATTATTATTATTATTATTATTATTATTATTGTCAAGGTCATCAATTTCAACATCTGTTTTGATCCAGTTAACCTCCGTATCGATGATTTGCCGGTCGTGTACGTGTAACTCTGGCGAAAGGTGCGCCAATACTCACCCAGTCCAAGGCCGCCGCGGAACGGTCCTGCCGAACTACGAACGCATTGTATGTATGTATGTATATATATATATATATATATATATATATATATATATATATATATATATATTATGGCAGTGAAGACCGAGTTCTCGCGACATCTAGTAATAATGGAGAATATAATACATATATAAGAAAAATAAGTGTTTGAATTGGATTCGCCTGGTGGTGTAATGGATATCACACTGAGGTACACACTCAGAGATCCGGGTTCGAATCCCGTCCAGGCATTTATTTTTCTTATCATACCATATATATATATATATATATATATATATCGGAATTCATCCGCAATAAAATGGTTTTCCGTCATCCTCAAGAAATTTGGCTTCTCCTGTTACAGGCTATATATATATATATATATATATATATATATAAATATATATATTGGTAATGGCATTTTCGGTGTCTAGCACACAAAATCGGCGAAGATCTGTTAAAAAATTCATAAATATTTTCATGAAAACAACCTCAATAGCTCCATGCCTTCGTAATTCGATAAAATGGAAAAGTGTACACTCTCTGGAAATCAGTTTGGGTATAAAGTGGAAGAGATAATTTCAAAATGAGGTCTCGTGTGATATCATATGTTATTTTAGTTTGAATTCCACAAAAAAAAAAACTCTTCTTTCTGTTATCGTTGACTGATGTTTATGGCTATATTCACGGTCAATGTAATACTAATCAGGATATAAAACGTATCATTCATACAGTACTTGGGGATCTGCAAGTCATTGCAGTCGTTGAACGACTCATGGTCGTTCATTCATGACAAATCACAGCGATTGTAAACATGCCCCTGGGTAGTTATACAACCTACGCTAAAAACTCTCACTATGTTAAACGGTTAACTTGATCAGCGCTAAGAGCTAATTTTTCAGCTTCAAAAGATTGTTTACTTACTTACTTTCTCACTGGCACTATCGAACCCGTAGGTTCATGGCCGCGCGGACATAAGCTCTCCATACATCCCTATCCTGAGCTAATGCTTTCCAATCATTCCCTGTATAATCTACTTCCCTCAAATCATAGTTAATGTTATTCTCCCATCTCATTCTTGGTCTACCAACTGGGCGTTTTCCCTCTGGTTTCCCTACAAGAAGCTTCCATGCAAGTCTTTCATTCCCCATACGTGCAACATGTCCTGCCCATCGCAGTCTACGAGATCAAAAGATTGTTTGAAATTATAAATGCCTGTCTCTCGGAAACCTTGCGTGATGGAGAAAAGCCGGTATCATATTTGAATTCAGGAGAAAAGATACTATCAGAATCACATATTTTTCTTTCTGAGACAAAAAAAAAGTTTTTTTTTTTTTTTGCTCAGTGTAATTGGGTCAGAAGTGGTCAGTACGTAGTAGACAGTTGGAGTTTGATAAAAATCCTCTTGAATTTATTTAGATTAAATGCATTTCTTATTCTCTTGTGTTGTCTACTGCAATCTATCAAGAGACGCCTGCTTGTCGATATCACGTAGAACGGTAAATAGATTCTACAAATAGAATTACCCCATTTTCAGCGCACTCTGGTCAGGTTCTGTGGAAACGTGTTGCAAACAAATGAGTAACGGTATCCAATTACCAAGGTGCGTTAATGACTTTTAATAAACAAAAGTGTTAATTCTCTCCTCTCTCCCCCCCCTCTCTCTCTCTCTCTCTCTTCTCTCTCTCTCTCTTTCTATCTCTTACAAGGAAACTGTCAACTACAGTATTGTTACCGAAATCTACATTGAAATGTTGGGTGAGGTACGTTATTTGCCGGTCACAATTCTACACTTGCATTCTTATGCCACTGATGCACTAAACATCTGTAAACACGTTTTGTACTGTTTTAAACATTTTGAAACGATCTTCAAGCTTTCTTTACAATATTTTATATTTATATATTTACGTAAAACATGATCGTGGATACATTACTTGCTTGCTACTTTCCCCATGTTGTTCCAACGTTGCCACCATTTGAAAATAATTTCAAGCCATATTTAGTGTTAGTGTACGTAACAATAGTTTATATTTTATTAAATAATACGCATGTAAATTGTTTTGTTAGGTTAGGAAATGGGAAGTTGGTTTACGTCCATTTTTTTTAGCATTTGTGAATAATATGCATGCAAATTGTTTTCTTTGGTTAGGAAATGGCAAGTTAGTTTGCGTCCATTTTTTTAGCATTTGGGAAGTTATTTCCAAAGTTAGTAACACCGACTGCAGAGCCTTCTACCGGAGGCTACAATAATCATTATTACAGCAACTCCCGCAACTCGCGCATGCGCACTGCGATTCTGTGGAACTTACAAGAATTCGTGTCCGCCATATAACCGACTTTTACCGAATTTTTTCCTACAGAAGCATTGTGATGCACCAACCCCGTGTTCAAAAAAGAAATCTGCCATTTTCAACTGCAAGGCACAGAAATATAAGCCAGAATCCAGCAATGGCAAACCCACTATACGGAGAAAATAAATTCGCTACATGAGTAAGAGAGGTGTGAACTGAGGGGGAACGCGGCGTTGACGGCAGGCATTGAGGGTTACCCAATATACCAATTCAGGAGTTGTATTACTTCCTTACAGTTTAAATTAGAGATTTGGCACTGGACATTAGTGGATTGCAGTTAAAAACGGTAGATAATTTTTTTTGGACACGGCCTTGGTACATCGCAACGCTTGTCTGGAAGAAATTTAAAGCTAGGTTTCGGCATGAAATAGTTGATAGTTCCATTGGTTTTATAGCGTCTCCAGTCATAGCAGCACTGTCGCTGCGTCGCACTGACGTAGATACGTGTATAGTCAGAAACAAATAGCAGATGACGCACTTACCCAGAATACTTATGGTATTGCACTGCACTCCTCGACGCCACAGACTGAAGTGATGCGAGTGCACGAAGGATGACAGGGCATTAGTTCGCAAATCATCCGCAAACGAAGCATGTTAATGTTCCTCTTTGTCGGATAAAACGCGCTCATACAAAGAAATACTGACAGAAACTGAAGAAAAATATAAGAGAAACGCTGAAAATGTCGCAAAATTTCAGTGACTGGCACTTATGAGGGTTTTTGCCGACGTGTTGTATTTTTTAATCTTCTTCTTCACGGTTTAGGCTTATTTACTAGCCTGTTCCGGCTCCAAATTGCTGCTCTTTCCATCTTTTCCTTGGTCTTCCTAAACTTCTTCTTCCTCGTGGTGAATAATTGTATACTGCTTTTGGTATTCTATTCTCAGCCATCCTTGCCAAGTGTTCTTTCCAGTTTGTTCTGTATTTCACTATTTTTGTGTTTAATTCCTCTACTTTTAGTTGATGTCTTATTCCTGTGTTGTGTTTTTGTCTGTTCTTTGATATCCTGCTATTGGTCTGAGGAATCTCATTTCAGCAGCTTGTATTCTGGCAGATTGTTGTGTTGTCACTGTCCATGTTTCAGATCCATAAGTAATAATAGGCACTGCCATTGTCTTGAATAATTTCATTATAGAGTCTTTCCTGGCTTTATTTTTCAAACTTCTTTTTAGTGTTCCTGACTATTACAAAGATAAATACCAACTAGATATTATAACTGTCACAGGATTGATGATCGGGGCAAGAGGTACTAGACCAGGATTCTTAGCCAAATTTTGGAATTCCTTAGATTAGGACAGGGTGTATCTTTCTAGAATTGCCATCGCTGCCATTAGAGGATGAATTTCAATTTTAAGAAACCATATTTACAAAATTTCTACTTTATAGTATGTATACTTCAATTAGGCCTACAAGTTGAATTTTTTAAAATATATTTACAAAATGTATTTAATCAATTACAAAAATTAATTGTCTGTATCACTTTGTCCTTGAGGCAATCCTCTAATGAAGAAAGTTTTATATAATAAAAAAAATTAAACTTACTTAATTTGTTATTTACATCTGTTTCCGCTGGTATGATATTTCGCCACCTGGGAAGTTATATCTTACCACTTGTTCTATTGGTTTATTTTCTAATATTATCTTTGTCCAAACTTGATGATCTCCTTATTAGGGGCTGCTTGGGGAGATAGATTAATGACAGTTTGAAAGAAAATATCTTAATGCTAGTTCCAAACTATAGCTAAAAATCAAATATAACATTATATGTGTCCTTTAAATGAATTTTTAATGACATGCATAAGAGCTCTTAAGAGAGACTTGAGTTAAGGAAAGGTAACTCTATACAGTAATTGGTATTGATCTGATTCACGGATACCAGCTCTGTTTACAAAGCCATCAATGTCTGGTATCACATGAATCATCGCGATTATTGCGAGGCATCAAATTACCTTAATCATGACGAATGTCATCTTGGTGAATGATGCTCCAATTTACCGCAAATATCCTAGGTAATTAGTGGAGTGTTGCAGTCTTCATTTCTTATTGAGAAAAAGAACTGGACGTCTGGTTACTGAAGGGAGCTCACAAAATTCTTACTAACTCTTCATGGGCATTATCGACCTCGTAGATTCACGGTCGCGCGGACATAAAGCTCTCCATACATTCCTATCCTGATATGCTTTACAATCATCCCCTGAACAATTTACCTCGCTCAAATCCTGGTTAATATTATACTCCCACCTCGTTCTTGCCCTACCTACTAGGCGTTTTCCCTATGATTTTCCTACAATGAGTTTCCATGCCCCTCTTCCATTACCCATCCATGTCAAATTTCCTGGCCATCGCAGTCTAGGAGACTTAACTGTTCTTAATTATATCTGGCCACTCATAAAGATCATGTAACTCACTCTTATGTAGTCTTCTCCATTCACCTGTCTATTCGCCTCTCTTTGGTTCAAAAGATTTTCCTAAACCTAATTCTAAAATATTCATAATGTTTTCTTCTCCCTTAAAGTAAGAGTCAAGTTTCGCATCCATATAATATTCATTCATTGTAATTCTTACCGAGGGCAGGTCTTTCACTGCAATCATAGTATTTACATGCTATGCTTTGCAGCTTTCAAGGGAATTGTAGGTGTCGTAGCTTCCCGTTGCTTTCCACACCGGCGAAGGATGATGATGATGATGGCCATATGATTTCGGGGACCGTTTAGGCCTTAACGTTTTCCTGACATTTGTCTTACAGGTAAGGAAAAACACCGATAAAAACCTCACCCAGAAAAACTGTCCCGACCGGAGATCAAACCCGAGCCCGCTGCGTGACAAGGCAGCACGCTACCTCGAGACCACAGCGGTGGACCCATATAATTTAACTGGTAGAATAACAGTTCTACATATTTTCAGTTTAACCTTTTTGATAGAACTTGGGAGGAAAAGAGCTCCTGTAATACACAATAGCACGGATTTCCAGAATTGAGTCTATATTTAATTTATTTCTGCACCCCATTCCTTTTGGTAATTATTTATTTAAACATTTGAATTCAGCCACTTCTGAACAAATTTCTCTCATGTGTCATTAACTATTTATATTAGGCCTATGCAACGTATTTCTATGTGAAATATATACTTAGTGTTATTGATGTTTACTTCCAGTCCCAATTTCATAGTGTTACTCAATAGAGTGTGCGTGTTGGCCCTTAGTATCTCCTTTCTATTACATAATACTACATCATCAGCATATACCAACAGCTTATTAATACAATTGAGTTGAACGCCGCCATTATCTTTTAAACATTGCGTGACGGACTTTATTGTATGTTCGTGAATAATATATATATTTTTTTTCAGCTAGTAGGGCTACATTTTCATTTGTCTTCTTCTCTTCTTCTTCCTTTCCAGGATTAGGTCAATGTGACCTGTTCCGGCCTCAAGTCCATCGTTTCCTTGGCCGTCCCAAAGATTTTTTCCCATGTGGTTTGTAGGTGGTGATCTTTTTGGGTAATCGTGTATTGTTCATTCTCTCTCAATGTTCTTTGCATTGGTATTTGTGCTCTTCTAGTTTATGAACTATTGAAAATATCTCCAGTTCATTTCTTATTGATTCATTGTGTAATCTATCCATGCGTGTACATCCTTTTACAGATCTTAAAAATTTCATTTCAGTGGCTTGAATGTGTGAGATATCTTTTTTGTAAGTGCCCAAGATTCAGATCTATATAAAAGAACAAGAACAGCCATAATTTTATAAAACCTGAGCTGAGTTTCTCTTCGAGTACTTCGGGAGGTTTCTTCTTATGGTGCCACACATCATTTGATATCGGTTTAATTTATTATGTATATCCCAATCATAGCTATATGTTACATCTGACCCAAGATAGTTAAAGTGTGCTATCTGTTCTATTATTTCATTATTGATCACTATTTTTGCTCTGACTGGCACTTTGCCCTGAAAAGCCATAATTTTAGTTTTTGAAGTTGAGACTTTGAGATTATAATAGAGTCCTAATTGATTCAACATGTAAATGGCTCTTTGTAAATCATCCTCTGACTTCTGTATAATTTTCATTTGTAATGTGTGCGATGGGCAGGACATGTTGCACGTATGGGGAATGAAAGACGTGCATGGAAGCTTCTTGTAGGAAAGCCAGAGGGAAAACGCCCAGTTGGTAGACCAAGAATGAGGTGGGAGAACAACATTAACTATGATTTGAGGGAAGTAAATTATACAGGGAATGATTGGAAAGCATTAGCTCAGGATAGGGATGTATGGAGAGCTTATGTCCGTGCGGCCATGAACCTACGGGTTCGATAGTGCCAGTGAGTAAGTAAGTATGTGCTAAATAACACAGACAAAAATAATTAGATAAAATGTTATTTCTGTATTTTAAAACGTAAGTAAATCAACCAATCCAATCTGTTTTCTTCCGTAAACCGAACTCTCTTCCTCTTAGTCATCCGGTCAGTAGGCTTACACCAAACATTAACTCTCTCTCTTTCTTTCTCTTTCTTTCTCTCTTTCTCTTTCTTTCTCTCTCTTTCTTTCTCTCTTTCTCTCTCTTTCTCTGTCTCTCTTCCTTTCTCTCTCTCTCTTTCTCTCTCTATTTCTCTTTCTCTTTCTGTCTCTCTTTCTCTTTCTCTTTTTTCTCTCTCTTTCTTTCTCTTTCTCTCTCTATCTCTCTTTCTCTCTCTCTCTTTCTCTCTCTCTCTTTCTCTCTCTCTCTCTTTCTCTCTCTCTTTCTCTCTCTCTCTTTCTCTCTCTTTGTTTGTCTCTCTTTCTTTATTTCTCTCTCTTTCTTTCTCTCTCTTTGTTTGCCTCTCTTTCTTTATTTCTCTCTTTCTTTCTCTCTCTTTCTTTCTCTCTCTTTCTTTCTCTCTCTTTCTTTCTCTCTCTTTCTTTCTCTCTCTTTCTTTCTCTCTCTTTCTTTCTCTCTCTTTCTCTCCCTGTTTCTCCCTTATGGAATACATTCCACAATGTTTTTGTTAATATTTGGTCTGTAATTGTTATATATTTATTTGTTGCAGGTGCCTTCGTATTGATGGCTCTTGGTGCTCTCTCCATTGCTTCCGCTCTCTTCATTCTGTTAGTAAACCCATACGACTTCATATTTAAATTGGTAAGTACCCAGCAAGCATTGTGACATATACATACAGCATAAACATATATGTTATAATATAGATTTTCGCGGATATAAGTATGATTCAGAAAGTTTTCATGGGTTTTCCGCGTCATGGATTCAAGGTCGGCCTCTTACCACCGATTCCGAAGTTTCGGCATGATCCAACGTGCCATTACCATGTGCGATCATGCCGAAACGTCGGAATCAGTGGCCAGTTGCCGACCTTGAATCCATGACGCGGAAAACCCAAGAAAACTTTCGTAAACATAGTTTTTCTGGGTGAGGTTTTTATCTGGGCTTTTCCTCACCTGTAAGACAAATGTCAGGAAAACTTTAAGGCCCAAATAGTCCCCGAAATCATATGGCCATCGCAATCATCATTCATATTCATCTTAGATTAAGCTTAGGATTAAGGACTCTCCTGGCGCACCACTATCATCATCATCATCACTCATCATATCATCGGGGCAACTTAACCCCGCCTTCCAGGCGCCCCAACCTCAGAAGTGGGTTACAATTACGCCATTGCCAGGAGAGAAACCAGAAATGTCTAAAAGGACAACAACTGGGGGCATTAAAAATATAGGCTATATATATATATATATATATATATGTTATAACTATTTTTTACATTTTGCATATATATATATATATATATATATATACACATTCCGTGCCGTGGTCGCATTGGTGTAGAGCTATGGAACTTACTACACGGTTCGGGATAGGGATTTATTGAGAGCTTATGTCCGTGCATCCATGAACCAACGGGTACGATAGTTCCAGCAAGTTAGATAACAGTGAAATAGAACAATTTGATGATGGGATACCTGTATGTAGGTATTTGATAAAGTTCGTGTAGCCAATTTTGTTAAAATCATGTAAGATTTGAGAGTACTCCGATATGAATAAGTTTATAAAATAAACAAACTACATGACGCGACAGATCTACAAGGCCTTTGTCTACCAGCTGACTGCAGGTTTCACATCCGATTTCCGATTGAGGGTCTTTCCACTTTTCAGCGGTTGCCCTTTTACCAGCCGGCTGCTGTCCTTCACATCCACATGTGTCAATCACAGAGGTAGATGATCAACAGCCAGTGTAGGGGTGACATGTGGTTAGCATGTCGAGTCCCCCAGCCGTTATAGCTGGTTCCTCAACCTGGAGCCGCTACTTATTGTAGCTACCCAATTGCCTCACGATGCTGGGTGGGCACCGGTCCCACACTGGCCGAAATACCATGGGAAAATTTCTTCCCCCATGGAGACTCGAACCAGCGCAAGTCCCGTAGCTCTGCGCCAAGGCTTCGTACCTTAACCGCTCGGCTACGGCGCGGGACACGTTTCACATCCACATATGTTAATCACAGAGGTAGACGATCTTCAAACAATGTAGGGGTGACATGTGATCAGCATAACGGGTCCTTCAGCCTTTATAGCTGGTTATCTCAACCTGGAGCCGCTACTTATCGTAGCTACCCAAATTCCTCACGATTCAGGGTTGGCACCGGTCCCATTCTGACCAAAATTCAATGAGAAAATTCTTTCCCCTACTGTCAAAATGCTTATCTTCAGCACGTATTACGAATGAATGAACAGCGCATACAAAGAAGAATGTATAATTATAAATCAAAAGAGAGAAGATGTTGGGAAGACCATTGAAGAGATGGAAGGACCAATTCGACGTATAATGAGATCGGAACAGGCCATTGGGCTTAATCCTTGTTGTTGATGATGATGCAATTCTTTCCCCCGTAGAGACCCGAACAGCGCAAGACCCGTAGCTCAACGCCAAGGCGTCTACAACTCGATTAATGTGCGGGATGTGTGTTACATCACAAGTATGTTTTATGTTTGGTTATATTTACAGAAAGTGATATTCACACCGGGTGGAGAGACATATGAGTTATGGCGGAAACCTCCGGTCGACCTTTACCTGCGAGTTTGGCTGTTTAACGTGACTAACCGCGAGGCATTCATGGCAGGGGAAGAAAAACTACGAGTGCAAGAAGCAGGACCCTACGTTTACAGGTAACTACATTATCAACATCCACAATATTACTACAGCCTTAGGTGTCAGAATGAGCCACATACTCTGTATTGCAGGTGGTGCGCAGATCTTCGGCCTCCTTTATGAAAGTGGAAATGAAAAATTATTTTCGGTGTTTGTTAGAAATAAGATGTCATCCGCAAATAATATTGACTATGATAAAACATTGCAGGTGTCTTGATTAATGTGTTTCGGGCTAAATGACCGTGGTCTGGTTTTCTTAACACCCAACGTTTCGTCTACTACTGCGGTAGACATCCTCTGGAGATTGTGAGTACTCTATGATCTCCTAACTATTCAACTATCGGCTGCTGACTGGCTATGCGTTGGAAATCGTGTCCTTATTTATAGATGAGTCTCATTACTTTAGAGCTATTTTTTGATTGGTTGTCACTGGCGTAAGCCATAGGTTTTATTCTATGTATATAATACGAGAATAAAACCTATGACTTACGCCAGTGACAAAAACAACAAAAAAATAGCTCTAAAGTAACGGGCCGTATAGAAAACATCACCACTCAAGACTCATCTATAAATAAGAACACGATTTCCAACGCTCACAAAAAAGCTAAAAATAGCAATAATAATTATATCTGAACCATCAAAACACTATGTTAATCAACTAAAATTGCAAAAAACATGTCTTAAAAATATATAAAACATTAATATCAACATTAAAAAAACCGGTCGCGCTACTCGACCAATCAGCATCAAGCTAGCCTCGCGTAGCTGCTTGGCTAAGAAAGCTGCTCACCGACGTAAAAAGTAATGAAATTAAAAGAAATTATCTACAAAAAATATCACAATTAAACATTAAAAAATCAAATTAAATGAATTATCAGGAACGGAGCCGGGGACATCGCTGCTGCTGGTCATCATCCTTCAGCATTTCATACGTCATCAATTACTTCAAAAAGTTGAACATTAATGTGGCATTTAAAACTAACAAAACTTTACAAAATATAATAAAAACAATAAAGCAAAAATAAAAAAAGAAAAATTATCAGGTGTATATAAATTGAAGTGTGGCACATGTGACAATGTCTATATAGGACAAACTGGTAGACCTTTTATCTCTCGGATAAAAGAACACATGAGAGCATATAACAGAAATTTACAATATATTCAAAATACGCTAATCACCTATTCCAATTTAATCATTGTTTCGATCCAAATTTTGAAATTTTACATGTTTGTGATAAGAGTAAGAAGTTAGATCTTTTGGAGGCTGTAGAAATAAATAAATTTAAAAGTAGTAACAAACTGTTAAATTCTCAACTTGATTTGAATGAATCCCCATTGTTAAATTTAAAAAATTTAATAAATATTGTTGTATTGTTGCTTAGATCAGTTGGAACACAATTCATAATTTGTTAACATGCCTGAAGAAGGTACAGTGTACCGAAACAGCTGTCACTGAATTATATCTTAATAAATATGAAAATCAAATAAAACTGCGTTTTATTTTTTATTTAATTAATAATTATTACTAATTACTCAACTTGCCGGGGCAACTGGACTGTCTTGGAACCCGGGCTCACTCACCACCTGTTATTTTTATAGCAGGTCGCAGGGATTTACACGCAGACTTTGACTAAAGCCAACAGTTGAAGAGTTATGAGGTCATAGAGCACGCAGAATCTCCTGAGGATATCTACCGCAGTAGTAGACGAAACGTTGAGTGTTAAGAAAACCAGATCACGGTCATTTAGCCCGAAAGACATGAATCAATATTGACTATATTTAAATTTGTATTGATGTGATGGCTTCCATTCTCGTATTATGTCTGCTTTGAAACGCAGACTCTGTAAGATATGATTTATGATTAAATATGTTTATATTTTACAGGGAACTGCTGGAACACACGAATGTTACTTTTAACAACAACGGAACAATGACTACAATACCGCGACACCCTCTGGTGTGGGTTCCGGAAATGAGCAATGGTACAGAGGAAGACATCCTCGTTCTGCCTAACATAGCTCTGCTGGTAAGAAAATTCTAACAATAATATTCTTCATCTTTCAGAATGTTTGTCAGTATTTCTGTAGAAACTATTAATTGAATCATTATAATAATTGATTACTAACTTTTGAAAATTGTGCATAGAAATCTATTAAGTTTCCGAACATACTTACACCTACACAAAAATAAGCTGAGAAAATATATACGGGTCGCGTGTGTAGTTTTGTTTCAAAAATGACATAAAACATAGGGAAGCGCATTTACACACCATGTAAATGACAGAGTAAATGCTGCGATAATAGCCTTAAGCGACATTAAGTCAATAAGTAGACTCTCATTAGAAACAGCCCTACAACTTTTTGAACTTAAAGTTGATCCCGTTGCAAAATATGATATAGAGAATACATGAGTCCATCCATCCATCCATAGTAATTCTGCCCGAAGGCAGATCCCTCCCTGCAATCATAACATTCTCATACTATGCTTGCAGCTTTACTAGGGAATTGTAGGTGTGGTAGCTTCCCGTTGCTTTCCATACAGATGAAGGATGATGATGATGATGGCCATATGATTTCGGGGACCGTTTGGGCCTTAATGTTTTCCTGACATTTGTCTTACAGGTGAGGAAAAACCCCGATAAAAACCTCACCCAGAAAAACTGCCCCGACCCAGGATCGAACCCGGGCCCGCTGCGTGACAAGGCAGCACGCTACCTCGAGACCACAGCGGTGGACTATATAAGTCCATTTAAAGAAAAATAACCTGGAAAAATTCTAGAAATTAAAAGCCACGTACCTAAAAAATTGCCAGTCTCAAGACAACCCTTGAGGATGCCGGACGCAGTCTCTGGTGAAACGTCGGGGAACTACAAGCCTCAAGACCACGGCCAACAGCCCGGAAATCTTCTACAAGATCATCATAGTAACTCCGGCCGTGAAAGCCTAAGTCAATATATAACTTAAGTTTGTCTTACTAACAATTTGGTAATCCCGAATGTTAATTGATACTGCTTTAGATTAGTGTAGATGCATTTACAGCTAACAAATGTTTCAAAGTGAGATAAAATACCAAGATTATATGATATATGCGAGGAGAATGCATGCCATTAGATTGATGTATTGTATCATGTTGCAGAAGTATAACATCTTTATTGTGTTGTGTAATTAATTACTAATTAACTTTCCTTTTTTTCTTTCTGTTTTCTTGGTTAACATCTTCCTTCTTGCTTGATTCATTGCACTCATTCATCACTGTCGCCTTTTTTCCAGAACAAAGGAGCTGTCTTTATGGTGGTGGGTTCCTTTGATTCCATGGAACAAGTTGAGATGTAAACAATATACAATTTCCATTAATCTAAATAACTTTCATATTTAATAATATATTAACAAGACCAGCCTCGTGGGCTAGTGGTCAGAATTTCTGATTACAGTTCATGATGTCTTGGATTCGATTCCCGGTCGAAACATAGGATTTTTTCTTTAAAATGAAATATTCCTATCATTGCCCATGGTCTGGAATTTGGGTTAAGTTTGGATTAAGAACTCTCCTGGCGCTTCATTATCATGTATCACCTATTATATCATCGGGGAAATGTAACTCCGCCTTCCAAGTGCCCCAACTTAACACATTCAGTACCAGACACTGAACAGGGCATTTAAACCCACAGGCAAGCCATTTAAATACCCCAGCTACCCTTTCCGTGGCACTTCAGAAAATGGACTATTATTCAGTCCTAGAAAATTAAAAATTTTTACATACCTAAAGGAGATATCCTAGTAGTATTTGATGATCAAATAATTTGGTTGATTGACATCACATGGTATCGGCGTATCAAATTCAGGAAGTGGAAGTTCATCTTCACTTTCACTTTGTGAATCTTCTAATTCAGGAATCAGTTCATCACCTGAATCATCATTATACAAAATATTCACTAATTCTTCTTCAGTGAGATATTTTTCTTTCGCCATGGTTTCACTCATGCACAAACAACAGCGTGATAACGAGAAACATATACGACTGCATTCGAACCTGGAGGCAAGTTTGGGTGAATGAATTCCATGTGTTGTTTGTTTTAAAAATAAAAGGGGATTCACCAAGGTTAAACGTGTCAAACGGGAATAGAAAATGTACATTTACATGCCAACTATGATCTCCAAGACATACTAAGCCAACACAATATTTAGGCCCCGAATATAAACGCGGTTTGTTCGCGCCCGCTCTAAAACGAGTTAACTGACTGACGGTCGCATACACGATAGTCTCTTTAAACGCCTTAACTGGTTTACGGTACTGAATGTGATATGGATTACATTTGCGCCAATTCCAGAGGAGAAAAGACAAGCTGATGGTATTGGACAAAAAAATTATTTTAACAATATCTTCATATTCCGTGGCACAAGCGGTTAAACATTGACCTCTCACCTATGGGGTCTCGGTCACTCCGTGTAGGTTTCAGTGAGACATCTAAGGTATTAGTTGGATGGATTATGAATGAGACATCTAGTAAGCAACTAAGATATCGCTTGGATACATGAAAGTGGGTAAAATTTTGCACAGAGGTGTTTTTATTCACGTTTGCGGTTCTTTTACGAGCCCGAAAATCTTCAAATAATAGAACAGATAGCACACTTTAACTATCTTGGTTCAGATATAACATATAGCTATGATTGGGATATACACAATAAATTAAACCGATATCAAATGATGTGTGGCACCATAAGAAGAACCTTCCGAAAGGCTCGAAGAGAAACTCAGCTCAGGTTTTATAAAATTATGGCTGTTCCTGTTCTTTTATATGGGGATCTGAATCTTGTGTACTTATAAAAAAAGAAATCTCACACATTCAAGCTACTGAAATTAAATGTTTAAGACCCGTAAAAGGATGTACACGCATGGACAGATAACACAATGAATCAATAAGAAATGAACTGGAGATATTTTCAATAGTTGATAAACTAGAAGAGCACAAATACCAATTGAAAGAACATATAGACAGAATGGACAATATAATACGGATTACTCAAAACGATCAACACCTACACCGCACGGAAAAAGATCTCTGGGACGGCCAAGGAAACGATGGATTTGAGACCGGAACAGGTCGCATTGACCTAATCCTGGAAAGGAAGAAGAAGAAGAAGAAAATCTTCAAACTCTGGACCCACGGCTTTAAAGTCCTTCCCTGATAAATTTCTTCCTTGGATTTTCCATCCTTAACATCCATCGACCCCGCCCTGGTTTGAACCCGCGACACTCGAGACTGGAAGTAAGAAACGTAACCACTAGACCACCGCTGCCGACGAAAATAATATGTAGCGCCTTCTTCATATTTTTCATATTTTGTCCTTAAAATTTAATTTTTTTATTAAATAAATAAAAATAAAACTATGATTTTCATATTTATTATATAATGCAGTGACAGCTGTTTCGGTACACTGTACCTTCTTCAGACATGTTAACAAATTATGAATTGTGTTTCATAATTTGTTAATATGTCTGAAGAAGGTACAGTATACAGAAACAAGCCAGGTCACTGAATTATATAATAAATACGAAAATCAAATAAAAATACGTTTTATTTTTATGTATTTAATAAATATGGCTTTTCATCAAGTAAACACCAAACTAAACTGATAATTGTTTGTTTTCTATGTGGGGACAATCTCTTTTCATTTTCAGCTAAACATGTCTTCATAACGGTTATTCTAAGGGACTCTACTGATGAGCCCATGTGGTATCAAGGTTGCAGAGTTATAGCAGAAGTAGTGGAAGGATAAAGGATTCATCGCTCGGTGGGGGATGGGGATTAAACCTGTTGGCACAGCAGACGAATGAGCAGCCTCTTGTAGCCATGACGGCCAAGGAATTCATGTTCGGCTACGAGAGTCCTCTGGTGAAGCTTGGAAACAAATTCTTACCATCCTGGATAAACTTCGACAAATTGGGCCTCATTGACAGGGTAAGTGAGTGCATTATTTCGTTACAGACTTTCCAATAGCGTGAACTCTCTCTCGCTTAGTGTTGCCTAGTTGAAGACCTCGTATCGACATACTGTATATTTATTTCCTTTCGCACCATAAAACCTATGTAACATTGAATGTCCGGGATATGATCTACAAAATGGCTAACCGTGTCGAGTCTTCTGTTGCTGTGTTGACATCTCAATTTTTAAAACACAAGTCTGGCAAACCGTTGATTGTGATAAAAAATAAATAATAGTTAAAAAAACTAAAACAACACGCTTTATTAGAAAACCGAACTAAAAAATGAAAAATAATTTTAATTTCCAACACGCTTGGGATAAAATTAGAGTTGTAAACAAAAAAATCATCTCCAACACATCTAGAATAAAACTAGAGTTATCTAAAAAAAATAATTGTACCATCAAAAGCGTGGGGTGCTTCTTATAGTTTTTACGTTTTCTTCTTAGAGACTTTACTTTTACCAATATCTGTTTATTATCAAATATATTAATTGATATAGAGAACTTCACGCTTTTGATGGTATTTTTTTTGTTGATAACTCTAGTTTTATTCTAGATGTGTTGGAGATAATTTCTATGTTGACCACTTTAATTTTATCCCAAGCGTGTAGGAAATTAATATTATTTTTTATTGTTTAGTTGGGGTTTTTAATAAAGCGTGTTGTTTTAGTTTTTTAAAACTATTTTTTTAGTTTTAATATTTTACAGAATAAGATAAAAATGTAAATATATTTAAATTCGATACTATTTTAGTATGAGCTAAAAGTAATACTCTTCTAAAAAGAAATCCTGCCAGCCGGATTTGAACCAGCGACCTATGGATTACTGAAATTATATTCCACTAGAGTTCACCGCTCTACGAACTGAGCTCTTACAACGATTGATTAAAAAGTCGACAAGTCCGCAACCTATTATACCAGTTTCCATTTTTTTTATTTTCTGATGATTCTGGCCAGGATTTTAGAAACAAAATATGAAATTATTGTATTGTCACGGGTCCTTTACAAGAATACAAAGTTTCAAGGCGATCCAATGTTTCTAAGTGGGTGAAAATCGTGTTCAAAGATTCTGTTACATAGATACAAAGACACTTATTTTGATTTTCTGATTATTCTGGCCAGGATTTTAGAAACAAAATATGAAATTATGATATTGTCATGGGTCCTTTACAAGTATACAAAGTTTCAAGTCGATCCAATGATTTTAAGTGGGTGAAAATCGCGTTCAAAGATTACGTTACATAGATAGATAGATGGATAGATGGATAGATGGATAGATGGATAGATGGATAGATGGATAGATGGATAGATGGATAGATGGATAGATGGATAGATGGATAGATGGATAGATGGATAGATGGATAGATGGATAGATAGATAGATAGATAGATAGATAGATAGATAGATAGATAGATAGAAATATATAGATGGATAGATTTAGATTTAGATTTTAGATTTATTTATTTATTTAGCCTGGTGGAGTTGGATGGATAGATATAGATGGATAGATATAGATGGATATGGATGAATGGATGGATGGATACATGTCAAGCTAATATAAAGCATGTAAAAACAGTTATATTAAATTAATTAAATAAAAATAAAACGTAGTTTTATTTGATTTTCATATTTATTATATAATTCAGCGACAGCTGTTTCGGTACACTGTACCTTCTTCAGCCAGCTGTCACTGAATTATATAATAAATATGAAAATCAAATAAAACTACGTTTTATTTTTATTTAATTAATAAATATGGATTTTCATCAAGTAAACACCAACTCAATTGATTAATTATATTAAATGTATTTCACAGTGAAAATCTCACCGTTCAGTGAAAAATCTCACCAGCTTTCTTGTAATCTACCACATTCAACGATCACATGTCATATATTTCACACGTGCTCCCTGTCGATGTGACAGTAATTGTGGCGCGAATGGCGTTTGTTTATGTTAGGATCACTCTAAGAGCGGGTAAGGTGTAGAGAGGTCTGCATTCACTCCTGAAATTTTAACATTTCATTAACAACCATGGTCCACTCTCCAGACAGGTCCTGCCACTGTAAGACACGGATGACGTGTGGCTTGTAACAAGTACCTATAAAGCGAGAGGTTGAACTCAGTTAAAGAAGAATTCAGTCAATGATTTGTAGAGAAATTTTTATCAGGTGATTAAGTACACATATCATTACCTTATTATGTATCACACCGCTTCTCTAGTCTCTCTGATACACATAAATTAGATACCCGATCCCTTCAGCACAGTGTCCTTTATATCCCTCCTCATCACACTACCTATTGTTCGAAATCTTTTACAATTTCTCTTGCTAGAACATGGAATTCCCTTCCACCCTATGACAGAGACTGCCAAACTTTACCATCTTCCAGAAACAAATTGAAAATAAAATTACTAACAGAAACAACTCACTAATATTACTTTTTAAAAATTAATAACGTGTTTTTTCATTATTTAATAAAAACAGATTTAAGATTTATTAATATATTTACCTAATGCCTTGTATAATAAGCGATAGATTAATTCATTGTAGTTTATTACTTTCTTTGTATTTTTTCCCTTTTTTTTCTTTTTATGTATAGTAGATTCGAGCTGTTATTCCTTTCTGTATTCATTCTATCATTAATTTAATTTTAATTGTATTTAATTTTATTGTATTATTGGACATTATTTTCATTATTATTCAATTTGACAGATAATTAATTGTTTAGTATGAGTAGTATTGCATTTTCTTGTATTTATACATAACATATGTTTGTCCTGGTGAGTGGAAGAGAAGGCCACATGGCCTTAACTCCACCAGGCTAAATAAATCTACTCTAAATCTATTCTATTCTAAGTACAATTGCATTACTTCACAGACGCTGCATGACAGTCTTGACCTACTCCATGACTAATGCGACAATCAACTTGACAGACCATGAAATTCATGCAATACAAGTATTTTTCTTACAATTTAGTTCTAGGTTAACAATGTCTAACGCTTAAGTCAATCACTTGAGCATTTCTTATAAAATAGCCATCACTTAGTAGAAACTTCTTGCTATGTGACCATGATATCGTTATGTAACTAACTTACTGGAACTACCGAATCCGAAGGTTCATGACAGCGCTGATGTAAGCTTTCAATACGGCCCTATACTCCCCAATCACCTTCTATACAATCTACGAGTACATCCTTCAAATAATGGATGTTATTCTCCCAAAATAAAATAAAGTTAAAATGTACCTTCTTAGGTCAGAGCCGTCGTCCTCAACTTAAAATATATATATATATATATATATATATATATATGCTTATTTGTCTGAAGACATTAGGACCAACATCGAGAACATCAAGTAATGTAGCGAACAGATACCTGCTGAAGATGGAATGGAGATTCTGAAAGGCCTTCAGACAAATAAGCATACATATTTTGTAAGTTGACCAAAGAACGTACATTTTAACTTTATTTTATTTTGTGGCTATCCACGTCAACGGGTTTAAACAGTGAATTTTATTAGCATTGATTTATTCTCCCACCTCATTCTTGGCCTACTTACAAGACGCTTTCGCTATGGTTTTCCTAAATGGACTACCCATGTCCCTCTTTCATTACCCATTCGTGCCACATATCCTGCCCATAGCAGTCTATGATACTTATCTGCTCTTATTATAACTGATTTCCCAATAGGGTCGGGTAGCTCACTGTTATGTAGTCGTCTCTATTCACCTTATTGTTAATCTCTACTTGTTCCAAAAATTTTCCTAAGAACTTTATTCGCAATACTCGTATTCTTTCCTGTTCCCTTAAAGTAAGAGTCCAAGTTTCGCATCCATATAATATAACTGGAAGACTAACAGTTTTATATATTTTCAGTATAATGTTTTTTGAGAGAAGTTTGATACGACAAGAGTCCCTGTAATAGATAATAACACGCATTTCCAGAATTGATATGTTTAATTTCTTTGTGCATCTCATTCCTGTTTGTGATTATTGTTCCGAGGTATTTGAATTAGGCTACTTCTTCAAAATCCCCCTCATTTGTCATTAGCTGTTAAATACTATAACTAACTTACTTCACAATGGAACCCGTAGGTTCATAACATTAATCATAATTTGAGGGAAGTAGATTATACAGGAGATGATTGGAAAATATTAGCTCAGGATATGGATGTATGGAGACCTTATATCCGCGGGGGCATATACCTACAGATTCGATAGTGAGTTACTTATGCCAAGTTTGATTTCAATGAAACAAATATTGTGAGATCTCTAACTTTATACGTTAGCGCTCTAACCAACTGAGCTACTCAGGAATCCTAATACAAACCTTTATTTTTTTATGTATATTATTCTTAATTTACACGAGAGGCAGCGGGATATTGTTCCAACTGTCATCTAATGGCTACTATAACATGTAAGCATTTTTAAAGAGAATTTTTAATTCATATAGCATCAACGCTTGTATATTTAGATGTTATATATATATATATATATGTATATATATATATATATATATATATATATATATTGCTCAATGTCAAAAATTTAATTAAAACATCGATAAAGCGTCACTGCTATAAAGTATTTTTTTTTGTTTTTAATTTCCATACTTGTGATAGGAGCTACCAGATGGCAGTGGAGACCGAGTTCCCACTACATCTTGTAATAATGAGAATATGTAAAGAAAAATGAATGTATGTACTAGACTTGCTCGGTGGCGTAATCGGAAGCGCACTGGGGTACCAATTCAGAGGTCCTGGTTCAAGTCCCGTCCGAGGATTCATTTTTCTTATCATGTCATATATATCATCATCATCATAGTACATTCACGAATTTAGGCCATTTGTTGACCTGTTTCGGCCTCAAGAGAAACACCATCCAGAAGTCTTTTGAGTGGACGTCCTGGTCTTCTTCTTCCTGCAGGTTGATATCTTAACATTTGTTTGGGTATTCTGTGATCTTCCATTCGATGAACATGTTGCATCCATCTTGACTTATAATCAGAAATTTTGTTTTCTAAAGATTCCATGTGTAATTCTTCTAAGATGTCTTCTTTTTTTTTGTGATCTAGTAGTGTGTATCCTGCAGTCCTCCGAAGATATCTCATTTCAGCAGATCTAAGTTCAGTATATCCTTCTGTTTCAACGTCCATACTTCGCTACCATACAAAAGAGTTGGAAGAGCCAGTGTTTTATACACTTGTCTTGAATGCTTTTGGACTAACTGTGGCTTGAAGATAGAATTTATTAACCCTAAAATTCTTAAAAATTTAGATATTTTTGCATTTACATCCTTTTCTTCTTCATATGAGATATTGCATCCGAGATATGTAAAATTTTTCACCTGCTCCAAAATGTTATTGTCCAGTACAATTTTACTTCTGACAGGATCTAGACCATGAAATGCTAACATGAAAAAATCCAGAAGGAATTGTCATATATATATATATATATTTCGTCGCGGTCATTTTCGGTGTCTACTAGATACAAAAAGTGAAGATCTGTATACTTTCTTCCCAAAATCAACCTCAGTAACAGCAGCAATAACCTATATACATGTAAGAGTGACCCACGTAACGTTATTTGGCATTTACTGCAGTTAATGATAGGGAAACTAGAATAATAATATGAGATACTTATCCAACAGTGTGACATAGTCCTCAATCTGACGGTCAAGTTTATCTTGCAAGTTATGAATGAAAGCAATCATCTAAGGTTATAACACACCTGTTACGCTTTCTCTGTGCAACTTAATATTTCTAAAGAAAATAGGCTATATATATATACACTCCATGGCTTGGCGAAAATTTCTTTGCTTCTTTTCAATACAAACATTGCTGAGCGACAAAGAGGGTAGATGGCTCAAAATTTCTTTCTCTGTCTCACACCTGGTGCTGAAACCGGTAATATTATTTTGATGTTGGTAACACTGAATTCAGTCTGCAGTCCTCAAACACAGACAGGTGCTTCAAAGACAAAGTGTTGCAGCAAGTGTATGTGGCTATTTTTTTTTACCTCTAGAACAGTTTTTTTAAGATTCTTAAAGAGCGGACAATAGTAAAATATAAACTGACCAATTTCATGAAAGAATTTGGCGCGAAAATATTCTCAAGTGACGGTTCTGCTCTTTGTAAAAAAGGCAAAACAAATTCCAAAAACATCTCTGATATCTTCGCATGCTATTGATAGCATATGTTTATATTCTTAACGTAAGACTGTAAAAAGTTATGTTGTAGTCAATTTTTGTAAGAGCCTATTTTGAATTTTTTAGTGCTATACCAATTTCATGAAAGAATTTGGCGCGAAAATATTCTCAAGTGACGGTTCTGCTCTTTGTAAAAAAGGCAAAACAAATTCCAAAAACATCTCTGATATCTTCGCATGCTATTGATAGCATATGTTTATATTCTTAACGTAAGACTGTAAAAAGTTATGTTGTAGTCATTTTTTGTAAGAGCCTATTTTGAATTTTTTAGTGCTATACCAATTTCATGAAAGAATTTGGCGCGAAAATATTCTCAAGTGACGGTTCTGCTCTTTGTAAAAAAGGCAAAACAAATTCCAAAAACATCTCTGATATCTTCGCATGCTATTGATAGCATATGTTTATATTCTTAACGTAAGACTGTAAAAAGTTATGTTGTAGTCATTTTTTGTAAGAGCCTATTTTGAATTTTTTAGTGCTATATTAATGATTTTTAGCACCTTTTGCCTGCATATTTTTAATGTTTAAGTGCCTAACATACGGACTCTACTGATGACATTTAAGTTGTTGGCCTGAATGTCGGCTCCTTGCATATTAAATATCTTTCCCGGGAAGTTTTTTGGACCGCAAAAAGACTGAGTAGGAGTCGATATCAAGGGTCGACAACATCAACAGTCATAACAAGCTGAAGATAGAGCAGAGATGTTCTGAAACATTTCATAAATTAAACAATTAATATGAGGTAGATGACAGCTGACTCAATTTATTATTAATGTGGTTTCCAACATTTGTTTAAAATACACACACACACACACACACACACACACACACACACACACACACACACACACACACACACACACACACTGCTTTTTACTATAAATGATCTTTCCGATTACAAACTTGAATAACTATCGTTGGGAAACACTTAAAAACATGATGTTGGTATCAATGGAAAGATAAACTCGAATAGCAAATCAGTGGATTCGTGATCATCAGGATTTGTCGTGTTCCGAATGGAGAGAAGCAATTAAAATGCAAGCCGATGTGTTCTTTACCGGGCAGGTCTAGGGACGATACCCTCTGCAGGCGTTGTCGCAGAGAGCACGGAACCCTTGCACACGTCCTTGGGGTTTCTCCGTTTGGGGAATCACTGAGAAACATTCGGCACCACACTTTTCGAAACATGATGGCAGAAGCCTTGCGAGATTATGGATACACAGTTTATAAGGAAGTTCATGGTGTGGCCACTAATGGAAGTAACAGACGAATAGATATTATTGCATTTAGACCATTTTCTAGAATTGGTGTGATATTAGATCCCACAATTCGTTTTGAGACTCATAGTGGCCAACCTCAGGAAGTTGACTCTGAAAAGAAAGCCATATATGAGCTAACAGCTGACTATTACAAAGATAAATAGCAATTAGATAGTATAACTGTCACAGGATTGATGATCGGGGCAAGAGGTACTATACCAGGATTCTTAGCCAAATTTTGGTATTCCTTAGATTTGGACAGGGTGTATCTTTCTAAAATTGCCATCGCTGCCATTAGAGGGTCAATTTCAATTTTAAGAAACCATCTTTACAACATTTATACTTTATAGAATAGACTTCAATTACAATTTGAAATATTTTAATGTATTTGCAAAATGTATTTCATCAATTTTTGAAAATTACTTGTCCGTATCACTTTGTCCTTGTGGCAATCCTCTAATGAGGCAAGTTTTATATGATAAAAATATGCTACTTTTAAATGAGCAAAAATTGGAAAACATGAAAAACATGAAATTGGTATCAACAGAAATTTCAACAATTTTTCCAGTGGAAAACACGAAACAGAAAGAGAAACTATTTGGTTCACAACCGTTTGAGTCTTCAAAAAGGAAACTCAGTGTAGGCTATGCTATTGAAATAAACCAATGAAGCTTCTTCCCAAAGATCAGTGAAAGTCAACCATTAGAAGTGAGGATTTTCTTGAAATCGAAATAAAAAAAATTTAGAACATTCAAAATATGCTAACCACCTATTCCAATTTAACCATTGTTTCGATCCAAATTTTTAAATTTTACATGTTTGTGATAAGGGTAAGAAGTTAGATCTTTTGGAAGCTGTAGAAATAAATAAATTGAAAAATAGTAACAAACTGTTAAATTCTCAACTTGATTTGAATGAATCCCCATTGTTAAATTAAAAAAATTAAATAAATATTGTTGTATTGTTGCTTAGATCAGTTGGAACACAATTCATAATTTGTTAACACGTCTGAAGAAGGTACAGTGTACCGAAACAGCTGTCACTGAATTATATAATAAATATGAAAATCAAATAAAACTACGTTTTATTTTTATTTAATTAGTAAAAAAATTGTTTGTTTTCAATGCGGACCGACATATTTACGTAACTTGCTTACTTACTTACTTACTCACTGGCACTATCGAACCCGTAGGTTCATGGCCGCGCGGACATAAGCTCTCCATACATCCCTATCCTGAGCTAATCCTTTTCAATCATTCCCTGTATAATCTACTTCCCTCAAATCATAGTTAATGTTATTCTCCCACCTCATTCTTGGTCTACCAACTGGGCGTTTTCCCTCTGGCTTTCCTAAAGAAGCTTCCATGCAAGTCTTTCATTCCCCATACGTGCAACATGTCCTGCCCATCGCAGTCTACGAGACTTAACTGTACTTATTATATCTGGCTTCCTATAAAGAACATGTAGTTCATTGTTGTGAAGTCTTCTCCATTCACCTGTCTGTTCATCTCTCTTTGCTCCAAAAATTTTCCTAAGAACTTTATTCTCAAATACCTGTAATCTCCTTTCCTCCCTTAAAGTAAGAGTCCATGTTTCGCACCCATATAATATAACTGGCAGAATAATAGTTTTATATATTTTCACTTTAACGTTTTTTGAAAGGACGATAAATTAATATATGTACAATTTCAAGGTTAATTTAATAAATATATATTCTGTAAACAGCAAAACGAGACCTGAGGAATTCGCTTAATTACTGGAGTTTTTTATAAATTAAATTCAGAATTTTAATTAATTAATGATAATTGCTTCAGAGAACACATGTCAATAAAATGTGTCAGTCGTAAATCCCAGTTTCACATGAGTCACATAAAAATGTATGATAAATCGTGTCATGGTTATCTGCCGGTGGTTTTTCTCCTGCCATTATCAGCTTCGTCACTGCACACTTAAAACACAAGTTATGAGGTAAGATGACTCCGAATTCACATCATATTTTAAGAACCTCATAATGTTAGTTCCTATTATAATTTATTAAAAAGATAGACCGATATTTTGGAAGGAGAAAAGTCGATTAAATTTAGTCAGAGGCCTCCTATTTTTAGGATTGAGGTTCTTTTTTACGGTCATGTAAATCTTCAGACTTGATGGACACGTCTTATATTCTCCCGGGAAGATTTTTCCTTTAGATTTTCCAACATCATTTTGATCATCATCATAATCCATTCACATTTTTTGGTCATTTGTTGACCTGTTTCAGCCTCAATAGAAACACCATCCAAAAGTATTTTGAGTGGACGTCCTGGTCTTCTTTTTCTTGCAGGTTGATAGCTTAATATTTGTTTGGGTATCCTGTGATCCCCCATTCGATGAACATGCTGCATCCATCTTGATTTATAATCAGAAATTTTGTTTTCTAAAGGTTCCATGTCTTCCGGATTCTAATATGTTAATTTTTTATGATCTAGTAGTGTGTATCCTGCACAGTCCTTCGACGATATCTCGTTTCTTCGAAGGACTACAGGATACACACTACTAGATCATTAAAACAATTATTTTTTAATTCTAAAGTCAATCTACCTCATCCGGGTTTAATCCGCGACCCTACTAGATGTCACTTTATGTAACAAGCTAAAAACACGTCACTCACAACATATGTAGTAAAATAAGCGTAACTAAATCAGATTGGTCAAGAAAGGAAAGTCCTGGACCAGTGTCGGGCTGTAAGAGTCATAGGAAGAAGAAGGACGAATGTAGTATACATTGCGAATTAGTCCACCACTGTGGTCCGTCGCCGTGGCGCAGTCAGTAGAATCCCTACCTTCCACTCCGGCGACCCGGGTTCGATTCCCGGCAGGGTAAGGGGGTTTTTAATCTCCACCTTGGGTCTGGGTGTGTGTCTTGTCCTTGCGTCTATGTGTGAGAGTAACAGAAAGTTAACAAAAAGGTAAAACGAGAAGAAAAACAGTGTAAACGAAAAAAAAAAAAAACAGGCAGCTTGCTGCCTTGTCACACAATGGGTCGGGACAAGCTTCCTGGTGAAGTTTTTTTCTGGATTTTTCCTCACCTGAAACAAATGTCTGGAAGACCCAAATGGTCCCCGAACATCATCTGGCTATCATTATCATCATCTCACGGTGTGGAAAGCAACGGGATACCACACCTATGATTCACTAGTAAAGCTGAAAGCATAGCATGGAAATGGTATGATTGCAGTGAAAGACCTGCACTTGGACAAAACACTGTAAACAAATGCGAATTAAAGGGTTACCTCTGCAGCTGTCTGACATCACAACGTGATAAGAAACGTAAAAACGAAGTCAGTCGTACAAACAAACAGGAAACAAATACAGGTATAATTGCAACACTAATTTAAGGTTAGAAGAATACCGTTGCAATTCAAATTGATCGTTAAATACTATAATTTAATACAGACGTAAGAAGTATATCCAAATACAACCAGGTAACGGTGCCCATACTCTTTGCAAATTATTTGCCTCAGTTATGTCTCATTGACACACAAACATAGTAACTAGAAGGTGGGTTCCTTTGACATACATTTTTAGAGCTTTAGTTCGAGTTTTTAAATAATTAGATGACATTTATATAGGTTTTCTGACAAAATTTGCTGATTTTTATTGTGTCTTAACTAACTGATCCACAGGCACTATTGAACCCGTAGGTTCATGGCCACGTGAACATAGCTCTCCACACATTCGTATCCTAATATATATTTTTCCAATTATCCCCTGTATAATGTACTTCCCTCAAAAATCATGGTTAATGTAATTCTCCTACCTCATTCTTGGTCTACCAACTGGGCGTTTTGCCTCTGGTTTTCCTACAAGAAGCTTCCATGCACCTCTTTCATTCCACAATAAAGTGTCACATGTCCTGCCTATTTCAGTCTACGAGACTTAATTGTTCACCTGTCTGTTCATCTCTCTTTGGTGCAAAAATGTTCCTTCTTCTTCGGCTTTCCCCCTCATAGGTTTGCCGTCTTCAGTTTTCTATCATTCAAATTTCCTTCTTCCAAATTCCTACCATCCATTATAGTTCTGACATAGGTTTTCCATTTCCACCTTGGTCCGTTTTCGTAGCTTAAGTCTGTTATATTTAAATCCATCCGGCTGACATTTCATTGAAGTATGTTATTCTCAAATACCGTAATATTTTCTCCTTCCTTAAAGTAAGAGTCCATGTTTCATATCCATATAATAAAACTTTTGAAAGTTCCCCTGTAAGAAATTTTAACAAGTGACAGAAATCGATTAGGCCTTTATACATACATATATATATATATATATATATAGTACGTGCCACGTTGTTTGTCCGCGATGGAATCCTAACCTACTGAACCGATTTTAATAACATTTTGCAACCGCGAATTTCAATTGAATTACAAATATTGATTATTTCATAACTTAAGTGTGTTCAGTGTTTATTTTATTTTCAATATATTGATAAAAATATTAATTTCGTGTGTAAGTATTAGTTTTAAGTAATCTGGCTGAAAGACAGCAACTTAATTTAAATTTAACTGGACCGAGAAGGGACATTGAACAATATGGCGAATCAGTTCTAGAGACCATGAATGATAAGATATCAAGTGAATTTCCGTTCATTTGTTGCTGGAAACTAATAAATAAAGTTTAATGTAATTTCAGATGTACAACTTCGAAGGAGATGTGGCGACGTTCTTCACAGGAGAGAAAGAGGTGAAACAGGCCGGGTTAATAGAGAAATACCGTGGGTTTGATTACCTGCCACACTGGGAAGGAAAACATTGCCAGAAATTGACGGGTGCAAGCGACGCAACTAAATTCCCATCTCTCATCGATAAGAACGACACCCTCTACTTCTACCGCAAATCTGTCTGCAGAACAATGGCAGCTGTAAGTAATATAACATAATAGGACACCTAAACCGAAATATGCACCCCATTCCACACCTATATCAAGTTTCCATGCCATTATTCCATTCCCATTTGGTGCCACATGTCCTGTCTATTACAGTTTACAAGACGTAACTGCTCTTATTATATCTTGGGCATTTATCTCAAAACTCTACCATATTCAGGATGTATATGGAGTGTTGATAAACGAATGCAACAACATCTTCTTCTTCTTCTTTCATGGAATAGGAATTTGCCTTTTCCGATCGCACATCTGTTCAGCCCAGCGCTTTCTTCGTCTTTCCACCGATCTTCGTCCTACAGGATTATACATCAATGCCATCTTTGATATCCTATCCTTTGTCATTCTTAGCAGATGCTCTGTCAAATTGTTCCTGTGTTCTTCTTTTGTTGAAGAAGTGGTTGTACTTTTAGTTCCTCTCTAACATTCTCATTTATAATATGTTCTTCTCTTGTACGACCTTTCACAGCCCGTAGGAAGCTCATTTCCGCTGCCTGAATTTTACTTTTTTCCTTCAGGACCCAGGCTTCACTTCCATACAACGTCACTGGTAGTTCCATCATTGAGTAAAATCTTAGCTGCGTATCCTTTCTAACTTTGTTCCCCAGTGTTCGTCTGATTGTTCCACAAATATGTTGACATTTCTGCATTTTCCTATTTATATATTGTTCTGCTGTCAGCCGCGGTGGACTAGTGGTTATGCTCCTTGCCTCTGATCCCGAGGGTCGCGGGTTCAAACCCGGCTGGGGTCGATGGACCACCTGTTTTCGTAACCACGCTTCCCAAATATATAAAAAAAAACTCAACCTCCTTTCCAGTAATTATAAGTTCGTGTTGTGCCTTTCTATTTATTCTTATTTCTTTTATTTAAGGGTGAAATTATATAATTGTATTGTGTTTGCAGATATTCACTGGAGAAGTTAAAAACGTGCAAGGACTTGATGCATACCGATACAAATTCCCACCAAATGCACTGGACAACGGTGAAATCGATCCTGAAAACAAATGTTTCTGTCGGAAAGGAGCATGTCTGCCAAAAGGTCTGATAGATGTACATGAATGTTACTATGGGTTTCCCATCGCAGTTTCGTATCCTCATTTCTACGAAGCAGACCAGTCTCTCGTCGATGCAGTAGAAGGATCCAATCCCGACAAGGAAAGACACGAATCCTACTTCTACATCGAACCTGTAAGTTTAATAATTTATCTTCAATACCTATTGTCGACATCACCTATACGCTGACGATTTGCAAATTTACATTCACTCCCATCCTGACGATGTACATGACACACTAGACAAATTAAATAGTAACCTAGACTCAATTTCCCAATGGTCGAAGAAACATGGACTTAATCTAAATACTGACAAGACACAGTGCATAATTATAGGACATCGGCGAATCCAAAGCATTATAAATTACGAAAATATCCCTACCATTCTCCTAAATGACAAAAATATCCCCTACAGCTCAGTAGTAAAAAATCTGGGTATCTATATGGACCAACACCTAGACTGGAAAATCCAGGTGAATAATACCTGCAAAAAGTGTTCTCAATTCTTCACTCCCTAAATAGTTTTAAAAACTTCCTTCCTACAAAATTAAAACAAATACTTGTACAGACTCTTATAATGCCACACTTCGACTACTGCGACATATTACTGACTAATCTGACAACTGATCTATCTGACAGACTACAGCGTGCTCATAATGCGTGCATTCGATTTATATTCAATCTCCGTCGTTATGACCACGTGTCTCCTTCATTTCAGGCCTTATCATGGCTACGCCTAAATGACAGAAGAACTTTACATTCACATACCTTACTATTCCAAATTCTGCACACATATTTACCAACTTATTCAACAACACGTTTTCAACATTTATCGGCTCATCACAATTTAGGAACAAGATCACAAGACTCTTCTTTACTTTTGATACCACAACACAGGACCTGTCTGTACTCTGAATCTTACACAATATCTATGGCTAGAGCATGGAACTCACTTCCCAGTCATGTCAGGGACTGTCAATCGCTATCATTATTTAAATCCAAATTAACTGATATCTTAAGTTCGACACAATGAAAACATTAACTACATAACAACTATATAGAGCATTCCATTAATAATCATCTAGGAAGCTACTAACTTTATTTTATATCATTTTAATTTTATTATATTCTATGTTTTTGTTAGTATTAGCTAGTATTAGATCACATCATCATTGTATTTTGTTTAGTTTGCATTTTAATAACTTAAAATTGTAATATGTACGTAATTTTTGTATAATTTTACTATTCGCTGGTTGAGTGGAAGAGAAGGCCTTATGGCCTTAACTCTGCCAGCTAAAATAAATTATTATATTATTATTATTATTATTATTATTATTATTATTATTATCATCATGATTATTATTATTATATGTATACTATAGCATAAACTAATTGCGAGTTATGTTCCAGTTGTACTGTAAACAAAGAATATAAATCAATACTAGTAAAATTCATATCAAATTCCGTTGAGGTGAAGTCATATGATGAAAGTTAAAAATTAAATTGTACCTGTTGGTAGGTGCCGTCGTCCTCAACGTTGTTAAAATATTGTATATAAAATTAACTGGAGCGCTTTCGGAAGTTATCTTCATCTTCCATCTTCTGCAGGTTGAGTTTCTGTTACTTGTTGTTGTGTACGGTGATGTATACTCCCAACAGTTTGTCGCAGCTTACAATTTATTACACGCTTTAAGGTAAAACCATTATTTGACCAGTGAATGTGCAGTCATAATTTGCTTTGTTTACATTGCAACTGAAACTTAGCTCGGAAGAGGTACATTAACATATTGTGCATATTTGTATAGCACTATTTATTTTATTACAGAAATCAGGATTGCCCCTGGATGTAAGCTTCAGGTTCCAGATTAACATGTATCTCGGTGACATCAGTGGGGTTACTCGTGCTGCTCGCTTCAAGAATATGGCCCTGCCTATGTTGTGGACTGAAATTGTAAGTTTGTATCCAATAAGGCGTGTAAATAATATCCCTTTTGGATAACAGTTTTCTTTTCTGTACCTTGTATCATATTTGATATACGAGACGTTGATATTTCTCACTATATAAACAAAATAAGTTTACTGTGAATAGTTCTACAATTTTGTTAACTAGTTTTCGCTCAATTTGTCGAAATTTGACCATAAATAACACGTCACTGCACTTATTATCTCACATTATATTATATTAGACATTGTTACAAATTGTACATTATATATATATATAATCATCTTGAACGAATGCCGTCTCATAGAATTCCAAAAGCCATACTTCGCTACTGCCCAAGGCAAAAGATCGCTGGGACGTCCAAAAAAGCGCTGGATGGAAAATTCCTCTTTGAGACCGTAACAGACCATAAAGTCTAATACTTGCATGGATGATGATATATATATCGACCAGCTGGAAAATCTAGAATGGATAGAATACGAAATAAAGAAATAAGGGAAATTATGGGTGTACAAGAGGAGCCGGACATCATAGACATTATATAAAAGAAAAGATTGCAGTGGTATGGTCATGTCAAACGAATGTCAGAGCAAAGATTGCCAAAAATTGTTATGGAATGGATCCCAATGGAAAGGAGGAAGAGAGGAAGACGGAAGAAAACTTGGATAGAAGGGGTACAAGCAGCTATGAATATCAGAGGAATGGAGGAAGGTCAATGGATGGATAGAGAGGAATGGCGTTTGGTTTCCGGAAGACGGCGGCAGCTGCCATGATACCGGATGATGATGATGATATATATCGACAAGAATTTCAAGAAGAGATAAAGTCAGAAACAGGAAAATAAGGGAAATTATGTAAGTTGAAAGAAATATATTAGGAAAAAAATGAGAAAAACGTTTGAAATGGTATGGACACCTCATAAGAATGGAAGAAGAGAAAATACCAAAGATCCTTGATTTTAAAGCTAATGGAAGAAATGGAAGAGTCAGACCAAGAGAACGTCGGATAGATGGAGTGAGGAGAAGTATGGAAACTAGAGATTTTGAGGGAAGATGTTTTAGACAGAAATCTCTGGTGACAAATCACTTTGGGTTGAAGAAGAAACACTGTATTGTGGAATATTCCTAATAAAAATAATTATACATATACAGGGGTGGACCGCTCGAATGGACCTAATTTCAATTGCTTGTTACTGGCAAACGGTTGAAGATAGAAACTTAAAACAACGTTCATATTACAGAAAAACTCACCAAGTTTTGATATCCAGATCACCACATCTCTATATGAGCCCCAGCAGTCACTGTGACGATATCAAAGCGATGAACAATTTCTTGCCAAGTACGTTGGAGTATGTCTTCTGGAATGTTCTCAATAGCCTCTATGATGCGCTCACGAAGATCACGAAGGTCTTTGACTGGGGTGGTGTAAACTTTATCTTTGACATAGCCCAGAGAAAGAAATCCAGTGGTGTTAAATCGGGAGATCTCGGGGGCCACGCGATTGGTCCTCCCCTACCAATCCAACGGCCAGGGAAAATGTTGTCCAAAGTCGTACGAACTTCATTGGACCAGTGGGGAGGAGCACCATCTTGCTGGAAAACGATGTTAGGCTGCAGTTGTTCAATTTGTGGAAAGAAGGACTGCTCCAGCATGTCAAGATATGTGGTACCACGAACAGTTTTCTCGGCGAAGAAAAACGGTCCAATGACCTTATTATGTGACAAACTGCACCAAACATTCATCTTCGGACTATCACGAACATGCTCTTGAATAGCGTGAGGATTCTCCGATCCCCAGATCCGCACATTATGCCGGTTTACCTTGCCTGACAAATGGAAAGTGGCTTCGTCCGAGAAGAAAATCTTGGTCATGAAGTCAGGATCAGCGCCGAGACGGTCCAGCTCGTATTGGCGAATTCCACTCGTTTCGGCATGTCATTCGGCTCCAGACGTTGCACTAACTGCACTTTATATGCGTGCAGTTTGAGGCGTTTGTGGACAATCCGTTGTAATGTCGATTTTGGTATTTGAAGTTCCCGCGAAGCTCTTCTTAATGACTTCCGGGGGCTTCGCTCAAATGCGGCTTGAACATTTGCTACCATTTCATCGGATGCTCTGCGACCACCACCATGCTTCTTCAACACAGATCCTGTAGCTAATAATGTATCACGCCACTTCTTTATGCTTCTAGCAGTTGGAGCATCACGGTTAAACACACGCCGGAACTCCCTTTGAACTCTAATGATTGATTTAAACTCCGCATACACCAAAACAGCTTGCGCTTTCATCTGCGGAGTCGCCATTTTCACAAACAATTAAATCTAAGAACGAGAAAACGTATCTTTGTGCCATCTACCGACAGGATTCGAAACTTGGTGAGTTTTTCTGTACTATGAACGTTGTTTTAAGTTTCTATCTTCAACCGTTTGCCAGTAACAAGCAATTGAAATTAGGTCCATTCGAGCGGTCCACCCTGTATATATTCACCGCTGTGGTCTCGAGGTAGCGTGCTGCCTTGTCACGCAGCGGACCCGAGTTCGATCCCCGGTCGGGACAGTTTTTCTGGGTGAGGTTTTTATCGGGGTTTTTCCTCACCTGTAAGACAAATGTCAGGAAAACTTTAAGTCCCAAACGGTCCCCGAAATCATATGATCATCATCATCCTTATCATCATCATCATCATCCTTCACCGGTGTGGAAAGCAACGGGAAGCAACCAAACCCACAATTCTCTAGTAAAGCTGCAAGCATAGCATGAAAATGCTATGATTGCAGTGAAGGAGCTGCCTACGGGCAGAATTACTATGGATGGATGGATATTCACGTTATTTGTTACTGTCAAAGTTATGTGGAATTACTGTAGACCAATGAAATGACTGACTGATTAATCCCCGTTCGTCTCACATCGGGACATTTAACCAGGCTAATTGAACGATTTTATGCATCAACCGGCCAAGCGTCATTATTAAATGATTATATTTTGATGTCATCTGTTGCATTGGCTCATGAAGTAAGTGTACGCACAATTTTAGCGCCAAATATTTAAATATAGCCTAATTATTAAAGGAAGATGTAAACGCCATTGGTCCTAATAGAGATTCTGTGTTTTACAACAAACGGCTATGAAACTAGATCTTCATAAATCCTATTGAAGGTCTTTCCACTTTTCAGCGGTTTCCCTTTTACCAGCCGGCTGCTGGCCCTTCACATCCACAATCACAGAGGTAGATGATCAACAGCCAGTGTAGGGGTGACCTGTGGTTAGCATGTCGAGTCCCCCAGCCGTTATAGTTGGTTCCTCAACCTGGAGCCGCTACTTATTGTAGCTACCCGATTGCCTCACGATGCTGGGTGGGCACCGGTCCCATACTGGCCGAAATACCATGAGAAAATTTCTTCCCCCATGGAGACTCGAACCAGCGCAAGTCCCGTAGCTCTGCGCCAAGGCTTCCTACCTTAACCGCTCGGCTACGGCGCGGGACTGAGCTTCATAAATGCTAATCTAAATTTCGCATCATGTAGCTAAGCGCTAAATCTTCCCGCACTTAGATTGTTGATGGATAACTGACTATTGTTAGTATGGCGCTAGAGTTTAAAATGTTTAAAAAAACTTTAAACGTATTTTTGTCGAAACTTACATAATGGCGCCTAGCCGATTGATGCATAACGCCATCCAATTTACTTATTGTGGTTACATGCGGTTAGTACATCCCTTCGAGGAGACATCCAGAAGGAAACTAAGGTATTAATTGGATTGAGGAAGGTCCGTTAAATTTTGTTCAGAGACCTTTTCAGGCTTGAGGTTCTTTTACGAACCCGAAAAGTTTTCAAACAGGGACTCGCAGCTTAAAGATCCTTCCGGAGGACTTGCCCCTTCTAAGATTCATCGGTTCCGGCTGGATTTGAACCTACTATAACGGCTGGGGAACTCGACATGCTAACCACAGGTCAGAGACAAAGTTAAAGTGGCCCCACTAAATGCTTTTGGAGGCCTTAGATAATAGCAGTTTAAACTCTCACCTTTCTAGACTCGACGCTTGATGTCTTCCTGGCTGTCAGCCCTCAGTGTCGGCCACCTATATCCCCAGAACAATCGTCTGGTACTCATTTCGTTAGAACATGTTATAATTAAGATTAAATTAAACGCTTGACACCTCTCCTCATATCCTCACAACTGGATATGAGCAGAGGATGCTGGACGGCAGATGGGCCAGAGAGTGCAACCCCCAGAGTCACGCCACAACACGACTCGCAGTCATGAGTTTCATAACAAAATATGTGTAAACAAGAAATTCCACGAGCCGACCGAAGAATGCAAGTGTGTGTTATGTGGACAAAGATGTAGGAAATACTACATCATAACATGTGCGAAAAGAACAAAAACTATCACAGACTACAGTAAAGACTAAACCAACACTAATGCTCAACAGGAGAGCACATTTCCCATAGATAGATCATCGGTTGATTAATGTCTTTGACATCGTCCGATTCCTAATAGCCAATTTTGTCGGTCCATCCAATCTCCTGGTTGTAGATGTTTCTCCTTCATATATAACCATATTCCCTGACTCCAGGAGGTTTTAGGTCTTCCTCTGCTTCGTCTTCCCTCAGGTTTCCATTCCAAAACAGATTTTGGTAGTCGATCCTCTTCCATTCGCTGGACATGTCCGTACCATCTTAATTGCTGAGTTTTAATATAATCTAAAATAGTGTCTTCAGTCTTCATTTTCTCCCTTATAACTGGTTTCTATTTTTTTCTCTTCTTGAAATTCTTGCGGCCCTTCGTATAAAATCCATTTCCGTTGCCAAAAGGTACTTATTTGTTTTTGTTGTTAATGGCCAAAGTTCTGCTCCATAACCTATTATTATATTATTATATATGAGGGGAGGATCAAGCATTTACATCATAATGATTTCTTCCTATAAACGTTCGTATTATACTTGCCAAAAAAATTACCACTTTTTCGGCAGTTTTTGCTAATTTTACGCGCAATTTTCCGTTTATGTTGAGTTGACCAAAGGGTTATGGTGCCGCCAGAAGGTTTTATGTCAATTTAAAAGGATCTGACTTCGCCAGGAATCGAACCGTCGACCTTCTGGCTTGTACCGTTTCTAGCTACGGCGTGTTTCCTATTCATTGTAACTGTAAGGCTAATTCTTTTGTTTCAGATGATGAAGAACCTGCCCGATGACCTGAACAACAGATTCATTCTGTACCTGAACATCTTGCCAGTAGTAGAGAAGGTAATCATGTACGCTTTTTTCGTCGCTGGAGTTTTCTTCCTGCTGGGCAGCATGTCCAGAGTTCTATTCCTCAACTGGGACATGCAGAAAAAATCCGCAGACATGGACTTCAGCCGCGGAAACACTCAAGAACTTAAACGAATCCATTTGGACAAAATAAAAAACTGTGAAAGCAAACCAGTTACTGAAAAAAGCAAAGAAGTTGAAGCGTATTACAGCTCTTTGCTTACAACGCATATTGAAGAAGCTGTTGAAGAAGGTAGTGAACGCGAGCGTACGTTGAAATCAGACGTTGAAAGCAATAATACAAACACATCCCTGTACGAGGGTTTGGACAATATCAGCTGTGGTTCCAATGACTCCGCAGAAACATTTCCACCACAGTATGATCTTGTAACATTCCTATCTCTGAAAGAAGATATAGTGTGATGCCTTACTTCTAATGACTTCTATTAACTTTTTTAGTCAGAATGAGTCACATATGTGGGCTATGATGAAACCAAAACCCACTTATTTATATGAGACTTTACATTGCGAGACCAGAGTTGGTCTTAAAAACTACTGATAGTTGATCAAAGAACAGTAAAAAGAGACTATTCTTCTTCCGAGCTAAGTTCCAATTGTACTGTGAACAAACGAGACAGTCAATGATATTACCTTTAAGCGTGTAAGAAATTGTAGTCCGTTCGTTCGAGAGAGAGAGGATTTTTCTATGTCAGATGTGTAGTCATCTGTATTACCGGACATATTCAGGGCGACAACAATGTGACGTCATAATGCACCCTTCTTGAGCCACAACAGATGACAGCGAGGAGAATTCTTGCGAACTTATTAATTAGTGAATTTTATACTAAAAAATATAACATATTTTTATCGTCCGGCCATGACACGAGAATTGAACGTTCGGGTATGACAATGTCTATATAAGTTATATAGGAGAATCTTAAAAATATATAATTACAATTTTAATACACTAAATAAGCGTTGTTTTATTCTTACGCATGCGCAGTGCAGAATATATTGTAATTTCAATTGTTTCAAAACAGCATTATATTCTGTAGAATTTCTTAAACTTTGGAAAGCAAAACTTTTGAAAAGCGAAGTGAAACAAACTATTTTGAAAGTTTTCAAACAGTTTAGTGAAAAATATCGTACATCTTCCATTGAGGATGTAGTAAAAATAACAGCAGAATTTACAGTTGAATCAGCATGGAGCATACATTCTGCTCACAATGAAATTGTAAATAAAGATCATCTATTGACATCTTGAAAACAAAAAAAAACACAAAAATCTGATTAGGTAGGCCATATATATAATTTATTTGTCGTAAATAAATAAGAAATGGAGGAAGTTCCTAATTACTGGTACCATTTTATCTTGTATTCGGTCTTATTTGGCGTAAAATGCGATGTTACATAAGAACAATGTTTCTATCGCACACAATTCAGTCATATGGCGGGTAAAAGTAGCGCCACGGTTCCCCCAATAGATGGAGTCGGTGGAGTAATACCTTACACAAGTTTGTTTACAGTATATCTGGAACTTAGTTCGGAGTTCGTATAGAGATAAAATTTTACGAAATTCATTCATTGTGATTATAAATGGTAAATATGCTTTCTAGAAACGTATTATTGAATCAAGGGGGTCAGCTGTGAAGAAACGTAAAAAGTAACACGTATAATATATATATATATATATATATATATATTAATGCATATATCTGATTCTAATCAAACTTTTTTTTTCACTGTGTAACTAATGTTGTATATTTACTGTTGTTTATATGCATCGTAATTTGACATTCCCGCATACAATCTTGTTTGCTTTGAAAACCAAAGAAATCTCAATACTTTAAAAATGAACAAAAGCTCTAGTGCGGTAAATAAAAATGTTTATTTTGAAATACTGATAGTGATACTGCAATTTGTATTAATTTCGGTATTAATTCATCACATCCACGCCTCTTCTATTTCATCATCACTGCACACATCGTCTAAAACTTTCTCCATTAACAGAAATAAATCCCAAATCAAATCGATTTTACAGTTTTAACAAATATAAGATGGCGACATGACCAACAATACTTATTAATTCTCCATAGAAACACATATAGATGATTCACCTTCTGAAATCTAACATTTATCTTTAATTATACTTATTAATATTTTAGCTAATATATTAGTTACTAAAATAAATACACATAGTGCAAATAGTATACAGCGCAAGCGCCTCGTTTTTTTTAACTTGTCCTAGTTTTATTCTGTATGTGTTGGAGATGATTTTTTTTGTTGACCACTTTAATTTTATCTCAAGCGTATTGGAAATTAAAATTATTTTTCATTTTTTAGTTTTCTAATAAAGCGTGTTCTTTTAGTTTTTTAAAACTATTATTTATTTAACTTCTCCTCGATCTGTATCAAGTGTTTACCACACTCGTATCGTAATTTACTATATTGGCTATTCTATGCCAGATACCATCTTTTAATCTCGCAAGCAAACACTAGTTACTAACTCTCTCGATATTATCTACACCTTATCGAATATGTTCGTCGTCGTGGCGTAGTCGGTAGAGTCCCTACCTTCCACTCCGGCGACCCGGGTTCGATTCCCGGCGGGGTAGGGAATTTTAAATCTCCACCTTGGGTCTGGGTGTGTGTCCTGTCTTTTGTTTATATGTGTGAATAAGATAAAAAGGTTAACAAAGGTAAAAAAAAGAGGAAGAACAGTGTAAACGAAAGAAAAAGACAAAGAAAGAAAAATAAAAGTTATTGGTACAGACCGGATTATATGCAATTGCAGGAGAGTCCGTCGCGTAGTTGGTAAGAGTCCCTACCTTCCACTCTGGCGACCCGGGTTCGATTCCCGGCGGGGTAGAGCATTTTTAATCTCCACCTTGGGTCTGGGTGTGTCTTGTCCTTGTGTGTATAGCAGAAAATTAACAAAAAAAGGTAAAAGAAGAAGGAAAACAGTGTAAAACGAAGAAGAGTGAAAAAAAGTTTGTTAAAAAAAAAGAATAAAATTCATGGTATCTCTATGCTTGCCACATGTTTATTTACGTTTCCGCTATAGTCAAGAACCAACATGTTTATCCAGGCAAGGTTAGGTTAAATTAGGTGGCTTTCATTACAATTGGTAGATTAGATTAGATAGGCACTCCGCGATATTTTTTAAAATCTAAATATCCCATTAATTAATTAACACAACAAATTACAATAATTATAATGTAATGTAATTAGAATCAGAGATATAATAATTGTTTTTGATTACGAATTACTCTTCAGAGCAGATTTCCCTTAAAATTTCAAATGGTGATCCTATCAACATTCCATAACACATCTCATTAACCGAGGAACACTACACGTGTTCTGAGAGTTAGTGATAAACGTATTACCAACATAGATTGGTATAGACTACTTTAATGTTATCTGTGATTTATGTGGTTTTTGTACGATTAATTAACGAATACTTCTCCAGCGAGTGTGTCTGCCATGGCTATTAACTGTACAAGGTCATTCTGTAAGAATGTGTAAAAATTAAACAGGGCATGGGAGATGTTCCACTGAACAATTTGAGATATGAAACCTAGGGTCCAAGAAACTAGTTTTTTTATAAAACATTTATCAAGGGAAAATAAAAATATTCTTCTAACAAAATCTTGACACTAAGATAGAATCGCTGGCGTATGTTGAACAGCAGCGATGGTTATTCAAAAAAATGTTTGACATCAGTTCTTTCGCGTAATCTAATTGCTGTAAGTGATTATTTAATGCCAAAGTGCGGGAACTTTTGACAATACAAATCAACATTCACACTCGCTGGACACAGAAGTACAAGAGACTTATGCTCAATAAAATAGTTATGTTATACACCAGTATTCTGTAGCCCAAGCTAGCTAGGTTTACAGGGGAAACTAATGTGACCATGTGTGTGTGTGTGCGTGTTTTGTTATGTTTGTCTAGGTGAATTTGTGTGATGTTGTGATCATTTTGTATCATATTAGCTCTTAATTTTACTAAATATTAATTTCTCCTGTGGGTCATTCCATGTCAAATCAACACATTTTCAAACAGACCCTCTTACATTTTAATTATTTTTTGTGAGTTGTTGTTCATGGGAAGAAAAATAAAAATCCAAAATAGAAAAAGTGTAATGTAAATAATCAATTGAGTTGGTGTTTACTTGATGAAAATCAATATTTATTAATTAAATAAAAATAAAACGTAGTTTTATTTGATTTTCATATTTATTAAATAATTCAGTGACAGCTGTTTCGGTACACTGTACCTTCTTCAGACATGTTAACAAATTATGAATTGTGTTCCAACTGATCTAAGCAACAATACAACAATATTTATTTTTTTTTAATTTAACAAAGGGGATTCATTCAAATCAAGTTGAGAATTTAACAGTTTTTTACTACTTTTAAATTTATTAATTTCTACAGCCTCCAAAAGATCTAACTTCTTACCCTTATCACAAATATGTAAAATTTCAAAATTTGGATCGAAACAATGATTAAATTGGAATAGGTGGTTAGCATATTTTGAATTTCTAAATTTCTGTTATATGCTCTCATGTGCTCCTTTATCCGAGAGATAAAAGGTCTACCAGTTTGTCCTATATAGACATTGTCACATGTGCCACACTTCAATTTATATACACCTGATAATTTTTCTTTTTTTGTTTTGGTTTTATTGTTTTTATTATATTTTGTAGAGTTTTATTAGTTTTAAATGCCACATTAATGTCCAACTTTTTAAAGTGTTTAGATATTTTATTTGAAAGTGGGCCTATGGATGACATTACGACATATTTCTTTATGTTTTCTTTGGGTAAAGGAAAAACTTTGTTAATTGCTTTTTTGTAATGAACCTTCTTAATTAAACATTCTATAATTTCAGAGTCGTAGCCATTATTAACAGCCAATTGTTTAATAATATTCAATTCATTATTATATTCCAAGGGTGAAAGAGGGATATTTAAAAGTCTATGAATGTAACTATTGATTTGAATGAATCCCCTTTGTTAAATTAAAAAAATTAAATAAATATTGTTGTATTGTTGCTTAGAACAGTTGGAACACAATTCATAATTTGTTAACATGTCTGAAGAAGGTACAGTGTACCGAAACAGCTGTCACTGAATTATATAATAAATATGAAAATCAAATAAAACTACGTTTTATTTTTATTTAATTAATGTAATGTAAATATTTCTGTAGTTATCGGTCATTAATAGGCCCTCGGCCTAGTATCCTGTAGCCCTCAGGGTATAGTAACTAATAATACCCTTGGTACATAAATCAATGATTTATGTCTTAGTATTTTATAATGAAAAGGGGGAAAAAATTGGTTATTAAAACATGAAATATACATAAGCAAATTATTTGAACTTCGCTTTTTTATATCAAACAAATAAATTTGTTACTAAATGACATGTATATATGGAGTTTGTTTATTCAATAAGACGTTCAAAATGGAAATATTTTAGAAGAAATTTGTAAATTGGCAAGATAAGCTGTTTGTGTTGAAGTGGTGATAAGAATTCTACAAAAGGTGAATCTGTAGTTAGTTCCCGTAATATGAGTTTAACGGGAACATTTAACAACTGTAATTTCTATTCTTGTTCCTATATAAATTAATTGTGCAGAAATATTAATTTTGTTAATTGTAAATTTAACATTTTCCAATACTGTTATTTTAACACAGTTCCAATAATGGATCATATTATAACATTATAATGATATTGCGAAAAGAAAAATTAATGTGAGAACTAGGAATTGAACCGTGGGCCTCTAATTCTCCAGACTAGTGTGCAGCCCACTACACCATTTCACACCTGGCGCAAACACGAACAATTCTTTCCGCATATACAAATCTATAAGTCTCGTTTCGTCCGCTGTAAGGTAGATGACACTACCATCGCCAAAGGCCAGCTTCGTTTAGAAGTATCTACATTTGAGAATTTTTTACACCACCGCTTTTACAAGTAAATATTAAGTATATTTAAATGTTAAATGACATCGTTTACTACTTATAAAAGTGGTGGTGTAAAAAATTCTCAAATATAGATACTTCTAAACGAAGCCAGCCGTTGGCGATGGCAGTGTCATCTACCTGACAGCGGACAAACGAGAATTATAGATTTGTATATGTGGAAAGAATTGTTAGCGTTTGCGCCAGGTGTGGAGTAGTGTAGTAGACTGCACACTAATCTGCAGAACTAGAGGTCCACGGTACGATTCCTGGTTCACACATTAATTTTTCTTTTCACAATATCATTATAATGTTTTAATTGGAAATGTTTGATTGCTATAATTACGATGTTTTGTATACGTGGTAAACTCAGTGCAACAGCGTCATTTTTCAAATTTTAATACACGCGGACATATAATGAAATCAATTACAAATATTACATCCTAGCAATAACCAAAAATTATAGAGCACTAGTATACAAAAATATGAGAAACATTAAAATTTAGCGAGCAAGGTCTAAGAAAAATGTTTATAGTCATTCAACAATTAAGACAAACATGTAAAGCTAAAGAACGGACCTTTCGTTCTATGTAAAATGAACCACGCTATGACATTGAATGTTGTTCAAGGTCATATCATATAATATTTAACTTTGAAAAATTTAAAAAATGAAACATTTTAAAATTAAATATATACATGTACGTATTTCGTATATTTAACCTTTAAATAACCTGTAAGTTTCATTTTGGAACTGCAGAAACTTCTGGAGTTATATAAGATGTTTTCATACACTCAGATGTACTGTATTGCTAAGTTACATAAACGTCCATAATAAATAGTATGATCCTACATAACAAGGGAGCGATGTGATGGAAAAAATGGCAACCCACGAAATATTTTAATGGGATAATTAAAGTTATATATTATAAATGTCTCAAATTGTATTCTTATGCATGACTTATTCACTTCACTTTATGTATATAAAATATGGTATTACATTTTATGCAATATTTTTTATATATTTTTTTATAATTTTGTGTGGTTTATCAACTTTTTCGATATGTGTATTACATCTTAGTGAACTGAAAAAAAAATTGATAAGCCACTTCCTGAATGTGTGGCTTGTCAAGGTTTTCCATGAACTTTAAAAAATTGTGGAATGTCAACATAGGCTACAACTATGACATCTATTGGTTTTTAACAATACTTGTTTGATCCAGAGACAAACAACTTCAATACAGGTCGATAATACAGAAAACTGATTATTTTTATTGTAGATTGTCAAGTTTTTCCGCTCATACACTTCAATTGGTGACTAAAACAATTTCACTCTCTTGCCATTTTAATAACAGATCTCACAAGAATTAATTATTCTTTTCGATGTTTTTTATTATTCATTTCATACATCTCAATGATGGATAAATCATATTTGAAGAGAAAAATCATACGCAGTCTGAGCGTATATTTTTTTCTGTTCAAACAATATAACGATCTTTTACTTAAAAGGAAAAATTGTATATGATAAATCTAATTATATTTTTGTCCTGTGCTAGATGTTTGAGCAACCATATCACAGCAATAATACAGTACAGGTTTCCTGTAATTTAAAGGGACACTTCTGTGAAGAAGACTAAAAAATTAATTCTTAATCAAATAGTATTATATCAAATTCTAATTACTTCACAATTTTACAATTTTTTGTGTTGATTGAAGATACAATCGCCTTTAAAAATATAACGGGCTTCCAATATAAAACCGGACCGGCATTACGGAGTTTCACCCGGCACGCAGTGCTGTCTCTCCCTCCCGCAATTCACCCTGCCTGCCACCCGTCCTTGAACTGTTTCTTACCTTATAGAAAATGCTGGAAATGTTGTCCTCCCGCAGTTAAACAGGCATTATACCGAATAAACACATTTAGATTGACACGCTATAGTTCGGGCACGATTTCATTTCTTATGTTGTTCTTCAGTTCTTCCAATATGTGCGGATTTGTTTTGTACACTTTGTCTTTCAGGCTACCCCACAAATAAAAATCACACACTGTTAGATCTGGGGAGCGAGTGTTTCTTATTTTGTACTGAACCAGTGGTCTCAAATTTAGTCACAAGATCGTTGATTGTCGATCTGGAAGGAGGTAATTGTCCAGGGAAGTTCCGAATAAATTCCTCGCGAACGCGACGAGCTGATTCGTATTTATAATAACATTTACACACATAAATGCGCTGCTCTAATGTCAGCTGACGTCTCATCTTGTCGAACGATAGTAAACTGACTAGTTCAAGGACGAGCGGCTGGCAGAGTGAAATACGGACGAGGAGAGAGCGCTGCCTGACGGGTGAAACCCCGTGAGGCCGGTCCGGGTTTATATTGGAAGCCCGGTATATGCGCTACCGAATACCAGACTTGCGCTGATACGCCTAACTGAATTACGTTTTCATTTTTAGTTGCATAAGTTAAGAGAAAATTTTGGGTTAATTAATATACACTGCGACGAACCAAACATGGCGGTTGCTAGAGTCAATTTTTAATTTTGTGTTTCAGGTAAACCTCCACTTCTAACGATCGGATTTCGCTGATTGTTGGACAATATCTACCTTAGTTTATTTTAATAGCATATACTGACTTTTGTTGTGAAACATAAAAAATTGCGACCGCTAGACGGATGTTTAAATTTGCATTTCATTAAGGGGAACGATGGGCGACCATTTGAGATCAGAATTGGAATTTCTTGATTTTTTGTACTAAAAATAGCCTGTACGCAAATGTATAATATGTTGGCAAAATTTCAGAGGCCTATGGCGCTGAAAAGTTTTATGTGATTTTCATATTTATAATATATGACTAAATCAATATGAAAATCACATAAAACTCTAAGTTCTATTTTTATTTAACTAAATAATATATTAGCTAGTTATTTACAATACAATTCAAATTTAATGTATTAAGTTACCTGAAAAAAAAATATATACAGTAAAAGCTTCTTATTCGCGGGAGATATGTTCAGCAAATATGCCGCAATTACAGAAACCGCGAATATGGAAAGGTAATTTTATGGGTATACAGGGGATGCGTTCCAGGATTCAAAAATAAATAAAACTTATCAAAATAAAACCAATTAATGACAGATTTTGAACAATTTATATAAATTATTATTGTCAGACTTAGGCAAGGGCTTAAATAACTTAGTAATTTCTTCCTGTTTTGCCGCTTTTAAAAGGTCTCTCATTTCTGATTGATATTTAGCTGTGATTTTCAGCGATAGAATTCCTTATTTTGTCTTCGGATTGCTTGATGAATCGTACAGTTCATTCATTAACATTGAAACAGCGTGATATAGACGAGAACGACTCGCCAACACGTAAATTTTCAAACATTTATATTTCTACTTTAAGCGGCAACACTACTTTTTTTCCGTTTCGAAACTAATTTTCTTTCTTTTAACTCTATATTTTTAAATGGCAACAAAGCAGAAGAGATACGTGTTAATCAATCAAATGCATTGCAACGAATGACAAGTCGAAACAATAAAACACCGATCTTGAGGAGGGCAGCATTTATCAACGGACGTAGCGGTACGTGAATTACGGCGGCGGTGGCTTTTAACAACGAACTTTGATTTAGTGACAGTAAGGCGTTTTACTTTGATATTAATTTGTCCATTTGGTTTGAATCACTCTTTGTAAAAGCTGCCTTGGCACGTGCCTGCAGTAAAAAAAGTTGCCGATGCGTTAATAAAGGATACCAATCCTCCTAATATACCAACAGGGATCCGTGAATAAAGAAATTTGTAGCCTCGAATACAGGAGTTGTGTCGCAATTTTTAACCCGAGAATAAGGAGCTTTTACTGTATTTAAAGATAAATATCCCCTTTACACAAAAAATGATAATAAAATGAGGTACTTAGAATCATAGATATAATTATTTGATTAAAAGTTATATTTTATCTCTCTTTACAGGAAGTTTTATCCCTTAATTCTATTAATAGAATCTAAGTAATTTAATAGGAATACGAGGCTATTTAAGTGGAAGAAACACAAAACATTTTACTGTGTGTTTGTGGTGACGCCCCTGTTTACGATCTAAGTTTTACAGGTGTCAGAGCCTGCTATGTGTGAATGAAATCAAGGACTCTATTAGTCATCTCCTGTGTAAGTTGGCAGCAACAATACAAACTTGATAAAAATTCAGAGAGCATCTTCAAATTACATGTTCTTACGCAGCATGCCAAATCAATATGATCAGGAAATAGCACGCCACACACCTAGGTTTCATTCACACTGCAGCAAAAAGCAAATACTTGCCTATTTATATTATGTATTTTTACTTGAAAATAAAATGTATTGTTAAAAATTTCAACTTGTATTTATTTGGAAGTGGCTGTATTCAAATACCTGGGAACAATAATCACAAATAGGAATGAGATGCACACAGAAATTAAACATAGGTTTAATTCTGGAAATGCGTGCTATTATGCATTGCAGAGACTCTTGATGTCCCAACTCCTTTCAAAAAACGTTAAACTGAAAATATATAAAACTATTATTCTACCAGTTACATTATATGGGTGCGAAACATGGACTCTTACTTTAAGGGAGGAAAGGAGATTACAAGTATTTGAGAATAAAATACTTAGGAAAATTTTTGGACCAAAGAGAGATGAACAGACAGGTGAATGGAGAAGACTACATAACAATGAACTACATGGTCTATATGGGAAGCCAGATATAATAAGAACAGTTAAGTCTCATAGACTGCGATGGGCAGGACATGTTGCGCGTATGGGGAATGAAAGACTTGCATAGAAGCTTCTTGTAGGGAAGCCAGAGGGAAAACGCCCAGTTGGTAGACCAGGAATGAGATGGGAGAATAACATTAACTATGATTTGAAGGAAGTAGATTACACAGGGAATGATTGGAAAGCATTAGCTCAAGATAGGGATGTATGGAGAGCTTATGTCCGCGCGGCCATGAACCTACGGGTTCGATAGTGCCAGTGAGTAAGTAAGTAAGTATTTATTTATACTAGGGAATTCGATAAATAACGGCAAAACTGGTATAACATCACAAATAGTATACTACAATGCCAGATTGGGAGGTTGTTTTTACAGAAGGGAGGAAATAATTAAAAACCGAGCGATAGCAAGGTTTCTAATTTTTGACATTCTATAAAACACTTCACAAAAGTGCGTTGTACATTATTTTATGCACGATAGTGTTTTCATAATAGTAAATAACAGTAAAATAATAACATCTTTGTTGGAAATATTTGCGTCTTTTTTTTTTTTTGTTAATTAAAATTTTATCCAATTTGGGAAAGATATTCATTCAGAAGAATAAATATCGATCTATGAACTTCGATATTCCGTCGGATAAAAATGTAATTACAAAGTTTATAATCCCAACCAAAGATGGCAGCACAAGAAGTGATGTCCTTAGAGAAATCAACAACCAGAGAATTGCATCAGTGGAAGCCATGACTGAAGAGGAAAAAGATATTGTCTGAAACCGCCGGTATCAAAGAAATTTGAAATTATATGAGGTGAGTCGTTAAAAATATGTTCTCCACTCACTATTAACTATACTTCTTCTTCTTCACTTCCTGGTTTAGGCAAGAGTTGCCTGTTCCGTCTTCACTAATAGATCTAAGACCATCTCTTCCGAGGACGTCCGACATCTCTTCTTCCTCTTGGAAAATAATGGAAGATTTTATTTGGTAATCTACTTTCTTCCATTCTTTCTACATGTTCTTTCCACTGTATCTTGTTGTTAAATATCTTTTCTTTTATGGAGTAGATCTGCAGTTCTTCACGGATATCCTCGTTTCTTATCTGGTCCATTCTAGTGCAGCCTTTTACTCTTCTTAAAAATTTCATCTCGGCTGCTTGGATTTTACTTTCTTGTTTGGTAGTGGTAATCCAAGATTCACTCCCATACAAAAGGACAGGGACAGCCATTGTTTTACAAAATTTTAATTTTGTTTGTATATGGGCTTTATTATTCAATGTTTTATTTATTGTACCACAAATAGCTTGAAACACTATACTTATTTACTTATTTAAATTTAAATTACGAGCAATTTTTCACCCCTTTTCAGAGCGTATCTCTTTAAAGTGTACATTTGATGTCGATAAACCGATGGATCAAGTATTAAAGGCTATAAGCAGAGCAGGACGTTAATCAAATCATGCGATGCTATGTATTGTGTGGTTCAAACTGTTAACACCTATTTAACATAACAATCACTCACTTCACAATCAATTCAGTCTCCTGCATTCACGGGTTTATATTCCCAGTTTAGTACATGAAAAAGATTAAACCTTCACAAATATAATGTGTTTTACCGGTAACCGTTATGTGGAAAGATAGAAAAGTACTTCACCCAGGATATGCGTAATAAAAAAAGGATTCCTTAGCGAATCGAAATTATGGTTAAATTTTCCTAATACACAGAATAATATACAGGGTGTCCCATTAATACCTCGTAACAAGTCTGTATTCGATTTCGTGTCATGTGAATTTTTTTTTTTAATTTAGTGAAAAATGTCCTACATTAGCCATTGAAGAAAATAACTACAGAATTTACAAGTAAATCAGAACGGAGCATATATTCTGCTCGTAGAACTAATGAAATTGAAAATAAAGGATACATATCGATATCATGGAAAAAGCATAAAAATCTGATTTGGTAGACCCACATATTTTGTTACAAATAAACAAGAAATAGAAATTAAAAATTAGGCCTAAAGGTTGCCATCTTATCTTGCATTCAATCGTATTTCCCGTATAATACGATATAGCCTAAGAAAATGAAAATTTATATAATTAGATATTTTAATAATAATAACGTGAAAATAATTAAGAATAAATAACATGACTTCTAAAAGCGTATTATGACGTGATGATCATGTATTATACTTACTCACTGGCACTATCGAACCCGAAGGTTCATGGCCGCGCGGACATAAGCTCTCCATACATCCCTATCCTGAGCTAATGCTTTCCAATCATTCCCTGTATAATCTACTTCCCTCAAATCATAGTTAATGTTGTTCTCCCACCTCATTCTTGGCCTACCAACTGGGCGTTTTCCCTCTGGCTTTCCTACAAGAAGCTTCCATGCACGTCTTTCATTCCCCATACGTGCAACATGTCCTGCCCATCGCAGTCTATGAGACTTAACTGTTCTTATTATATCTGGCTTCCTATAAAGACCATGTAGTTCATTGTTATATAGTCTTCTCCATTCACCTGTCTGTTCATCTCTCTTTGGTCCAAAAATTTTCCTAAGAACTTTATTCTCAAATACTCGTAATCTCCTTTCCTCCCTTAAAGTAAGAGTCCATGTTTCGCATCCATATAATATAACTGGTAGAGTAATAGTTTTATATATTTTCAGCTTAACGTTTTTTGAAAGGAGTTGGGACATCAAAAGTCTCTGCAATGCATAATAGCATGCATTTCCAGAATTGAGCCTATGTTTAATTTCTTTGTGCATCTCATTCCTATTTGTGATTATTGTTCCTAGGTATTTGAATTCAGCCACTTCCTCAAAATTTCCCTCATTAGTCATTAGCTGTCCATTTCCATTATATACTGAATTTCTACGTGTGATCATATATTTAGTTTTACTGATATTCGACACTAAAAATGTAAAACGTTTCTATGGAAATAAATGAAAGTCTATTTCAGCGATGAAAGATTGAATAATTATGTATGCGATAATAATTTTAATACTGCGTAAGTACAAAATTGTTAATTGTAAAAATGTTACAGATTTTAGATGGATGCTTAAGGGAAGTTATTGGTCAATGAAAAAAAGGCGGGGAAATTAGTTCGTATCAATACTTGTAAAATGCACACTGAACCAATGTTGACGTTGGTTTATAAAAAGTTAAAATAATAAAATTAATATCTGAATTCAAATACCTAGGAACAATAATCACAAACAGGAATGAGGTGCACAAGGAAATTAGACATAGGCTCAATTCTGGAAAAGCTATTTTAGATTAGATTTTTTTATATTAGATTTATTTAGCCTGGTGGAGTTAAGGCCATGTGGCCTTCTCTTCCACTCACCAGGACAAACATATATTACATCAGAATATAACAATCTTAATTAACACTAATAGTAAACTTACTTACTTACTCACTGGCACTAACGAACCCGTAGGTTCATGGCCGCGCGGACATAAGCTCTCCATACATCCCTATCCTGAGCTAATGCTTTCCAATCATTCCCTGTATATTCTACTTCCCTCAAATCATAGTTAATGTTGTTCTCCCACCTCATTCTTGGTCTACCAACTGGGCGTTTTCCTTCTGGCTTTCCTACAAGAAGTTTCCATGCACGTCTTTCATTCCCCATACGTGCAACATGTCCTGCCCATCGCAGTCTATGAGACTTAATTGGTATCTTTACCTTGTCGTGGTGGAGTGGCTTGCGTGCTTAAATGATCCTGAGATCTATGCCGGCGGTAGCATTGCTGCCGATAGGGTTACCCATGCCGGACTGGTCGAAGGTGATAAGCCAGACGAAAAAAGTACCTTGGGCGAAAGAGTGACGATCTTTCACCGTAAAAATACAACCGTCAAGAAATGCGGACATGGGTTCATCTGGGGTAAAAATTTTCCGGAGGTCAAATAGTCCCCCATTCGGTTCTCCGGGCGGGGACTACTTCAGGGAACCCATGCCAAAGGCTCAAACACAGGGACATGTTCCTAGGAACATGCAATGTTAGGATTAGTATTAAACACTAAGTAAAAATTTGATCAAAATATATCTAATATATTACGATCTATAATGCAACCAGTTAATATCAGTTAAAATTAAGACTAAAACTAATAATAAAAATGTATACAAGCAAGGCATATTAAATTGTCTCTGTATCCATTACAGATAATCTTGTCGTCCCAACTTTTCTAAAAAAACATTTAACTGAAAATATATAAAACGATACTTTAATGGATAAAAAACGAAATGAAGAAACACGTAAAGAACTACAAATATTAAATTTAACAGATAATATAGAAGCATATAAAAAATGGTATGAACATGTCTGCAGAATGGATACCAACAGATTATCATAAGTAATGCCACGAGTGATTTCCAAATTATCGATAAATTCACGTGCAACGAAGTGAGGAGTAAATTTATCTAGAGATTCGGAAATCAAGAGTGGCATTTCTTAGGACTATTTAACGAATGAAATTAAGCTGTTTACTCACAAATCATTATTTAACTATAGTTATTTTAAAATATTTATATATTCAATGTAAACGGCGATGTTTGAAAACAAATGAGAAACGATTGGCACGCTTCATTTGCTTCTTTTGTTCATCACTGCAACCAGATCATATTATTTATTGCCAAAGGAACGCAATATTGTAAGAATGCACTCTAGTGAAGAAAAAATGAAACACATCAAACTATATATTAATTCATTTCTCATGTCCTATGATGTAAATATAACAATTATATTTTCCTGGAATGTTATTACCTGGGAAAAAATACATTTAAAAAAGTGCAAAGAGTGGAATTTTTTTGGTGGTATAATCAATTGCTACAAAGGTTTTTATATTAATTCCCGCATGCGCTATGTTTTGACATTCATACACTATATATACAATCTGGTAGCCGTATTTCTTGGGGAGTCGGTCACTGAAAAATAATGCTATGACCTATTCATAAATTTAAAAAGGAGGTGCTTTCTTTATTACGATAAACTTTAATTAGTAAATTCTGTGATTGGTTGTAAATCGAAAATCACTGAAATGTGATTGGTCATTGACTCCCATTTGGGGCATGAGTTAAATAGTCAAAGATAATAGTTTTTATGAAATTTTGAAACGGTTTTAAGCGTTTTTCAACTAAATCATTATAGTTTATTGGATAGTGTCCGCCAGCGCATGTTATACAGTTTAGCTTGAGTCTTTCGTTCTTTAATACTGGACATTCCCACTGTAGATGGTCAACAGTTTGTGCATCTAATCCACAAGGGCACATCGGGTTATCTGTGATCTTAAATATATGGAAGTACGATCGTATGTTGGAAATCAAGGCAGAGTACGATAGTAGTAGTAGTAGTAGTAGTAGTAGTAGTGATCTACCACTGCATGCCTCGAATTACAGTTAAGACTCTAGATCTCTGAGTTCCAGATTTGTTTGTCTGTATATAATCAATTTGTAAACGCATGAGGTTATGAATAACACTGGTCAACATGACTTTTGTCTCATGAGTACCAACAGTTGTACTTAATTCAGTTTTTGTATCGTGTTTTCAAATATGTATTCGGTATTTCTCCATCACCCACAGCTTTTTTATTTCAATTTAAATTAATGGATTTAAATAATTATTATTTTAATAAGCGTTTTTTCGTCCATTTGTCCATTGTAAAATAAAACCAAATGAGCTAACTCAGGAGATTTCAGCTATGGAAAAGAGATATCAAGGCAAATGGAATCCTAATATGCTGGCCGATTATTGTTGGACCATCAAGAGGGATGCTCCACAGGCGAATTATATCAGAAAATCGTAATTTCTTACTTTCTAGGTGAGTACGAATGTTCGAATATTGTGTAGTTACGAATGTAGAAAATATTAAAGTGTTTGAAATTATAAATTCCTGATTCTCGGAAACCTTGCGTGATGGAGAAAAACAGATATCATATTTAAATTCAGAAGAACAAATACTATCAGAATCACATATTTTTCTTTCTGAGACAAAAAAAATATTTTTTTGTTGCTCAGTGATGCTTAAGAAAAGCATGTATGCATAAAAATGAAATAAGAAATTCAAGCAATCTACTATAAACTTCATGCAGGCTAAGTCACAATTGAATTGGTCTTTTCTGAAAGGGCATTTTTTCTAATAGAGTCAATACACAAGGTCACTGCTCTATCCTGGAGTAATGGCATTTTAGAATAGAATGTAGAATATATTTATTTAGCCTGGTGGAGTTAAGGCCATGTGCCCTTCTCTTCCACTCACCAGGACAAACATATGTTACATATAAATACAAAAAATTACAATAATAGTCATACTAAACAATTAATTATTTGTCAAATTGAATAATAATGAAAATAATGTCTAATAATACAATAAAAATAAATACAATTAAAATTAATGTAATGATAGAATGAATACAGAAAGGAATAACAGCTCGAATATACTATATATATAAAGAAAAGAAATAAAAAATAAAAAGAATAATAAACTACAATGGATTAATCTATGCTTTTATTACAAGGCATTAGGTAAATATATTAAAAAATCTTAAATCTACTTTTATTAAATAATGAAAAACAAATTATTAATTTTTAAAAAGTAATATTAGTGAGTTGTTTCTGTTAGTAATTTTATTTTCAATTTGTTTCTGAAAGATGGTAAAGTTTGGCAGTCTCTGACATAGGGTGGAAGGGAATTCCATGTTCTAGCAAGAGAAACTGTAAAGTATTTCGAATAATAGGTAGTATGATGAGGAGGGATATAAAGGACACTTGCGCTCAAGGGATCGGGTATCTAATTTATGTGTATCAGAGAGTCTAGTGAAGCGGTGTGATAAATAATAAGGTAATGATGTATGTAATATGTTATAGAGAAGGCGTAGGGAATGGATGGTTCTACGATTTTAGCATGAAACTAAAAATGAAATGCTCAACTGTGGCCCTGTTTGAAGATCCTTCAAGCACAGAATGTGTATCTATATGTAATAAGGATGTTGAATCTGTAGTTAACTCATTTTTGCAAAACAAAATGGCGATAGGGCCTTTAGGAATGGCCAACTCAATTCTGACGGTACTCCTGAAGCACTCTGTATATTGCTATTCATTTAATAGCAATTGTCATGCAGATTCGTGAATTGATCGATCTACGACCGGCATAATTGCTTGTTTTGCGCTCCATTATGCATGTATATGGTATTAGAGACAGTAACGATTTACTTAAGGGAGACATGTTTCAAATCAACCGATACTTTATTATACAGAGTGAAAATTATTTAAAGCGACAAACTCTGGGAGGTTGTAGGTGACACCAAAACAAATGTTTTTTCCCTAATGTCATTTTTTTCCTATGAGGATTATTTAAACCGGCAGAGGGCGTATTACGCTCTTTAGTTGTCATGACTACAACTGCTGTTGATGGTAGGAATTGTTTTGTCCACCAGTGTAGTAGTGAATTGTATCTGTTTACTAATGGAGCGATACACCTGGAGTGAGTACACTGATATGTGTGGGCCGGTGTTGTTGGGGACTGTTTAATTGAGACATATCTCTTACCTAGGCCATTAAATGGCATGCACTATTACAATTTTCTCGCCAGATAATTACCAGAATTGCTGGAAGACGTCCCGCTCCCTACAAGACAACGCATGTGGTTCCAACATGACGGGGCGCCGGCACATTTCAGTCGTCGTGTGCGTCGATTCTTGAACCAACGATTTTCAGAAAAGTTGATTGGCAGAGGTGGTCCTGTACCATGGCCTGCTCGATCCCCAGATATTACCCCTTTGGATTTTTTTTGTATGGGGAGAGATGCGCAACCTTGTTTACACAACTCCTGTTGCATCAGAAAAGGATCTGGTCGCCCGGATAGTAGCAGCAGAAGGAGCAATTAACGATACTCCTGGAGTTTTTGCCCGTGTTAGACAGAACATGATCCGCCGGTGTAACCTTTGTTTATATGTCAATGGAGGCATTTTTGAACCTCTACTGTAATTTAAGTAATTGCGTTGTGTTAATGTGTTGTCTCTTGGTAATAAAAATGCAAAAGTGTTTGTTGGTTTAATTAATTTGCCGCCAGAGTAATCTTCCTCTACGGGTTTAAATAATCCTCATAGGAAAAAATGACATTTGGGAAAAATATTTGTTTTGGTGTCCCCTACAACCTCCCAGAGTTTGTCGGTTTAAATAATTTCACTCTGTATAAATCCTTTCCATGCAGAGAGCGTTTCATTATTACAATAAATCATACATCAATTAACGAAGATATGTGAACAGAGAATTCAAACGGAATGAACGCAAAACTGATGCTACAATTCATAATTACTGAAAGTCAAAAACATTACTAATCGATAAACGTAGTATAACTAACTAATTAACTAACTAACTCACTGGCACTATCGAACCCATAGGTTCATTACCGGGCGAACATAAGCTCGTCATACACCCCTATCCTGAGTTAATGTTTTTTAATCATTCCCTGTATTATATACTTCCCTCAAATCAAAGTTAATGTTATTATCCCACATCACTCTTGGTCTACCAACTGGGCGTTTTCCCTCTGGTTTTCCTACAAGAAGCTTCAATGCACGTCTTTCATTCCCCATTCGAGCCCCATGTTCTGCCCATCGCAAGTCTATGAGACTTAACTGTACTTTTTATATATGGCTTCCTATAAAGATCATGTAATTCACTGTTATGTAGTCTTCTCCATTCACTTGTCTGTTCATCTCTCTTTAGTCCAAAAATTTTCCTAAGAACTGTATTCTTAAATACTCGTAATCTCCTTTCCTCCCTTAAAGTAAGACTCCATGTTTCGCATCCATATAATGTAACTGGGAGAATAACAGTTTTATATATTTTTATTTTAACGCTTTTGAAAGGTCGTCAAGAGTCTCTGTAATGAAAAATAGCACGCAATCGATAAACGTAGAATAAGATAGGCCTAAATATTTCATATGTTTCATGCTAAATGCCCACTCCTAATGGTCGAATTTCGATTTTCTTTTTCAAAATACCTTCCCATTTTTATTTCGATCCCTATACTGAGTCCCCTTACGAAAAATCTAAAATTGGGACCACAATAATTATATTGTAGGTGTCTGTTTCAGGTGAACTGCTACTTCTAATGGACCGAATTTGCTGTGTAACAAACTCGACCTTATTTCTTTTAAATTGTTTTATACTCACACTCACTCACTCACTCACTGGCACGCCGTAGCGTAGTAGTTAAGGCACTGCGCTACAAGCCGGAAGGTCGAGGGTTCGAGTCCCGGTGGGGTCAGGATTTTTAAACTGACCCAAACCTTCTGGCGGCACTATGGCCCTGGGGTCGACTCAGCCTCTAACTGAAATGAGTACCAGACGCTTGTTCTGGGGTAAAGGCGGCCGTCACGCAGGGTTGACAACCCGGCTGACATCAAGTGCCGATTGTCAAGAAAAAGTGGGAGCCTTAACCTCCTACTACCCCAAGGGCCTCCTGAGGCCTGTAGTGGAAACACTTTACCTTTTAGACTGTATATATAGTGCATGAATGTCAACACATAGCGCATGCGGGAGTTAATATAAAAACATTTGCAGTAATTGATTATACCACCAAAAAAAGAAACCACTGTTTGCACTTTCTTAAATGTATTTTTTCCCAGGTAATAACATTCCAGAAAAATATAATTGTCATATTTACATCGTAGGACATCAGTTTGATGTGTTTCATTTTTTCTCCACTAGAGTTCATTCTTGCAATATTGCGTTCTTTGGCAATAAATAATATGATCTGGTTGCATTGATGAACAAAAGAAGCAAATGAAGCGTCAATCGTTTCTCATTTGTTTTCAAATATCGCCGTTTACATTAAATATATAAATATTTTAAAATATCTGTATTTGAATAATGATTTGTGATTAAACAGCTCAATTTTATTCGTTAAATAGTCCTAACAAATGCCACTTTTGATTTCCAAATTCTCTAAATAAATTCACTCCTCACTTCGTGAGTCGTGAATTTATCGATAATTTGGATATCACTCGTGGCATTACTTATGAAACACCAATATTGAATCAAGGATCAACATATAATACTTCTGCTGATGATGGAACTAGTCCCGAAAGCGCTACAGATAATTAATAATTTTTAAGTTGAGAAGACGGGCCTTTTAGGTAACTATTTTATAATTGTATACTTTAATTACCTAGTAGGCCTATATTATAACTGGTAGAATACCAGTTATATACATTTTCAGTTTAACGTTTCTTGATGGAAGTTGGGACAACAAGATCCCCTGCAATGCATAATAGTATGCATTTCCAGAATTGAGCCTATGTTTAATACTGTACTAGGGAAATAGTTTATATGCACTAACCTCATTTCCTTGAACTCTATTTGTATAGCCTAGCTACTCTATTGCCTTTCTACATGCCCTGGCCAACATTCTGTAGTGTACTATCCACACATTCAAGGACTTCCTCTGTTAATCTCCATATAAATGATCTAGTTATACCCATACAGTCTGTCCTCTAATAAAAACTCCTTCAACCAGGAACTATGTAAAGAACGCGCATTCCTTAGCAAATAAGACATCACAAATAACCATGACCAAAATTGAAATAGAGTGAAAGTATTATAAGTGCATATATTTTAAGCTAGCCTACGTATTTTTTGGATGGGATAAAAAAAAGTTTGGCGATTATATGCTACGGTTCCACCTTACTTACTCACTTACTCACTGGCACTATCGAACCCGTAGGTTCATGGCCGCACGGACATAAGCTCTCCATACATCCCTATCCTGAGCTAACGCTTTCCAATCATTCCCTGTATAATCTACTTCCCTCAAATCATAGTTAATGTTATTCTCCCACCTCATTCTTGGTCTACCAACTGGGAATTTTCCCTCTGGCTTTCCTACAAGAAGCTTCGATGCAAGTCTTTCATTCCCCATACGCGCAACATGTCCTGCCCATCGCAGTCTACGAGTCTTAACTGTTCTTATTATATCTGGCTTCCTATAAAGACCATGTAGTTCATTGTTATGTAGCCTTCTCCATTCACCTGTCTGTTCATCTCTCTTTGGTCCAAAAATCTTTCTAAGTACTTTATTCTCAAATACTCGTAATCTCCTTTCCTCTCTTAAAGTAAGAGTCCATGTTTCGCACCCATATAATATAACTGGTAGAATAATAGTTTTATATATTTTTAGTTTAACGTTTTTTGAAAGGAGTTGGGACTTCATTAACGCATCGGCAACTTTTTTTTACTGCAGCCTCGTGCCAAGGCGACTTTTACAAAGGGCTATTCAAACCAAATGGACAAATAAATACTTACTTACTTACTCACTGGCACTACCTAACCCGTGGGTTCATGGCCGCACGGACATACGCTCTCCATACATCCCTATCCTGAGCTAATGCTTTCCAATCATTCCCTGTATAATGTATAAAGAGCTAACATTCCATGTTACTAGGAACATGTCCCTGTGTTTGAGCCTTTGGCATGGGTTCCCTGAAGTAGTCCCCGCCCGGAGAACCGAATGGGGGACTATTTGACCTCCGGAAAATTTTCCCCCAGATGAACCCATGTCCGCATTTCTTGATGGTTGTATTTTTACGTCACTCTTTCGCCCAAGGTACTTTTTTCGTCTGGCTTATCACCTTCGACCAGTCCGGCATGGGTAACACTATCGGCAGCAATGCTACCGCCGGCATAGCTCTCAGGATCATTTAATGTAAAATACGCTCTAGGTATCCCAATTTTCCGAATTTGGTTTTATTGATAACGTGTAATAGAATTTTATTATCATTGTTTGCAGATGACCAAATAATAATAGCAAATTCCGAAGATAATCTACAGAAAGGTCTGTATGAACTTAACAAAATTACACAAGAATATGGATTAAAGATATCTACAGAAAAAACAAAAAATATGGCATTTCAAGGTGTAGATCCTGTCAGAAGTAAAATTGTACTGGACAATAAAATTTTGGAGCAGGTGAATAATTTTACATATCTAGGATGCAATATCTCATATGAAGAAAGAAAAGGATGTAAATGCAAAAATATCTAAATTTTTAAGAATTTTAGGGTTAATAAATTCTATCTTCAAGCCACAGTTAGTCCAAAAGCATTCAAGACTGAAAGTGTATAAAACACTGGCTCTTCCAACTCTTTTGCATGGTAGCGAAGTATGGACGTTGAAACAGAAGGATATACAGAGACTTAGATCTGCTGAAATGAGATATCTTCGGAGGACTGCAGGATACACACTATTAGATCACAAAAAAAAAATGAAGACATCTTAGAAGAATTACACATGGAATCTTTAGAAAACAAAATTTCTGATTATAAGTCAAGATGGATGCAACATGTTCATCGAATGGAAGATCACAGAATACCCAAACAAATGTTAAGATATCAACCTGCAGGAAGAAGAAGACCAGGACGTCCACTCAAAAGACTTCTGGATGGTGTTTCTCTTGAGGCCGAAACAGGTCAACAAATGACCTAAATTCGTGAATGTACTATGATGATGATGATAAGTAATGCCACGAGTGATTTCCAAATTATTGATACATTCACGACTCACGAAGTGAGGAGTCAATTTATCTAGAGAATTTGGAAGTCAAGAGTGGCATTCGTTAGGACTATTTAACGAATAAAATTAAGCTGTTTACTCACAAATCATTGTTTAAATACAGTTATTTTAAAATATTTATATATTTAGTGTAAACGGCGCTGTTTGAAAACAAATGAGAAACGTATTCACGTAGGCTTTCACGGCCGGAGTTGCTATGATGATCTTGAAGAGGATTTTCGGGCAGTAGGCCGTGGTCGTGAGGCTTGTAGTTCCCCGACGTTTCGCCAAAGACTGCGTCTGGCATCCTCAAGGGTTGTCTCAAGGCTTGTAGTTCCCCGACGTTTCGCCAGAGACTGCGTCTCAAGACAACCCTTGAGGATGCCAGACGCAGTCTCTGGCGAAATGTCGGCGAACTACAAGCCTCACGACCACAGCCTACAGCCCGAAAATCCTCTTGAGACAACCCTTGAGGATGCCAGACGCAGTCTCTGGCGAAACGTCGGGGAACTACAAGCCTCACGACCACTGAGACAACCCTTGAGGATGCCAGACGCAGTCTCTGGCGAAACGTCGGGGAACTACAAGCCTCACGACCACGGCCTACAGCCCGAAAATCCTCTTCAAGATCATCATAAATGAGAAACGATTGGTACGCTTCATTTGCTTCTTTTGTTCATCATTAAAACCAGATAATAATATTATTTATTGCCAAAGGAACGCAATATTATAAGAATGCACCCTAGTGGATATATTTATAACCAACGTTATAGGTTTCTGATGTCCTATGATGTAAATATGTCAATTATATTTTTTGCAACATCATTTGCTGGAAAATAATTCGTTTAAGAAAGTACAAACAGTGTTTTTTTTTGTGGTATAATCAATTGTTACAAATGTTTTTATAATATCTCTCGCATGCGCTTTCTGTCGACATTCATGCACTATATTTATATAATCTGATAGCCGCATTTCTTAGAGAGTCAGTCACTATGACCTATTCAGAATGTTAAAAAGGAGGTGCTTTCTTTATTATGAATTACTTTAGTTGGTAAATTCTAGGCGAAAGAGGACTGTGATTGGTTGTAAATAAAAAATCATTGAAATGTGATTGGTCGTTGACTCCCATTTGGGGCATGAGCTAAATAGTCACCGAGAAGATCCTATTTATTAATATTGTAGGCTAATTTCATATAGTTAGAATTAAAGATTTGGCGCTGGATTTTAGTGCCTTGCAGTTAAAAGCGGCAGATATTTTTTTTTAAATGGCCTTGCTACTTCACAACGCTTCTCCGGAAGAAATTTCAAGGTAGGTTTCAGCATGTAATGGTTAACAGTTCCCTTGTGAGAACAGAAAGAAGACAGGGATCAATCAATATTTGTGATTAATGCGTGCGAATAAAGTGAACATGAGGAACGAAATATGTTGCATCTTGCATTTAATTAAGATTATAGAATGCAGCTTCCAGTTACCGGGGAAGTACCTCTTGTGGTATTAATTATCCCCATGTTAACGTTGACATCCAGATCAGTCACCCTACTGTCACTCCTGCTTCCGACCAAAGACTGATTACTCTAAACTAAGCGTATTATATAACTACTAGATTTAAGGGGACGCATAAAAACCATCATCCATTACACAGGGTGCACATAAAGTAACATTTTCATAATAATAATAATAATAGTAAAATAATAACAACAACAATAATATTAATAATAATAATAATAATAATAATAATAGTAGTAGTAGGACTTTATTAGACAAAAAGTAAGATATTTACAATATTATTTACAAATATGGGTCGCACGGGCAGAAAGCCGTACGTGCTGTTGACAGTCCGTTACAATAAAGTAATAATTGGTACTAGTGTAAAGAAAAATAAACAAAAACATCAATAACATTACAATTACATAAAGAAAACACAATACTATTACAATTAAGTAATAACACAATAGCAATAACATTACAATTACATAAAGAAAACACAATAATAATATTACAATTAAATAATAACACAATAGCATTATACACTAAAAACATTAACCTTACAATTACATAAAGAAAACACAATAATATTACAATTAGATAATAACACAATAGCATTATACACTAAAAAAACATTAACATTACAATTACATAAAGAAAACACATTAATATTACAATTAAATAATAACACAACAGCATTATCGCTATACAAAGGGAAAGGTGGGGCACAGATACCAGAAAGTTATAGGGGAATTTGTCTCTTGTCAGTGTTTGGAAAAATATATTGTAAAGTACTTTACGAACGAATCAGACAATGGGCTAAAGAGAACAATAGGCTCTCAAAATATCAGGCAGGTTTTAGAGAAGGGTACTCCACGGTGGACAACCTATTTGTTCTGAGAACATTAATTGATGACAATCTGAAAATGAAGGGGGGTAAATTATTTTGTGCATTCATTGATTTTAAGATGGCATTTGATACTGTGGACCGAAGCGCACTTTGGGAAAAATTAAATCGGAAAGGATTGTCTCGTAAAATGATACATGCTTTAATGTCAATTTATAAATATGTTAAATTTTGTATAAAAGTAGACCAAGGGCACATTACAGAGAGCAGTGAAGCCAATCGGGGAGTGAGACAAGGTTGCATTTTATCACCAACGCTATTTAATCTATTCGTTGATGATATTGTTGACGTAATGCTAGAAGGAGAAATTGAGGCTCCGGAGATAGGAAATGTTAGAATCCCAGTCCTGTTGTATGCAGATGATTTAATTATCTGTTCCAAGACAATCAAGGGATTGCAAAGAGGTCTTGACCTACTGGAAATATACTGTAGGAATTGGGGATTGACTGTAAATGCTAGTAAGACAAAAACAATGACATTTAAAAAATGGGACGGTTTATGGTAGAACAGAGGAATGGAAATACAGAGATCAAGTTCTTCAAAACGTGAAACATTTCGAATATCTTGGTACGACGTTGAAAATGAACGGAAAGTGGAAAAAACACATTGATATAGCATTATTTAAAGGGAGGGGACAACTTAACAGTGTACTCGGTTTCTGGGTCGAGTGCCTGATATTCCAGTCAGCACATTAGAAAAAATGTATGGAGCTATGGTCAGGCCAGTCATGCACTATAGTAGTGAGATTTGGGGTTTCCAAAGAACGGAAAAATACTAAATAAGGTATATACGCATTTTCTAAAGTATATTACAGGACTTAGTAAGGCCGTTTCTAACTGTGGAATTTTATATGAATTCGGGTCATTCCAGGACGACATTAACTGTAAAATTCGTGTACTCAAATACTGGTTGCGAATAATCCAAGGTGAACAAACAATGCTTAGAGCAATTTGCTACGACCACCAAATTAAAAACATAGATGTTAAATTTTGGGCAGACGAGGTTAGGAGAGAACTCCAAAAGATTGGGATGGGCTGGATATGGGAAAAAGGGACTGAAAATCGCAAGAACGTGTGGAGAAAAATAAGGAGGAGGTACTTAGATGTAAATCAACAAGATACCTTCGCCGAATGTACAGGAAAACGCTCACTGTGTTTACAAAGAGACCTAAAACACGTCTGGGGAAAAGAATCGTATATACTCAACCTAGGATTTAAGGAGAGATCAGGGCTTGCTTGGTTTAGGCTAGGGGCATGGAAATTTCTAAAAATTAGCGACGATCACGATAATAATAATAGATGATGTAGTGCTATTGGCCGATAGCGAGGAGATACTAAAGGACAACACGCACTATTGAGTAACACTAAGAAATTAGGACTGGAAGTAAATATCAATAAAACTAAATATATGGTCACACGTAGAAATACATTATATAATGGAAATGGACAGCTAATGACAAATAAGGGAACTTTTGAGGAAGTGGCTGAATTCAAATACCTAGGAACAATAATCACAAATAGGAATGAGATGCACGAAGAAATTAAACATAGGCTCAATTCTGCAAATGCGTGTTATTATGCATTACAGAGACTCTTGATGTCCCAACTCCTTTCAAAATACGTTAAACTGAAAATATATAGGCCCTATTTTCTATTATTCTACCAGTTATATTATATGGGTGCGAAACATGGACTCTTACTTTAAGGGAGGAAAGGAGATTACGAGTATTCGAGAATAAAGTACTTAGGAAAATGTTTGGACCAAAGAATGATGAACAGACAGGTGAATGGAGAAGACTACGTAACAATGAACTACATGGTCTTTATAGAAAGCAGATATAATAAGAACAATTAAGTCTCGTAGACTGCGATGGGCAGGACATGTTGCACGTATGGGGAATGAAAGACTTGCATGGAAGCTTCTTGTAGAAAAGCCAGAAGGGAAAACGCCCAGTTGGTAGACCAATAATGAGGTGGGAGAATAACATTAACTATGATTTGAGTTTTTATTATTGATTTCGTACATCTCAATGATGGATAAATCATATTTGAAGAGAAAAATTATACGCTCAGACCGGGACTGGCTGTACTGGCTGTAATGTATAATTCCCAAATATGTCTTCTTAATAAAGGAGCCGCCATTTGCAAGATAGAAGCATGGCTTCACAGCATTTGGTGGATGGGAATTACAATGTATATAGAGAAAGATTTGCGTTTAGATCGGTACTAGCTCAGGTAGCTCAGTTGGTAGAGCACTTGGTCTAGAGAACCAAGGGTCCCGGGTTCAAGTCCCGGTCTGAGCGTATAATTTTTCTCTTCAAATATGATTTGAGGGAAGTATATTATACAGGGAATGATTGGAAAACATTAACATGATAGGGATGTATAGAGAGCTTATGTCCGTGCGGCCATGAACCTACGGGTTCGATAGTGCCAGTGAGTAAGTAAGTAAGTAAGTAAGTAAGTAAGTAAGTAAGTAAGTAAGTAATAATAATAATAATAATAATAATAATAATAATAATAATAATATAATAATATAATAGCTTAATTTTATCTGGTAAGGCCCCAAAACCTGATTTAAAAATACAAAAATTATTCTTAAATCTAATTACAATACAAATAAATATTACATGGTATATCTACAACACAATAACACAGGTCAACATGATTTTTGTCTCACGAGTACCAATAGTTGTACTTAATGCAGTTTGTTATCGTGTTTTCAAATATGTATTCGGAATTTCTCCATCGTCCACAGTTTTTTATATCAATTTCAATTAATGGGTTTAAATAATTATTTTTTTTAATAAACCTAGATTTCTTCGCGGAAAATCTTGGCGCAGTGAGCGATGAGCACGGGGAACACTTTCATCAGAAGATTTCAGCTATGGAAAAGAGATATCAAGGCATATGGAATCCTAATATGCTGGCCGATTATTGTTGGACCATCAAGAGGGATGCTCCACAGACGAAATATAGCAGAAAATTATTATTATTATTTCTAGGTGAGTCCGAATGTTCGAATATTGTGTAGTTACGAATGTAGAAAATATTACAGTGTTTGAAATTATAAATGTCTCTCTCTCGGAAACCTTGCGTGATGGAGAAAACCCCATATCATATTTGAATTCAGGAGAAAAAAATATTATTATTTAGAATCGCATTTTTTTTTCTGAGACAAAAAAAAATATTTTTTGTTGCTCAGTGTTATTAATAACAAAATATATTAATTTACTCTAGATTTAATGAATGAAATATAAAATGCGGAAAACAAAAAAAATGAAAAGAAAATATTTTTTTCCCCCAAATGTCTCAGGTTTGTCTTTCGACATTCCTGGTTTCTCTCCTGGCATGGCGTATTTGTAACCCACTTCTGAGGATGGGGCGCCTGGAAGGCATGGTTATGTTGCCCCGATGATACGATGAGTGATGATGATGATGATGATAATGGTGCGCCAGGAGAGTCCCTAATCCTAAGCTTAACCTAAGATGAATATGAATGATGATGATTGCGATGGCCATATGATTTCGGGGACCGTTTGGGCCTTAAAGTTTTCCTGACATTTATCTTACAGGTGAGGAAATACCCCGATAAAAACCTCACCCAGAAAAACTGTCCCGACCGGGGATCGAACCCGGGCCCGCTGCGTGACAAGGCAGCACGCTACCCCGAGACCACAGCGGTGGACAGAAAATAATATTAATGAGTAATGACATAGAATAAATTTAGTTCTGGAGAAAATTAATTATTTAACAACAAGTAATTGTATTAAGCGTGACTTAAAAGTGTCAAGTGTGCGGCAAACCCTGATATCTTGATGGAGAGAATTCCAGGAACGGGTAGAGGCTACTGTGAAAGAAGAAGAATAAGAGGAAGTGCTATGAAGAGGGATTGTTAATAGATTCTTATCTTGTGATCTAGTGTCAATATTGTGGCAAGAAGATTACTTCCCAAATCTGGACGCCAGGTAACTAGAAGCGCAGGAATTCAGAAGCTAAAATAAGTGGAAGAGAACGCAATTTACGTCTGCCAGTAAGATGCAACCAAGAGAGATTTACTAAAGTGTTCGGAAATATGATCATAACGGCGGATGTTGGAAATGAATCGAACGCAAGCATTATGAATACGCTGCAGTCTCTGCGACATGTCATAGTTTACATTATTATATATATAATTCTTCTTTGCATGTGTTTGTCACTGAACTCCTCCTAAATCACTAGACCGATTTTGATGAAATTTCTTGTGTGTGTCTGATTGGGTCACTCGATGGTTTATATTCACAATTGGACCCTCTAAAACCATTAGATGTAGAATTTCACCTGAAGTGAAAATTAAAAAAAATCGCTCTAGCGATCACTTTTTCGATGTTTTACACAACGAAACTCAGTATATCGTATTAAAATAAACCGAGAAAGATATTTTCCAAACATGAGCGAAGTCCGACAATTAGACGCGGAGGTTTATTTGAAACCCGAAATTAAAAATTGTAACGATTGGACCGATTTATATGAAATTTTATGTGTGTGTTTGAGTGGGTCCCTGGATAATATAGATTCACAATTGGACCCTCTAAAACCATTAGATGTAGGAATTCACCGGAACATAAAATTTAAAAATTGCTCTTGCGGTCACAATTTTCGATGTTTCACAACGAAACTCAGTATATCCTATTAAAATATACATAAGTAGGTATTATCAAAAATGAGCGAAATCCGACAATTAGAAATGGAGGTTTGCCTAAACGACATGTTTGGTTCGTCTTAGTGTATACCATACAATTTAATTAACCTTCAATATTTCACTTATTTAGGCGTAGCAATACACGCCAGGTGTTAGCTATTATATATATATATATATATATATAGGTTGATCAGTCCGGTTATTCACTTGATGGTTGCCAGCAATATAAATGTCTCCTGGTCACGTTACGAGCGTTATGGCAGTGCCTGTCTTAACATATGCAAGTGAAAATTGGGACTCTTAACCGTTCAGACAGAAGGAAAATAGAAACTGCAGAAATGAAGTTCCTACGTTCAGTAGCAGGTGTGACAATTTTGGACAAGAAAAGAGGTGAGGATATTAGGAAGGACTTAAATATTTTCAATTTAACAAATAGAATTGACAACATTAGAAACAACTGGTATGAACATGTCAAGAGAATGCCTACAGATAGAATCCCTCAGCTGTTACTAAAGTACAAACCAATAGAACATAGAAATGTTGGACGCCCATTTACTAGATGGGAGGATTCATTAAATCCCACTTGATGTGGAAACAGGTCAAAAGGCCTAATTTCATGAAGAAGAAGAAGAATATATATATAATCATTCCTTGATAATGACATGTGGGATCATTCCGAAACGTTGGAATAAGTGGCCAGAGGCCGAACTTGAATCCATGACGCGGAAAACCCAAGAAAGCTTTCTTAATCATACTTACGGTATCCGCAAAAATCTACAATATAATATACTGTATACATTTATTTATATACAGAATTTTAATGTTTACACATCTTTCTGGGCCTAAAGTTTTATTTTTCTTCACCACTCGTCTCTATCCACCCACTCCAGTCCTCTTGTTCTCATTCCAGTTCTTATTTCTTGCATCAACGAGTTTCGAGGTCTTCCTTTCCTTCTTCTTCATCCAGGTGGACACCATTCCAATGTTTTCCTGGGTAAACTTTCTTCTTGCATTCGTCGTACGTGCCCACACCAATTTAATTGCTTATATCTTATATAATCATCATCATCATCAACAACAAGGATTAAGCCCAATGGCCTGTTCCGATCTCATTATAGGTCGAATAGGTCCTTCCATCTCTTCAATGGTCTTCCCAACATTCCTCTCCCTTTTATAATTGATTTTATTAAACACAATGTGTACATTTTAGAGTTTTCACCAGTCTTTTGTAATTTTGGTGAGAGGCTGAGTTCTGCTTTGGCATTTCATTAGGTGGTACCTGGAGCATGGCTCGTCGCAAAGCTTGCATCTGAAGTCCTCCTTCGGGTCGTGGTATGACGGATTCTGACATATTTTCCAGTGGAAACCATGCGCGTCGAAGCGTGAGTATAGGTGGCGAAGTTGGAAGTTCGGTCCTTTCCACACACGGTTTTCATAGTTTCTGTGTCCATTATTTCCATCGGTATTGCATTGGCTTTGTTTTGTCTCTCTTTGATGGCGTCTTTATATGCCTGGGTTTCTGGTAGATTGAAGCGAAGCTTGATGTCCTCAATGAAGTAGGATTCATGTGCTATTCTGTAGGCGTAGCTGTTTCTTGTGTACTTTGAGAGTGACAAGGCCCTCTTGAGATATCTGGCTTTGACATTCTCCAATTTCTTGAGGTTTTTCGCTGTTAGGTGAATCCAAATTATCTGAATACCGTATGTGGCCGCTGGTGCTACCTTGAGTAGGAACAGTGCCATCGCCGTTGGCAGGGACAGTCTCTCAAGCTTGGGGATGTCGAACATCGAATTTATTGTCGCTGTGGTCCTGTCTTGTATATGCATGGTGAACGTGGTTCCAGTGGTCTGCAGCGTCACTCCCAGGTACTTAAAGTTGGGGACTATTTCTAGGGCTGAGTCGCCGCACATAAAGTGGTCATTTTTTGATAATCTGCCTCCTCTTCTGAACTTCATTGCTTTTGTTTTGGAGCTATTTATTTCCATTGGATTTTCTGACGCCCATTCCTCTCCCTTTTGGTTTATAATTACACATTCTTCTTGGTATGCGCTGTTCATTCATTCGTAATACGTGCTGAAGATAAGCATGTTGATAATATTTTATTCTTTCACAGAGATTAAGTATATTAAGTTCTGTTCTTATATCTTCGTTTTTCTTTTTATCGGTCCTTTTCTTATACAATCTACTATTGAATATCTAATATTCATTTTTTTCTCGTATGACAGTATTTCTCATTTTTTCTAATTTTTAACATCTTGCTGCTCTCCTTATGAAATCCACTTCCATCGACATAAGTTTTTGTTATAAGTTTTTGTTGAATTTCCAAACTTCAGGTCCATATGTGACAATACTTCTCACTATTGAATTTTAAATTTGTAACTTATTTTTTCTGGTTATATGTCTGTTCCATGAGACTCAATTTATCATTGCTGTTATTGCTCTGCCTTTATTTATTCTGTTCTTAATATCACTTTCTTGTTTAACATCTTTATCTACTTTTACTCCCATATACTCAAATCCTTCACATCCTCTAATATATATACTTTCTGTCAAGGCAATTTTCGGTGTCTATTAGGAGATATAAATAATTTTCTTTTTTTTTCATGAGAACGGTGTCAATAGATTCATTCTTTTAGAATTCGCTAAAAATACAGAGTTGCAAAATAAATTTAAATATAATTTACTTTCTTTCTCAAGATATTCTCCCACCTCGATATTGGTATACTTAAAGGGAGCTTTCTATCTAGTTTCCCTATAAGCAATTTCCAAGCCTTTGTTTCATTCCCCATTCATGTCACACGTAAAACATAATACCACCGAGCTTGTGGCTTAAGACTCGTATTCCTAAGAATGCGGGTTCAAATCCTGGTGCTGTCCAACGTATTTTTCCCCATTCCTTTCTCTCATTAAAGTAAAATGTTGGGTTAAAATTTTATCAACAATTTTCGTAACAACGATTAAAGTTAGAAGTTTCAGAAAATTCCCCTTCCCAGTCTCGTAGCAGGAGAGGCGCGCGTCGGTGCCAACAGCATCCAGCGTTCAGTTGTGCTTCACGCGTCGCGACGGAAGGCAAAAGCGTTTCCAACCCAACTTCACATCCAGGTAAGTTCCACCTTAATATTATTTCGCCATTAAAATATTTCATTCGAAAAATTACATTATTTCATGGTTGGTCTGATACATTCACTTAGCAAATTATATATATTTTTTTAATATGAGCAGTTTCGCCAGTTACAATAATAATAATAATAATAATAATAATAATAATAATAATAATAATAATAATAATAATAATATAATAATAATAATAATAATAATAATAATAATAATAATGATAATAATAATAATAATAATAATAATAATAATAATAATTACTTACTTACTCACTGGCACTATCAAACCTGTAGGTTCATGGCCGCACGGACATAAGCTCTCCATACATCCCTATCCTGAGCTAATGCTTTCCAATCATTCCCTGTATAATCTACTTCCCCAAATCATAGTTAATGATATTCTCCCACCTCATTCTTGGTCTACCAACTAGGCGTTTTTCCTCTGGCTTTCCTACAAGAAGCTTCCATGCAAGTCTTTCATTCCCCATACATGCAACATGTCCTGCCCATCGCAGTCTATGAGACTTAACTGTTCTTATTATATCTGGCTTCCTATAAAAGCAATATTCTTATGCTGAAATGTTGTGCTCTTAACAGTGAGATTCTTTGATGTGGCGAAGGTGACTAATCTACTGTTGTTACTATCTTCATGAAGACTGAATTTGCCTATTGTTGGTTTAAATATATCTTCCCGCCCCACTTTTGCATTAAAATCACATAAGACAATTTTCATATGATATCGTGAAAGGCTATCAAATACGCATTCTATTTCTTCATAGAACTCATCCTTGAGCTTGTCATCTTTATCTTCTGTGGGGGCATGAACATTTACAATTATAAAATCATGTTGTTTACCCTTTAGAATTATGTATAATATCCTATCATTAACAAACTTAATATCTCGGATAGCAGATAGGATCCTCCTTCTGACTAAAATTAATAATAATAATAATAATAATAATAATAATAATAATAATAATAATAATGTTTTACTTATATACAGAGTTTCAATGCTTACACATCTATCTGTGCCTAAAGTTTTATTTTCTCTCTCCACTCATCTCAATCCATCCACTCCATGTCCTCCAGTCCTCTTGTTCTCATTCCAGTTCTTATTTCTTGCATCCACGAGTTTCGAGGTCTTCCTTTCCTTCTTTTTCCAGGTGGAGACCATTCCAATGTTTTTCTGGGTAACCTTTCTTCTTGCATTCGTCGTATATGCCCATACCAGTTTAATCGCTTGTAGGCCTATATTACATTATCTACTATTCAATATCTAATATTAATTTTTTCTCGTATGACAGTAATTCTTATTTTTTATAATTCTGAACATCTTGCTGCTCTCCTTATGAAATCCATTTACATCGACATAAGTTTTTGTTGTCAGTTTTTGTTGAATTTCCGAACTTCAGCTCCATATGTGACAGTACTTTTCACTATTGAATTATATATTTGCAACTTTTTATCTGGTTACATGTCTGTTCCATAAGACTCCATTCATCATTTCTGTTATTGTTCTACCTTTATTTATTCTGTTCTTAATATCACTTTCTTATTTATCGTCTTTATCTACTTTTACTTCCAGATACTCAAATTCTTCATATCCTCTAAATCTTCGGTTTCTGTTCCACATCCCATATAAAATGTTTTTTTATAATTTTATTTTCAAACCCCAGTTATCGTATTCGTCCAATAATTTTTCTGAACATAATAATAATAATAATATAATAATAATAATAATAATAATAATAATAATAATAATAATAATAATAATAATGGGTTTTCTTGGAGTTTCTCCCATTTTCATTACCACAATTTCATTCCACCACTTTCTCCATACTTATCTCATCCATTTCATTCCATTTCGTTCATCTGCCCCTGTGATATATATATATATACATATATAGGGCTCATCTTCTCTTACCTCGATCCGACCCTGAATTGGACACAAGTTTGAGGATATTATGTATATTTGCTTTTAACTATAAACACTTGGTTCGCTTTTGCTCTGAACTCCTAATATCTTCTTCGATCCTATTTAATACATATTGAAAATCATCATAGAAAAATATATTGAAATAATAATTAGAAGAAATGTAAAAATCATTGTAAATGGTGGGAAATAATTTCAAAAATGGAACCCTAAGAATAAAATTTGACAGGAGTTCATGAAGGAATTGAAAAATTCATGTCACAGGTTGTAAAGTTTAGCTATAATTCGTTTAAGAATAATATTCTGGTACAACTTTTGTAATTAAATTTAACTGACCTCTTTAATGCGAGACTCGGAGTTATCCTTGCAAACTTCCTGCGAGGATAACACCAGTCATCCGTCAAAACGAAGAGCTACGGGAATCCAAACTTCCTGGACAATCTGCTCTAGTTTAGATTATTGTTTGTAGTCAACTGACGTCACATTCTTTCCCCCTCCCAAAGAATCCGTCTCTCTGGCAAGAAAAATATTTCAACTTAGGATTTAAAGTGAGATCAGGGCTTGCTTGACTCAAGCTGGGGGCATGGAAATTTCTAAAAAAGAACGACGATCACGACATGCGAATATGTCCAGTGTGCGGGAACTTTGAAGACGGGATACATATTGTCTTTTCGACATTCTTGGTTTCTCTCCTGGCATGGCGTATTTGTAACCCACTTCTGATGTTGGGGCGCCTGGAAGGCGGGGTTACGTTACCCCGATGACATGATGGGTGATGATGCTAGTGGTGCGCCAGGAGAGTCCCTAATCCTAAGCCTAATCTAAGATGAATATGAATGATGATGATTGCGATGACCATATGATTTCGGGGACCGTTTGGGCCTTAAAGTTTTCCTGACATTTATCTTACAGGTGAGGAAAACCCCCGATAAAAACCTCACCCAGAAAAACTGTCCCGACCGGGGATCGAACCCGGGCCCGCTACGTGACAAGGCAACACGGTACCTCGAGACCACAGCGGTGGACTATTAAGAAAATGTAACGATTTGGAATATTGGAGGCGTCAGTTGTTACCGGAAAGATTTCTAAATTCAAATCGTGAAAGATTGGCATTCTACGAGTAAATGGTAAATCCAGAAAATTTGATAAACTTGGGTAAATTTCTGGACAAAACGCGGAATATAACAACAACACTCATTCGTGAATAAATAAATGTGTTAGCAAAATGTAATTTCATTAATAATAATTCTACATAACCTAATTAATGTATAATGTAATAGTATTGTAATATTATTGTGTGTTTTTTTTATTATGTTATTAACAAACATTTGTATTCATACAGACTGTCAACAGCACGCACGACTTGCTTGCCCGTGCGACCCATATTTGTAAATAACATTGTAGGCCTATATATGTTACTTTTGTGAAACTCTGGGCAGACGAGGTTAGGAGAGAACTCCAAAAGAGTGAAATGGGTTGGGTATGGGAAAAAGGGACTGAAAATTGCAAGAATATGTGGAGAAAAATAAGGAGTAGGTACTTAGATATAAATCAACGAGATATTTTCGCCGAATGTACGGGCAAACACTCACTGTTTTTACAAAGTGACCTAAAACATGTTTGGGGAAAATAATCGTATATACTCAACCTAGGATTTAAAGAGAGATCAGGGCTTGCTTGGTTTAAGCTAGGAGGCATGGAAATTTCTAAAAATTAGCAACGATCACGATATGCGAATATGCCCAACGTGCGGCAGCTTTGAAGACGAGATACATATATTAGGAAAATGTATCGATTTGGAATATTGGAGGCGTCAGTTGTTACCGAAAAGATTTCTAAATCAAATCATAAAAGAATGGCATGCTATGAGTTAATGGTTAATCCAGAAAATTGGATAAACTTGGGTAAATTTGTGGACAAAATGCGGAAAATAACAACAACAATAAATAAATGAATAAATGAATAGCAAAATATATATCATTAACACTTATTAGTTCACCGCTGTGGTCTCGAGGTAGCGTGCTGCCTTGTTAAGCAGCGGACCCGTGTTCGAAACCCGGTCGGGACAGGTTGCTGCATGAGGTTTCTTTCGGGATTTCCTCACCTGTAAGACAAAGGTCAGCTAGCTTAGGGCCCAACCGTCCCCGAAAATCATCCGGTCATCATCATCATCCTTACCATTATCATCATCCCTCACCGGTGTGGAAACAACGGGAAGCTACCACACCTATAATTCCTTAGTAAAACTGCAAAGCATAGCATGACAATTATATAATTGTAGTGGCTATTTAACTCATGCCCCAAATGGGAGTCAATGATCAAATCACATTTCAATGATTTTTTATTTACAGCCAATCACAGTCGTGTTTCGTCTCGAAATCATCAACGGAAGTTTGTCATATTAAAGAAAGCTCCTCCTTTTTAACATTCTGAATAGGTCATAGCATTATTTTGCAGTGACTGACTCTCTAGGAAATACGGCTACCAGATTGTATATATAGTGCATGAATGTCAGCTAATTGTGCTTGCGGGAGATACTATAAAAACATTCGTTGCAATTGACTATACCACAAAAAAATCTAAATTTCTAGTTATTTGAATTCAGCCACTTCTTTAAAATTTACCTCATGTGTCATTAACCCTGGTGAAGTCGAAGAGAAGACCTTACGGTCTTAACTCCATCAGGCAAAATAAATAAATAAATTAATTAACTCTCCATTTCCATTATAGAATATATCTCTACGTGTGGACAAGAACTTAAATTAACAAAACAAATTATACTTACTTACTTACTCACTGGCACTATCGAACCCGTAGGTTCATGGCCGCGCGGACATAAACTCTCCATACATCCCTATCCTGAGCTAATGCTTTCCAAACATTCCCTGTATAATCTGCTTCCCTCAAAATCATAGTTAATGTTGTTCTCCCACCTCATTCTTGGTCTACCAACTGGGCGTTTTCCTTCTGGCACACAACAAAACAAATTATATATTTCATAAAATAGTAAAATCGTAACATAAATTCGAGTTGCAGATGAATTCCCTTACTTTATCCGCTTACTGTGTGACAGAGATTTCTTCTTCAAAAAGTTAATTGCGTTTCATCGCGTTGTCACGTTTCTGCTAGATTATTCGTTTGGTTCCTAAAACATGCACAACCCATTCAACATCAACGTAATGCGGGTGGACTAACTGCTTGCATCTCACTGTTCAGTTAATATTGTATATTTCTTTATATTGAGATTCTTCTTATTGTTAATACATATATCCTTAATCTACAATTTTGTTATATCTCAATTTTCTTACTGTACCCAAAAATTTGCAAGTTTTTGATTCACTCTCGATCCGTCCTAAAAGATCCCAACACGCCACTCTCCCTCGATCCGACCTGAGAAATCTCTCCGGCAGCATCTGTAATCTAAGTTGTTCTGTCTCTCTACAGAATGCTATAATATGCTGCCAGTTTTCATGGTCATCGCATAGTGGGCATATTGTTCCCTGAGAGTAGTTTGATTATTAATAATAAAATCGTTATTTCAGTCAAAGTTATGTTTATTCAAGAATTCGTTGATGTTTCGATCTCCTTATGAGAGATCATTCTCAAGACATTAATTTGTTGTTATCATTATTATCATTATTATTATCATTATTATTATTATCATTATTATTATTATTATTATTATTATTATTATTATTATTATTATTATTATTATTATTATTATTATTATTATTATTATTATTATTATGAATATTTCACACTAGGTAGTTTCTCCTTCAACCCAAAGTGATTTGTTGGAAGAGGTTCCTGTCTAAAGCATCTTCTTCCCTCAAATCTCTAGCTTCCATACTTCTCCTCTTTCCATCTATCCAACGTTCTCTAGGTCTGCCTATTCCACTTCTTCCATTAGATTTCCAATTAAGGATCTTCTTGGCATTCTAACTTCGTCCATTCTTAGGACGTGTTCATACCATTTCAAACATTTTTCCTCTATTTTTTAACAGGTTTTCTTTTCAACTTATATAATTTCCCTTATTGTGCTGTTGCTGATTTTATCCCTTTTTTTTAATTCTTGTTGATCGCCTCCAAAAATTAATTTCTACTGCTAACAGCTTGCTGGCTTGTTGTCTACTTATTGTTCAGGTTTCAGACCCAATTGATAATTTTTTTGTAACAGAACTTGAAATATAGTTTTCTTCGTACATTGTTGGGTTGTTAGTCCCCAGGTGACGGATAGGTGAATGCTTCCCTGATACAGGTGGTATCGGGGAAATGAAATACCCGAGGTGAAGCAAAACTAACAGCTACTGCCTTGTAGCTCAGTGTTGATTCACTAATGGCTAGAGAAAGATGACTTGATTGAAAATTACTTAGTCCTCCAGGCTGGGGGTTGTAGCAATGGGCCAGCTGCCCATTCTACTAAAAATATAAAATACTAAAAACCCAAACAGAATAATCCCAGACGGAATTATCTACATTAATTCTTATTATTGAAATAAAAATTGAGAAACCTAAATATCCGTGTATAGGAGAAGAAAAGTAAAATATAAATTTCAACAATGAAGAAGAACTAGAACCTAGTATTGAATGCAATTATTTAGAAACAAAATTAGACCATTTAGGAGATAATAAAGTGGAAATTAAAAATAGAATCACACAAACAAAACAAGCAACAAATGCTTTAAACTCTGTTTGATGGAGCAAAAGTATTACAAAAAATACAAAATTAAAAACATATGAAACCATGGTTCAGAGTATTTTAACATATGGTTCAGAAAATTTTGACAAATTCCTACCAGGAAAACGAAAAGAATTTTAAGTAAAGAAATGGATGTATTAAGAAGATCAGCTGGAAAATCTAGAATGAATAGAATACGAAATAAAGAAATAAGGTAAAATATGGGTGTAAAAGAGGAGCCGGACATCATAGACATTTTAGAAAAGAAAAGATTACCGTGTCAAAAGAATGCCAGATCAAATATTGCCTAAACATGTTATGGAATTGATACCAATGGAAAGGAAAAAAGAAGGGAATATCAAAGAAAATCTGGATATAAGGTGTGCAAGCGGCTATGATTATCGGAGGATTGGAGGAAGATCAATGGAAGGGCAGAGAGGAATGGCGTTTGGTTTCCGGAAGACGGCGGCAGCTGCCATGATACCAATTGATGATGATGATGATGAAATAAAAATTTCCTGCATTAAATGATCCTGTGAAATTGACGATTCCAATAATAATTGCATTCACTATTTGTAAGTTTCTCACCATCTTTTATACTTTTCAGAAATTTCTCTTCCATCCAACGCACAAATAAATTATTATCAAATATTTTAAGGATGTTATTGTAAGGAGTATGATTTATTTGTGCGCTGGATGGAAGAGAAATTTGTGAAGAGTGTAAAAGATGGCGTGCAACTTACAAGTAGTGAATCTATGATTATTTACTGCTTGAAATGTCAATTTCACAGGATCTTTCATTGCAGACAATTTTTATTTCAATAACTAGCTAATGCCCGGCGTGCGTTGCTACGCCTAAATAAATTAAACATTAAAGGTTAATTAAATTTGTCATTAACTGTCCATTTCCATTGTCATATTTTACGGACTATAAGACGCACCTTAATTTTAAGCATTTTTAAATAACATTTTTACCATTTTTATTATTAGATTTCAAAGTCAGGCTAAAAAAACTTAGTTTATAAAACCTTTCTGATCTTTAAAATCTCTGAAAATCGTCACCTGAATTTTTTTCTTCTTCTTGCTCTTCGTCGTTATCTTTATCCTCTTCATATATAAGATGGTCTTCACTGCAATCGAGAACATTACTTACGCCGCACTTCTCGAAAGATTTAACAATAATGTCTCCTCTCACTTTAGACCACGACTGTTTTATCCACTGACGCACTTGTTTGATTGTATGTAGCTTTAAAGCTCCCTTCGGTGTGAATTCATGTTGGGTTTCATCCATCACCCATTTGTTCAAGTTCACTGGCATCGTAGACTGCAATAATGCATCATAGGCTAGGCAGTGTTCTGGTTCGTGTTGGCGGGGCGGAAGGGAGACAGTGTTAGCAAGCTTGTGAATCCCCGCAACTCATGTTCATCTCAACGGTGCACTGCTGCTACCAGTAGAATCCAAATTTGCCAGATACACATAGGTTTCCTGTGGCATCGAATATATGGTAATTTTTAAGACTGGCGGGAATTTTAAATCAAACACTGGACATTTTTATATTAATTTCTAATATAAGACGCACCTGAACTTTGGAGGCAATTTTTCGAAGAACAAAGTGCGTCTTATATTCCGTAAAATATGGTATTTAATGTACTTTTATGTGTGAACATATTTTTTAGTTTTACTTATGTTTACTTCCAGCCCCAATTTCTTAGTGTTACTCAGTAGAGTGTGTGTGTTAGTATCTCCTCCCTAACGCCTAACAATACTACATCATCAGGATTAACTAACAGCTTATTAATACCATTGAGTTGTAGGCTTTCTTCATCCTCTAAAGATCTGATGGCATGATGTAGTTCAAAATTGAATAGTAAAGGAGAAAGTTCACCTCCTTCCTTTAACCCATTGTGAATTTAAAAAAGAATCTAAAAATGTGTTTGTCTACATCTAGTCTAGTATTTGTGCTATTTAGACATATCAGAATAAGTCTAATATATTAGGAATTTCGAACTCCTGCATGATACCATATAACTTACACACCTCACTGGTAGTATTCTTTTAACAATTAATAAATTTAATTATTTATGAAAATAATATTAAGATTAACAAATATTTTCTTTTGTTCTGTTTTAAATATTGTATAATCGTAAAATTAGTTTTCTATATCTCGTAATTTTCATTTATTTTATATATACATTAGACAGGGACAATTTAATATGTCTTGCTTGTATATATTTTATTATTAGTTTTAGTGTTAATTTTAACTAACATTAAATGGCTGCATTATAGATCGTAATATAACAGATATTATCTTCTTGATCAGATTCTTACTTAGTATTTAATATTAGAGTTAAATGAGATTGTTATATTCTGATGTAACATATGTTTGTCCTGGTGAGTGGAAGAGAAGGCCACATGGCCTTAACTCAACCAGGCTAAATAAATATAATCTAATCTAATATAACTTCTTCCTCTTAATTGAATCGAATGCCTTTTTTTAAGTCTACATACAGTTGATGCACAGTGTCATTATATTCCCATTTCTTCAAAAATCTGTCTTATACTAAAAATCTTATCTGTTCTATGCCTGTTTATTCTAAACCCATATTGACGATCTCATATTACTTATGTAAAATTATTGCTGCATTAATTTATTATCATTTACAAGTGTAAATATATTTACTGGCACTGTTGTCAGTATAAGAAAAACAAATGCAAGATCTGAAGGTTATGTTCAATATAATAAAACATATACTGCAGTATATCTAATAAAGAATGCAAGTTCAGGGTGTACATCTTCAGATGACAAAAATGAAAATAAACAAATGGTGATACATTTTCATCCTCCCCCGCATCTTCCTGATCATATTGCGTAAAAACCTTAAAATAGTCCGCTATGTGTGAAAATAATGGTCTATGTTTACACCTCACGCTAACACTGTCTGAAGATTCTCACACTTATAAGAAAGACATAAATAAAGGTTTCTCAAGGTTATCTATCTACTGTATACACAACCCAACTAAGTGAATTCCTCAGCAAGTAGAATTTATGACCTGCTACACGGAATATATGAGCGTCACACGAATGGGAAATGAAAGAGGGGCATGGAAACATCTTGTAGGAAAACTAGAGGGAAATCGCTCAGTTGGTAGACCAAGAAGATGTGAAAGAATAACATTAACCATGATTTGAGGGGAGTAGTTTATAAGGGGATGATGGTAAATATTAGCTCAGGATAGGGATGTAAAGTAAAGTGATCCACGACAGGCCCCAGGAGGTCCTTGGGGTAGTAGGAGGTTAAGGCTCCCACTTTTTCTAGACAATCGGCACTTGATGTCAGCCGGGTTGTCAGCCCTGCGTGACGGCCGCCTTTACCCCAGAACAAGCTTCTGGTACTCATTTCTGTTAGAGGCTGAGTCGACCCCAGGACCATAGTGCCGCCAGAAGGTTTCGGTCAGTTTAAAAATCCTGTCACACGGGGCTCGAATCCTCGACATTCCGGCTTCTAGCGCAGTGCCTTAACCACTATGCTACGGCGCGTCCCCAGATAAGGATGTGTGGACAGCTTATGACCGCGCGGTCATCAACTTACGGGTTTGATACTGCCAGTGAATTAGTTAGTTACAGGGAGATAAGTCGGCCGCAGTGGTCTAGCGGTTATTTTCCATGCCTCTAGTCTCTAGGTTCGCGGGTTCAAACCCGGCCAGAGTCGATGGATTTTTAGGATGGTAAAATCCAAAGAACAAGTCCTCCGGGAGAGACTTTAAGCCGTCCCGTCGATCCCGAGTTTGAAAATGTTCAGCCTCGTAAAAGAACCGCAAACAATTGAACTTGCTGAGAAATTCGCTTAGTATACGCATTTTATGTGTGACAGATTTTCTTCTTCTTCTTCTTCTTTGCTTTACGGGCTAGACAAACTGCCTTTTCCGCCTCAAATTTGTTCTCTCCATCTATTCACTGGCCTTCCTACATTCCATGAACCTCTTGGCTTGTAGTTAAAAGCTGCTTTTGGTAATCTTGTTACATTCATTCTTTCTACATGTCTAAACCATGTATCTCTGTATTCTTTGATTTTTTTTTTTCCATTCAGTGGATATATATTTGAATATGTTCTTATATGTCCACCGCTGTGGTCTCGAGGTAGCGTGCTGCCTTGTCACGCAGCGGGCCCGGGTTCGATCCCCGGTCGGGGCAGTTTTTCTGGGTGAGGTTTTTATCGGGGTTTTTCCTCACCTGTAAGACAAATGTCAGGAATACTTTAAGGTCCAAACGGTCCCCGAAATCATATGACCATCATCATCATTCCCATCATCATCATCATCACCCTTCACCGGTGTGGAAAGCAACGGGAAGCTACCACACCTACAATTCCCTAGTAAAGCTGCAAGCACAGAATGAAAGTGCTATGATTGCAGTGGAGGACCTGCCCTCGGGCAGAATTACTATGGATGGATGTTCTTATATCTTCATTCTTTATCCGATCCAATATTGTGCAGTCTTTTGTGTTCTAAGGAAGTTCATTTCTAGGCTTTATACTCATTGTAATTTTACCCAAGTTTTTACCCCATAAAATAACGAAGGAACTGCCAATGCTTTAAAAAACGGATTTTTATTATTTTTATGTCGTTCCTCTCTCTAAGTAATTGTTTATCTTTTTTTATATTTTTATTGTATTTATTTATTTATTTTTGTCTAGTGCCACCAGGTTTTCTTTTATGACAACTCTAGCTTTCTCCCCTAGCTTTGGCGGAATTGTAATCCATTTCTTAGGCTGTTGCACCTAGAAGGCGGAGTTACCCCAATTATGTGATAGATGATAAACGATAATGAAGCGCCAGGAGAGTCCTTAAACCCAACTAACTAACTAACTCACTGGCACTATCGAACCCGTAGGTTCATGGCCGCGCCGACATAAGCTCTCCATATATATCCCTATCCTGAGACAATATTTTCCATTCATCCCATATATAATCTACTTCCCTCAAATCATAGTTAATGTTATTTTCCCACCTCATTCTCGATCTACCAACTAGGCGTTTTCCCTCTGGTTTTCCTACAAAAACTTCGATGCCTCTATTTCATTCCCTATTCGTGACACATGTCCTGCCCATCGCAGTCTACGATACTCAACTGTTCTTATTATATCTGGCTTTCTCGAGTTAAATTAGCTCCCCTTTTCCTTTTAGCTCTCACGATTGTAAATGCTATACAGAGTTTGATACGAACTATATAAATTACTACAGTGTGTTTAATAATTTCATGATAATAGTTAATAAACATTAAGCATACAACATAGGAAAGATGTATCAATCTTTGCCTCTGATGGGCCCGGGCAAAGGAAAGTAGATAGCACTAATGTTTATGAATTGGGAACTACCAAATGGTAATAGAACATATGGGCAACCACAAGTATTAATACATTTAGCATTGTATAAACCTCGGTAAATTTCTGGACAAAATGGGGAAAATAAGGACAACACTCATTCATGAATAAATATATGTTATCAAAATGCAATACCATTAATTCTTAACAATTATAAATAAATTAATTAGTGTATAATGCTGTTGTGTTATTAGTTAATTGTAATATTATTGTGTTTTCTTTATGTAATTGTAATGCTAAGGGGCACGCAGTAGCGTAGTGGTTAAGGCACTGAGCTACAAGCCGGAGGGTCGAGGGTTCAAGTCCCGTTGGGGTCAGGATTTTTAAACTGACCCAAACCCTCTGGCGGCACTATGGCCCTGGGGTAGACTCAGCCTCTAACGGAAATGAGTACCAAACGCCTGTTCTGGGGGTAAAGGCGGCCGTCACGCAGGGCTGACAACTCGGCTGACATAAAGTGCCGATTGTCTAGAAAAAGTGAGAGCCTTAACCTCCTACTACCCCAAGGGCCTCCTGAGGCCTGTTGTGGGATCACTTTACTTACTTTACTTTTAATTGTAATGCTAATGTTTTTTTAGTATATAATGCTATTGTGTTATTATTTAATTGTAATATTATTGTCCCGCGCCGTAGCCGAGTGGTTAAGGCAGGAAGCCTTGGCGCAGAGCTACGGGACTCGCGCTGGTTCGAGTCTCCATGGGGGAAGAAATTTTCTCATGGTATTTCGGCCAGTATGGGACCGGTGCCCACCCAGCATCGTGATGCATTTGGGTAGCTACATTAAGTAGCGGCTCCAGGTTGAGAAAACCAGCTATAACGGCTGGGGGACTCGACATGCTGACCACATGTCACCCCTACACTGGCTGATTATCATCTACCTCTGTGATCGACACATGTGGATGTGAGGCTAGCAGCCGGCTGGTAGGCTAAGGGCCTTGTAGGCCTGTCGCGCCAGGAGATTAGTCCCGCGCTGTAGCCGAGCGGTTAAGGTAGGAAGCCTTGGCGCAGAGCTACGGGACTTGCGCTGGTTCGAGTCTCCATGGGGGAAGAAATTTTCTCATGGTATTTCGGCCAGTATGGGACCGGTGCCCACCCAGCATCGTGAGGCAATTGGGTAGCTACATTAAGTAGCGGCTCCAGGTTGAGGAACCAGCTATAACGGCTGGGGGACTCGACATGCTAACCACATGTCACCCCTACACTGACTGTTGATCATCTACCTCTGTGATTGACACATGTGGATGTGAAGGGCCAGCAGCCGGCTGGTAAAAGGGCAACCGCTGAAAAGTGGAAAAACCCTCAATCGAATCGTAATATTATTGTGTTTTCTTTATGTAATTGTAATGTCATTGCTTTTTTGTTGTTTATTTTTCTTTACACTAATACCAATTATTACTTTATTGTAACGGACTGTCAACAGCACGTACGGCTTACTGCCCGTGCGACCCATATTTGTAAATAACATTGTAAATATCTTAATTTTAGTCTAATAAAGTCCTACTACTACTACTACTACTACTACTACTACATTTAAGGAAAAAATCCCTATGCTCTTACCGGGAATCGAACCCGGGACTTCATGAACTGTAATCATATGATGATCTTGATGAAGATTTTCGGGCTGTAGACCGTGGTCGTGAGGCTTGTAGTTCCCCGACGTTTCGCCAGAGACTGCGTCTGGCATCCTCAAGGGTCGTCTTGAGCTCAAGATCATCATAGCAACTCCGGCCATGAAAGTCTACATGAATACATGTAATCAGAAGCTCTGACCACAAGATCATGAGGCAAAACTCTTTTTTTAATATTACACGTTTCTCTTTGATATAGATTACATATCACCAACTGGAAGTGCTTTTAAAGTGGTTTTTGCTGGATATCATGTGAACGTCACCATTGTTCTCTTAACCGCATATCATATTCCTGGATTTTATATACATTTTCAATATTTATACAGAACATATTGAATGTAATGATCAAATAGCATTCATTACTTTATTACCACTAAACCAAGCTCAAATGAACTGCAATAAATACAGGCATAACTGCAAATCAAAAAACAATCGTATATATTAAAATTGTGTGAACTAAACAATTTTATCTAATTAACCTGCAGTACAGTAATAGATAACAGTTTTAAAAACTAAAACAACACGCTTTATTAGAAAGCCGAACTAAATATAGGAAAAATAATTTTAATTTCCAACACGCTTGAAATAAAATTAAAGTGGTCAACAAAAAAAAGTCATCTCCAACACATCTAGAATAAAACTAGAGTTCATCATCACCATCATCATCCGGTATCATGGCAGCTGCCGCCGTCTTCCGGAAATCAAACGCAATTCCTCTCTTTCCATCCATTGATCTTCCTCCATTCCTCTGATATTCATAGCTGCTTGTACCCCTTCTATCCAAGTTTTCTTCGGTCTTCCTCTCTTCCTCCTTTCCATTGGGATCCATTCCATAACAATTTTAGGCAATCTTTGTTCTGGCATTCTTTTGACATGGCCATTCCACTGTAATATTTTCATTTCTATAATGTATGTGATGTCCGGCTCCTCTTGTACACCGATAATTTCCCTTATTTTTCTTATTTTGTATTCTTAAAACTAGAGTTATCTACAAAAAAAATTACCATCAAAAGCGCGGGGTCGATAGTTAGTATGCAGTTTCTGCGTGACGCACTGCATCAGAATGCTGATGATCGAGGCGTTGTAGAATTTTACTGGTAGAGAGGAGATATAATTGATTTGTGAAAATTCTCCACATCCCACCGAGATGGGAATTTGAAAACACGGAGGACTGCGGTGCGATTGTTTATACTATCGATTAATCAGTCTCTTGAGGTTAGTTTAATCTGGAATTGGAGAGATGCAGCGACAAGAGCTCTCCAATTCCTGATGCGATTTGTTTAAATTCTTGTTTTACAATAAATGTACATGTCTGTTCCCACTGGAATTTGTGTAGTTCATTACATTCAAAGTCCAATTACATCCAACAATTTACCTAACGGATATAATTTGAAGGGGAAGTTGATGCCGGGTTTATTACTCAATTTATCCACAATGGTAAAAAAATGTAGAAGGATTAGTTTATATGTAGAATACCAACTCTAATTCCATTTCTAAACTACATTTTTTGCACCATATTACGTTCTGTCGTACTTACAGGAATGGTGACCATGATTGAAAGTTTAATTTCATAATCAATTGAGTTGATGTTTACTTGATGAAAATCCATATTTATTAATTAAATAAAAATAAAACGTAGTTTTATTTGATTTTCATATTTATTATAAAATTCAGTAAAGAATTTAATTTAATTTCATAAATTTCGGTGTTTTCAACCTAGAAATAATTATACTGTAATATTACAAATTACCTACCTAGGGCGGGAAGTAAGCCCATTGCCCTTTATGTTTACTTATTTACTTACTCACTGGCACTATCGAACCCGTAGGTTCATGGCCGCGTGTACATAAGCTCTCCATACATCCCTATCCTGAGCTAATACTTTCCAATCATTCCCTGTATAATCTACTTCCCTCAAATCATAGTTAATGTTATTCTCCCACCTCATTCTTGGTCTACCAACTGGGCGTTCTCCCTCTGGCTTTCCTACAAGAAGCTTCCATGCAAGTCTTTCATTCCCCATACGTGCAACATGTCCTGCCCATCGCAGTCTACGAGACTTAACTGTTCTTATTATATCTGGCTTCCTATAAAGATCATGTAGTTCATTGTTATGTAGTCTTCTCCATTCACCTGTCTGTTCATCTCTCTTTGGTCCAAAAATTTTCCTAAGTACTTTATTCTCAAATACTCGTAATCTCCTTTCCTCTCTTAAAGTAAGAGTCCATGTTTCGCACCCATATAATATAACTGGTAGAATAATAGTTTTATATATTTTCAGTTTAACGTTTTTTGAAAGGAGTTGGGACATCAAGAGTCTCTGTAATACATAATAGCACGCATTTCCAGAATTGAGTCTATATTTAATTTCTTTGTGCATCTCATTCCTATTTGTGATTATTGTGCCCTTTATGTATACTACGTACAATGTATATACAAATATATATCCAAAAGGTAGTGTTAATGTACATTATACGAAACAAATCACTGCATTTTAAATGAACTGAACTTTTTAAAACAATATAAAACTTGAGATTGTTATATTCTGATGAAATATGTGTTTGTCCTGGTAGGTGGAAGAGAAGGCCACATGGCCTTAACTCCACCGGCTAAATAAATATAATCTAATCTAATAAAAATCAACGCTTTTTAATTATGATCAGTCATAAATATTTTCAGATTAATCTGTGCCTGTCTGTATAAATTAATAGAGTAAATAAACTTAAAAATATACTAAAAGCTAAGGTGGACTCTGGGGTCCACTTTATCCGAATATGGAGGTTAAAGTGGACCTTTTTTGTAATGTAATGTAATTTAAAAACATTAAATTTTACTTCCGCCATTTTCTGCCTGATTGGTGTCACGGCCTGCTGTAGTCTCAACTAAATTATTTTCGGCATTTACCATATAAACATTGGCCAGACTGTTAACTTTAGTCAGTTGTTTATAACGAACGCAAATATTTCCAAAAAAGATGTTATTATCTTACTACTATTTATTATTTTTAAAACACCATCTTGTAAACAATAATGTACAAAGCACATTAGTGAAGTGGTTTACAGAATCTCGGAAATTAAAAACCTTGCTATCGCTCGGTTTTTAATAATTTCCTCGCTTAAGTAAAAACCATTTCCCTATCTCGCATTGTAATTTACTATTAAAATAATTTCAAAAGAACAAACTTTATAGTTTTAATGCTTGAAAAATTGCTATAAAAAGTATGGAAAATGGTTTATAGGAAAAGTGAAACAGGAAAAATATCCGGGAGCTGGAAAGAAAGTCTTGTATGTGAACCAGCAGTGGTTTAGCAAAATCTTAGAAGAAAGTGGAAAAGTTTCGCGTACATGTCATAAGCGGCGCTAGTGTAGAACAAGTAACGACATTTAATCTTTTTCGATTTTTTTCTGGTACTAATATGAAATTCAGCATCGTTTGGTGGTAAAATTATGAATTATAAATATATAACGGCGTCTGGTGAACAATCATTGAACTGAACTTTTATAAGAATAAATAACGTATTAATTAATCTTAAATGATGGAATTATTTGCACCCAACCTCTCATACCTAAATATTTTCTTTAATTTTAACAGAAGGGTAGAATGGAAATAAATAAAAAATGTTGATTTATTTTCGTTTATTAAAATTTAAAAACGTACATTATGAGTTCTTTTAATAAATATGCACAACTGACCTACCCCTTTATTATCACATACATATTTTATACAGTATTTATTAAAGAACCTTGGCCATGTCGTACATCTGAAATCCATTATGAAGTCACATTTTTAAAATGTTTGTTAGAAATGGCTGTACACTAACATCGCTCTTCCTAACCTAACAAATCTTAGAATTTTATCACTTCTAGTAAGTTTATCTTTGAAAATAGATTCACATTAAAAACGTAAACAAGTTTGAATTTACTTACAAATTAGAGTAAAATAAAATCTAAGTAGTGATTTTAACTTTCGATAATATATAATTTTTACAGCACCGTCTACATAGAACGAAAGGATAGCAGTTAAAAATTTATATTTACAAAATGGCTAATTTCCCATAACCCCGAGTAAACACGCTGTGTGCCTTGCATTTTTGTTTTATTTAGTTACGTACTCTGTTACTACGAAACAGCGCTACCATTGTAGTTTGCTCATTGTAGTTCATCGTAAACGATCGAAATTTTTTAGATGTCACTGTACTCAGTTTTCCCTCTATTCGAAGTTTCTCTATGCATTCCACTTACTACAAGAGTCCTCTAGCTCAGTGGTTCACAACCTTTTTTAGACTAGCGAACCCCTCCCACCAACGATCTGATTTGAGTGAACCACTGACTTTTAAATACATATACAGGAGACATCCAAAGAAAAGATTTAATAACTTTAACTCTGAAGGACAGAATCTCGAATACAACACTTCAAGCGATATCCTCAACAACTGATCCCGCACAACAAGCCATCAGGAAAAAATGGAAGTGGGGAGGCCACGTCGCAAGAATACAGGACGACAGGTGGACAATAAAAACAACCATGTGGGACCCGTACACAGGCAAGAGACAGCGCGGAAGACCAAGACGACGATGGGCTGACATCTTCAAAGAACGAGCAGGGGCGCAATGGTCCAGAGTCGCCAGATGCAGGAAAAGCTGGAGAACGATGAAGAGACAACTGTGTATTAACTAATCACAGAACAGACAGTGTATACAAACCAAGTGCTACATCCAAGTCAACTTCTCACCACGGAGTAGCTCACCGGGTGACACTCTCAAATAGAGCTTAACCCCTGTACAGGGAGGCCTTTGCCCTAAAGGGACATATCAGGCTTTATTTATTTGTTTATTTATTTTATAACATAACCCTTAACAGTTAAAACCTAGAGTTAATCTAGTTACGGCTTAAAAGTTGCACAATGTGTAGGCCTAGTTGTAGACAAATCAAATGCATTCATAACGTTGTTACATAACTGTAAATCAGGCATTCGTGGTAAATATTAATTTATTATGGAAATAATGCGATAAATGGGGCACGCCGTAGCGTAGTGGCTAAGGAACTGAGCTACAAGCCGGAGGGTCGAGGGTTCGATTCCCGTTGGGGTCAGGATTTTTAAACTGACCCAAACCCTCTGGCGGCACTATGGCACTGGGGTCGACTCAGCCTTTAACTGAAATGAGTACCAGACGCTTGTTCTGGGGTAAAGGCGGCCATCACGCAGCGCTGACAACCCGGCTGACATAAAATTGCCGATTGTCTAGAAAAAGTGGGAGCCTTAACATCCTACTACCCCAAGGGCCTCCGGGCATGTTGTGGGATCACTTTTACTTTAATAATGCGATAAATTTCCGATCTAACACAAATGTAACAAGGGTCATTAAAGGGTTAATTCTTCTTCTTCTTCTTCTTCCTTTCATGTGATAGACCTAGTGGTCTGTTACGGTCTCAATCCTACGTTTGAAGGGTCTGCCCAAAGATAAGAGTCAATTTAATTTTAAAATAATAGTAATATTATTATTATTTTTATTGTTATTATTTTTATTATCGTTATTTTTATTATTATTATTTTATTATTATTGTTATTATTAATGTTATTATCATTATTATTTTATTATTATTATTTTTTTTTTTTATTATTATTATTATTATTATTATTATTATTATTATTATTATTATTATTATTATTATTATTATTATTAGAAATGAGAATATTAGAGAGGAATTAAAAGTACAACCACTTAAACAAATAGATGAACACAGAAAAAATTCGATAGGAATCTGCAAAGAATGACAGAGGATACGATAGATGGCTCTGATGTGTAATCCTGGAGGACGAAGAGCGAAAGGAAGACCAGGAAATCACTGGGCTGAACAGGCAAAGACCTAATCCGTGAAGTTGATGACGATAATAATAATAATAATAATTATTATTATTATCATTATTATTATTATTATTATTATTATTATTATTATTATTATGACAATGAAGTGAAAGAAACAATAATAGACCTAACCTCGAAACCCGTCAAAACGGAAACGTTTTGGCAATGCCCTTCAAATATTTTGCAAACCCCCTGGGGGTTCGCGAACCACAGTCTGGGAAACGATTCTCTAGCTCTTTCACAAATAGAAATAACTTGTTTAGAAGGAAATATAGTCGTGAAGAAACATTTACTAAACGTGTATGTTTGTTTAAGTGGCTGCATATTAGTGGTGGGGGGGAATATCTTTACAATTTGTGACTTCATGTTTGACAGACTTACCTGGTTATTTGTTTTTATTTCAACGTGAGATGTGTGCGTCGTCTTCTCAAAATATCTTTCTCTGCGTCATGCATGTTGACGTGGGAACGCCAGAAATCCTTAGCACACTTCAGTAAATACGAGGCTTATCTGTGCTAGCTGTGCACAATAACAATGCTTTCATCTTATCAGCAATTGGATTATTCTCTCTGTTTACATCTAAGGATTAACACATGTTTGGCTATAAAAAGTTATGAATTACATCTTCCATAACACATTGTTATTTCAAATTCACAATGGATTAAAACAAGCAGATGCACTATTTCCTCTACTATTCCGATTCCGATTGAGGGTCTTTCCACTTTTCAGCGGTTGCCCTTTTACCAGCCGGCTGCTGGCCCTTCACATCCACATGTGTCAATCACAGAGGTAGATGATCAACAGCCAGTGTAGGGGTGACATGTGGTTAGCATGTCGAGTCCCCCAGCCGTTATAGCTGGTTCCTCAACCTGGAGCCGCTACTTATTGTAGCTACCCAATTGCCTCACGATGCTGGGTGGGCACCGGTCCCATACTGGCCGAAATACCATGAGAAAATTTCTTCCCCCATGGAGACTCGAACCAGCGCAAGTCCCGTAGCTCTGCGCCAAGGCTTCCTACCTTAACCGCTCGGCTACGGCGCGGGACCTCTACTATTCGATTTTGTAATAAAGCATGTCATTAAATCCCCATGTGGAAAACTATGAACAGCTCTTTGAAGACAAAACTTCAACAAAAAAAAAACTCCTGGCGCGTCAGGCCTAGATGGCCCTTAGCCTACCAGCCGGCTGCTGGCCTAACATCCACATGTGTCAATCACAGAGGTAGATGATCATCAGCCAGTGTTGGGGTGACATGTGGTCAGCATGTCGAGTCCCCCAGCCGTTATAGCTGGTTTTCTCAAGCTGGAGCCGCTACTTATTGTAGCTACCCAAATTCCTCATGATGCTGGGTGGGCACCGGTCCCATACTGGCCGAAATACCATGAGAAAATTTCTTCCCCCATGGAGACTCGAACCAGTCCCGTAGCTCTGCGCCAAGGCTTCCTGCCTTAACTACTCCGCTACGGCGCGGGACATTAGACTGTTCAACACCAACATAAAATCAGTCCTCCTCTATGGTTGCGAAACATGGAAAGTTACGGAAGCAACAAAATAAAAAGTTGCAGACCTTTGTAAACAGATACTTGAGGCGTATTTTAAATATAAGATGGCCGGAAATAATATCAAACGAAGAACTTTGGAGAAAAACGAACCAATCTCCAATATGACAATAAATAAAACAAAGTAAATGGAATAGGACAGGCCACACATTGGGAAAACTAGACGGTGCCATCGAGAATACTGCACTAGATGGGAATCCGCAAGGAGTAAGAAAGAGAGAACGACCTAGGATAATTTGGAAGCGATCAGTAGAGGAGGAAGGAAAGGAAAGATGGAAAAACTAGAAGCAAGTGAAATGGCTGGCTGGAAGCAGAGTACGCTGGGGAACTTTACTGTCCCTATGTTGCATTTAGGAATTACAGGAAATAAATCAATTTAACAAATAAAAAATAAAAATATTTAGAGGATGAACAAGGCCTACAACTTAATGATATTAATATGCTGTTAGTATTATTGGGCAATAGCGAGGAAATACTATAATAATAATAATAATAATAATAATAATAATAATAATAATAATAATAATAATAATAATAATAATAATAATAATAATAATAATAATAATAATACTTTATTTATTCTGGTAGAGTTAAGGCCATAAGGCACTCTCTTCCACTCAACCAGCACAAATACAAATAAATATTCGACAAATATAGATATACACTATACTAATTATAAACAGTTAAAGATACAATAAATGTAACAATGTAAATGTCATGTACAAACAACATTTTATAGGGTAATAACAATAATGATACGATAATAATAATAATAATAAATAATAATAATAATAATAATAATAATAATATAAATATGATACATTATACGGGAAACACCAATTAATATATATATATATATATATATATATATCTTACACTGGATAATAATGAAGTCGAGTTTAGAGCAAATATAAATTTAGATTTCTTTTAAAAGATGCCAATGTCCGGCAGTCCCTTATTTCTTGTGGTAGGGAATTCCAGTTGCGAGAAGTGGAGATGGTATATGACATGGAGTGATGTGATATCCTTTGTTGTGGTATATTAAGTAAGAGACTATGTTGTGATCTTGTGTTTAAGTTATGGTTTGAGGATAGATACTGGAAACGGGATGATAAATAATTGGGAATCGAGGTATGTAGGATCTTAAATAGGAGAATTAGACAGTGCGATTTTCTTCTCTCTTTTAGATGTAGCCATGACAATTCGTGGAATAATGGAGAAATGTGATCGTATTTTCGAACATTAAATATGAATCTGATACACATATTATGGACACGCTGCAGTTTAGCCCCTCTCCAAAAGAAGAACTAAATATATGGTCACGCAAAGCAATACATTATATTATAATGGAAATAGATAGTTAATTACAAATGAGGGAAATTTTGAAGAAGTGGCTGAATTCAAATGCCGAAACAATAACTTCGAACAGGAATGAGATGCACAAACAAATTAAATATAGGCTAAATTATGGAAATGTATGTTATTGTGTATTACAGGGACTCTTGTCGTTCCAACTTCTCTCAAGAAACTTTACTGAAAATATATAAATATGTTATTCTACAAGTTATATTATATGGATGCGAAACATGGACTCTTACTTTAAGGGAGGAAAAAAGATTATGAGTATTTGAGATTGAAGTTCTCACGTAAATTTTTGCACCAAAGAGAAATGAACAGACAGGTGATTGGAGAAGACTTCATAACAGTGAGCAATAATATATAATAAGAACAGTTGAGTATCGTAGACTGCGATGGGCAGGACATGTGTCACGAATAGGGAATTAAATAGAGGCATCGAAGCTTCTTATAGGAAAACCAGAGGGAAAACACCCTGTTGGTAGACCAAGAATGAGCCGGGAGACTAACATTAATCATGATTTGAGGGAAGTAGATTATACAGGGGATGATTGGAAAATATTAGCCCAGGATAGGGATATATGGAGAGCTTATGCCCGTGCGGCCATGTACCTGCGGGTTCCATAGTGTCAGTGAGTTCGTTTGTTAGTTACATATTTTTACATATTTCCAATTAATACTGTATATTTTTATTAATAATGTATAGCGAACAATGTGCAAATATTAGTTAATCTACATTAATTTAGATGTCTGTACAGAATCCTGTCAGAGGTTGCCCTCTGTTTTTGCAATTTGGCACATGGCATCTCTCGCATGACATGTCGCATCGCTCGCACACGCGGGTCATGAAACGGCATCGTTTTGCACTGTCTGTGATGGAAGCCGGGTCACTAGATGTCGTAGCTCGTAGTTCGGCTTCTTCCAGCCTTCTGAGATCATGGCATAGGTGGTGTATAAATCGGTCCAAATTGATTATTTTTTCTTCTGCAGTTCTTTTAGAACTCCGTTATATTTTAAACATAATTATAATAAATAAATAAATAAATAAAGCCTGATATGTCCCTTTAGGGCAAAGGCCTCCCTGTACAGGGGTTAAGCTCTATTTGAGAGTGTCACCCGGTGAGCTACTCCGTGGTGAGAAGTTGACTTGGATGTAGCAGTTGGTTTGTGTACACTGTCTGTTCTGTGATTAGTTAATGCACAGTTGGCTCTCCATCGTTCTCCAGCTTTTCCTGCATCTGGCGACTCTGAACCATTGCGCCCCTGCTCGTTCTTTGAAGATGTCAGCCCATCGTCGTCTTGGTCTTCCGCGCTGTCTCTTGCCTGTGTACGGGCCCCACATGGTTGTTTTTATTGTCCACCTGTCGTCCTGTATTCTTGCGACGTGGCCTCCCCACTTCCATTTTTTCCTGATGGCTTGTTGTGCGGGGTCAGTTGTTGAGGATATCGCTTGAAGTGTTGTATTCGAGATTCTGTCCTTCAGAGTTATGCCTAAGATTTTCCTCTCCATTTTCCTTTGGCATACTTGGAGTGTGTACTTCAGTTTGGCAGTAAGATTCCAAGTTTGGCAGCCATATAACAATGTTGGAAGAACACAGGTTTGTAGTGTTTCCATTTTGAGTTTCCGGTTGAGTGACTTGTCCAGCAGTATAAATTTCAGTGACCAGAACGCCTTCCAGGCGAGAGCTATTCTTCTGCTTATTTCCTTCTCTACTTTCTGATGGAAGGAGAGTAGTTGCCCTAAGTATATGTACTCGCTTACATGTAGAAGATCCATTCCATCGAATTTGATTGGGTTTTCCGGACCATTAGACATAATTTGTGTCTTGCTTTTGTTCATCGAAAGGCCTGCAATTTTGCTAGTTTCTGAGAGCTCTTGTAGCATTGATTGGAGTTGTTTAGGGGATCTGGCGAACAATACCACGTCGTCAGCGAATCTTAAGTAAACATAATTAACTTTTTATATATTATGCCAAATTCTTGATTGGATGTCTAAGTATCCGATCCACCAATGACGTACTGTACGTCGAGCGATCATTAAAAAAAAACTCTTAAAATATGTGCGGGTGTATTTTTTGTTTTGTGTTTCATGCTATGATAGACTTTAGGATTGTACGTAGTCTTATAGAATCCACTGTATTCATATTTGTAATTTATGTAAAATCATTGTTTCACCTTTCCAGTTCAATAGAAACATTTTAAAAACTTGAAATGGGTTGGGAAAATGACGAAGTTAATGTTCCCACCAATAGAATAAATTATTAATGTTGGGATATAAACTCTCTTTTGTTGAAAATTTGGATTTATCTGAGAAAATTGCAAATTCAACAAATCAATGGGAATCATTAATATAGTTTTAAAACCTTCATTAGTGCAAAAATCAACTCGTACTTGTATTTATCAAATAATGGCTCGACCAGTCCTATGTTATGGGAGTGAAGCGTGGACTATAAGGAGGAGAGATGAAAGCAGACTAACAGCTTGTGAGATGAGATTTATGCGCCGAACAGCTGGCTACATCAAATGGGATCGAAATAAAAATGTACAAATCTTTCAAGAACTTAATGTGTCACCAATACTGGACTACATCTCCAGATATTAGCTAAACACTGGTAGGAACATGTCTCAAGAATGGCTAGATCCAGGATCCCCAAGGCAATAATGAACTACTGTCCAAATGGGAAACGGTCACTTGGTCGACCTATGAAAAGATGGCACGAAAACCGCTTTCTCAGGCCGTAACAGTTCTTCTAGGACTAATACCTGGCTGGATGATGATGATTAAATTCACCAAATATTTTAACGTATCTTTATAAATTTCGATATTATGTATTTATGTTAGATATCCCTGACATGGCCATGCTATCTATCTACAGTGTTCTGCCCTAGAGCAGGTCTTTCACTACAATCATAGCATTTTCATGGTATGCTTTGCAGCTTTACTAGGGAATTATAGGTGTGGTAGCTTTCCGATATTTTCCACAGCGGTGAAATGATGATGATGATGGTCGGATGATTTTCGGGGACCGTTGGGTCCCAAGCTGACATTTGTCTTACAGGTGAGGAAATGCCTCGAAAAAACCTCACCCAGGAGCCTGTCTCGCCGGGCCGCTACGTGACAAGGCAGCACACTACCTCTAGACGACAGCGGTGATGATGTTAAAGTCTGAATTTTTCTATCCACCCTTTTGAAGAAAATTTAAACACTTTTTGCTGTTAATCGTTCCCAGTCTAATTAAGTTTCATTCTCCATAAACCAGTTTACTAATAAAAAAAAAGGAGATTCCAAAAGTCTATGTAGTGGCCATACCAGGAACGTTTATGCACATGATATGGCCACCCTTGTTGCATGTTCTATAAATCATTATTTTGTTCAGTTCCATAGTGCGGATTTGCTAAAATTAAACAATTTTGGCATAAAATGAATAAATGTGATAGTAAATAATCCTTTTATAATTTAAAACAGATTTTCCATGAAAATGAAATTGTTTACAAAATTGACATTCATATTAAAATAACACCCTCCATGGTATCTTTACCTTGTCGTGGTGGAGTGGTTTGCGTGCTTAAATGATCCTGAGAGCTATGCCGGCGGTAGCATTGCTGCCGATAGGGTTACCCATGCCGGACTGGTCGAAGGTGATAAGCCAGACGAAAAAAGTACCTTGGGCGAAAGACTGACGATCTTTCACCGTAAAAATACAACAGTCAAGAAATGCGGACATGGGTTCATCTGGGGTAAAATTTTCCGGAGGTCAAATAGTCCCCCATTCGGTTCTCCGGGCGGGGACTACTTCAGGGAACCCATGCCAAAGATGGGGAATGAAAGACGTGCATGGAAGCTTCTTGTAGGAAAGCCAGAGGGAAAACGCCCAGTTGGTAGACCAAGAATGAGGTGGGAGTACAACATTAACTATGATTTGAGGGAAGTAGATTATACAGGGAATGATTGGAAAGCATTAGCTCAGGATAGGGATGTATGGAGAGCTTATGTCCGCGCGGCCATGAACCTTCGGGTTCGATAGTGCCAGTGAGTTAGTTAGTTAGTTATTAAAATAACAGAAGTGTGAAATAATCCGAGAGAAGAGTACTAACAAAACAGAAATTAAACTCTGAAGGCATTACATATGACTAGTGGTCGTCCAGCGGTCGAAATTCGACCACAATTCATTAATTTTTTAATTTTGTCACAAATAAGTCTTCTTCTTGTAATCTCATGTTTCCCTTAACAGAGATGTGCTTTGAGTGGTCCGTGGTCAGTGTTCCGCCTCATACTGACATCTAGGAAACCAAGGTAGTACTAGGACGGGAAAATTCGCTAAATGTTGCTTAGAGGCCTTTTCATTCAGACTTAAGGATCTTTTACGAGCCTGAAAATCTTCAGACTCGGGACCCACGGCTTAAAGTCCCTCCCGGAGGACTTGCTCCTTGGATTTTTCCATCCTAAAAAAATCCATCGATCCCGGCCGGGTTTGAACCCGCGACTCTCGGGACCAGAGGCAAGGAGCATAACCACTAGTCCACTGCAGCCGATCATTATGCATTAATTGTTTATTTATTTTAAAAATACGAACGATAGGAAATATGTGGTAGAGCTTGGCTAAGCCATATTAAAAAAACAACGCGTCATTTGACACTTGCATACTATGTATACTATTTAAATTTGCATTTGGCCTATTATTATGTGTACGGGAATATATATAGGCTTTATTCTTTATCTCTCACTCCGACCCGTCAATGTTCTATGTCGAGGCATAATGGAAGTAGGTGCGAATATCTTCTTCTTCTGCTTAATCATAATTTGTAGAATTTCTTGTTTATTTCCAAAATCACTCCGTAAATATAAAATAAATATGTAACGAAACTACTGAAACCAAGATTAGACAGGGTTTAATTTAAATTTAAATAATAAAATGTACTCACATTTTTTAAACCAATAATAATAAATACGCGAGAGTAAGTCAATTCACATTGCTGCTGCACAATTTTCTTTTTACAACAATGCACTTTCAGTATGAACGTAAACAAATGAATGAGTACACAAATTAACAAATAAATGAGTACACAAATGAATGAGTAATACACATAAATTCCTTAGAGATAATTAATTTTATTTTGTTTAATTTATTTGTAACACATATTATACATGAATGTTATTTTCTGCACTCCTTCTATATATAAACTTTAATTATGACAAATATCACACTCCTCCGTGCGCGCAATTTACTTAAAAAGAGGTACAAAGTTGTTTTCTTCACGTATAGCGGATTTTTTGGATACTTAACTTATAATGGGGGGTGGCCATAACTGGGCCATCCATCTTATTAGCTATATACATTTTTTTTGTTACACATTTATGTACATATTTCACATGGTAACACTGCATAAAAATATGGCCTTTATTTGTAAGGAATACCACAATTAATTCTTTCTTCTAGCCACGACACGAAGTGTATATTTCACTAGCTCAACTTTTGGTCATCCATGAATAAACTGAGAGCTTTATTTGCTTGTTTTTATTATCACGGTTGCGCACAACTGATAATTTACAGATTTAATTTGGTACACAATTGCGTGCGAGCTCACGTAAGTTTAACACGGGTGCTATTTCTACACATATATCTTACGTTAGTGTACATGTGTACGTGCAAAAATAACCTATAGGAAAACAGTGATTGACAGAATAAGGTATGTATTGTTTATAATTAGGGCTCGGATATTGAAGAAAAATACTTTTCTTTTATTTTATGTCTGAAGATGAGTCCAAACAAAACATATATATATATTGCAGATTTTCGCGGATATAAGTATGAATAAGAAAGTTTTCTTGGGTTTTCCGCGTCATGGATTCAAGTTCGGCCTCTGGCCACTGATTCCGACGTTTCGGCATCATCCCACATGTCATTATCAAGGAATGATAAGTTCGAGTCACAGCTTTAGGTCTTATATAATTAAACAAATAGAGTTTTCGCAGTCCCGCGCCGTAGCCGAGCGGTTAAGGTAGGAAGCCTTGGCGCAGAGCTACGGGACTTGCGCTGGTTCGAGTCTCCATGGGGGAAGAAATTTTCTCATGGTATTTCAGCCAGTATGGGACCGGTGCCCACCCAGCATCGTGAGGCAATTGGGTAGCTACAATAAGTAGCGGCTCCAGGTTGAGGAACCAGCTATAACGGCTGGGGGACTCGACATGCTAACCACATGTCACCCCTACACTGGCTGTTGATCATCTACCTCTGTGATTGACACATGTGGATGTGAAGGGCCAGCAGCCGGCTGGTAAAAGGGAAACCGCTGAAAAGTGGAAAGACCCTCAATCGAAATCGGAGTTTTCGCTGTGGTCCGTTTCCAAAGACTTTGAATGGGTCTTTGGAAACGGACCACAGCGAAAATTCTATTTGTTTAATAATATAAGACCTAAAGCTGTGACTCGAACTTATCATTCCTTGATAATGGCATGTGGAATCAAGCCGAAACGTCGGAATCAGTGGCCACAGGCCGAACTTGAATCCAAGACGCGGAAAACCCAAGAAAACTTTCTTATATATATATATACATATATATATATATATATATATATATATATATATTTAGGGTCATTGTAGGCCAGAAAATGGTAGGTTTTATTTATCTTTTTTGTACTTTTTTTGACGTTTGTGTTATATAGGTCCTTTTTCAGCCTTATTTAGGTCAAAAAGGCGCTTTTTTTTTTGCAACTTAACTTATTTTCACTACATTTATACTATTTGTACAATTCAAGAATCCTTAGAGTCTAGTCTCAATTCCAATTTCTTTTAAAAACGTTATCTAGTTTTACTTTCTAAAGACTTTTCACGTTCCAAACACTTTTTTTTCCCCGCGAGAAACTATTGAACTCTCACAAAATAGCCCGTTATTTTTAACCACCAGCCTACTACACTCAGATTCAACCCAGGAAGTTACTGTGTGTTTGGAATAGAGAACTGGGTTGCCATTTTAACAGTATTTTCTTGAGAGAAATCCTTATATAAAACTGAAGATTGCAACACAGCAAGTACATAGTTGTAAGTTGTAGCCGTCCAAGCCACCCCCTCTTAAAGAAAAAACAGTTACCACTTGTCACTGAGCTCGTGCGGATCTGTACTACTCTGTGTGAAAGTGTCGACTCTCATATTTACTATAAAACTAGTTTGCATGCCGTAAAAGAAAAACTATGTTTTTTAAATGTATAGTAGACTGCATAGATCTGGAAAAAGTACTGCTAGTCTTGCCCCTCCACCCCTCCCTAAATAAACCAATACCGTTATTATGAGTTTGGCAACATCTAACATCTGTACGAAGGGGGACACTGGCGTAGCCCATAAGGTCTGTAGTAACTTCCTGGGTTAAATTAGAGTGTAGTCGCCTGAACTAGTATATTTCGACTTCATTTTTTTAAGAAGTTGCCACTTTGCGATGATTACCTCGAGCAGAGGGTGAAGACGCGAGATTGTTTTCATACACTCGTTAGCAACTGCAATACTTTTTACGACCTTCTCCCAGTTTTAGGTCTTTTGTAGGATATCTTTAGATCTTTTAAATGTCTTTTATAGGCATTTTATAGGTCCTCTCAACTTCCTCGCCCTATTTATAATATTAAGCTACGGAGGATAAAATATTATCAAAATGCTTATCTTCAGCGCGTATTACGAATGAATGAACAACGCATATCAAGAAGAATGTATAATTATAAACCAAAAGGGAGAAGATTGTTGGGAAGACCATTGAAGAGATGGAAGAACCAATTCGACCTATAATGAGATCGGAACAGGCCATTGGGCTTAATCCTTGTTATTGATGATGATGATGATGATGATTTTTAAGTCCATGCTGTAGTCAGGCAGTTTTAGGCATCATGACTTACAAGGGAACTGTTAACCATTACATGCCGAAACATACCATGAAATTTCTCCCAGAAAGCGTTGTGATGTACCAAAGGCAGTGTTCAAAAAAATCTACAGTTTTTAATTATAAACCACAAATATCGAACCTTGAATCCACAGATGGCATCCCACTGTACGGAGCAGATGATCTCCCTGCATCAGTAAGAGCGGAGTGGAGTGATGCGGTACGCGGCGCGATCGGCTGGTAATGAGGATTATCCAATTTACTAATACACGAATTGTATTACTTCCCTATAGTTTAAATGAGAGATTTGGTACTGGATTTTAATGCCCTGCAGTTAAAAGTGGCAGATATTTTTTGAACACGGTCCTGGTACATCACAACGCTTCTCCGGGAGAAATTTCAAGGTAGATTTTGGCGTGTAATGGTAGAAAGTTTCTTGTTAGAGTCAGAAGATTAAGCAAAATCCACGAGTAGTAAAGTTGGAAGTCAGACATTTCTACAACAACAAAAAAATCTAATTTAGATAAGGATTGCAGATAGCTGTTGGATTACTTACGGAAATACTTCACTAAGGGATAAAGGAAGCTTACCTTCGAACAAGAAAAAAAATCAATACCTATGGAGAGAATGTCTGTATTTAATTCTTAAAACATGGAAAATTACATTCTACAAACATCTTCTTCTTCTTCTTCTTCTTCCTAGCCCTTGTTTCCCTCAACGAGATTTAGGCGCTCTCCCCCAACAGGGAAGGAATTTAACCATACTAATTTAGTTACACTTGTTTTCGTATAGATGTCATTGGAGTGGTCCGTGGTCAAGCGTTCCACCTCATACTGACATCTAGGAAACCAAGGTAGTACTAGGACGGGAAAATTCGGTAAATTTTGCTTAGAGGCCTTTTCATTCAGGCTTAAGGATCTTTCACGAGCCTGAAAATCTTCAGACTCGGGACCCACGGCTTAAAGTCCCTCCCGGAGGACTTGCTCCTTGGATTTTTCCGTCCTAAAAAATTCATCGACCCCGGCCGGGTTTGAACCCGCGAGTCTCGGGACCAGAGGCAATGAGCTTAACCACTAGTCCACCGCGGCCGATTCCTACAAACATATAGGCCTAATTAATTCGTTGTTGTGGTCTCGAACGCAGCGGGCCCGTTCTCCGGTCGGGACAATTTTCCTGTTTGATTGTTTTCTTCTAATTTATCCTTATCTGTAAGACAAATGCCAAGAAACTTTAAGGCCCAAACTGTCCCCGAACATCACCTGGCCGTCATAGTCATCGTTATCATATTCGCCATTTTTGGTATGAATGTGTGTGTGAATGGTGTGGTTCGTCTTAATGTTGTGTTGTCTCAGTGGAGGCCTTGATATTGAGCTGATCACACATTCATGAAGATCCTCCATGTCCTTGTGTGGTCATGAAAGTATGTGTGTGATCCTTTGTTTAAATCCGTCTGTGGACAGGTGGTGTCATTGTAGGGCCCAGGTGACTTGTAAGACTTAAAAGTACCTATAAGATGAGATATTAAATCAACTTAATGGAATGAAATATACATATTATTTTTTGCACGATAGTGCGTTCTGTCGTACTTACAGCAATGGCGACCATGACTGAAAGTTAATTTCCTAAACTTCGGGAATTCCAATCTATAATTAACTCTACTGCAATAATACAAATTACCTACCTAATGAGGTAAATAAAACCCATTGTCCTTTATGTATTCTACGTACATTTTTTTTTTATTTTTCTTAATCCCACTACAGGGCTCGGAAGGCCCTTGGGGTAGTAGGAGGTTAAGGTTCCCACTTGTTCCAGCCAATCGGCACTTGATGTCAGCCGGGTTGTCAGCTCTGCGTGACGGCCGCCTTTACACTCAGAACAAGCGTCTGGTACTCATTTCCGTTAGAGTCTGAGTCGACCCCAGGGCCATAGTGCCGCCAGAAGGTTTTGGTCAGTTTAAAAATCCTGACCCCACCGGGACTTGAACCCTCGACCTTCCGACTTGTAGCGCAGTTCCTTAACCACTACGTTACGGCGTGCCCCCACGTACAATTTATATACAAAAATATATCTAAAAGGTAATGTTAATATCACTGCATTTTTAATGAACTGAACTTTGTTTAAAACAATATAAAACAATAAATTCATATATGCAGCCATTTTATGCCTGATTGGTGTAACGGCCTGCTGTAGTCTCAACTAAATTATTTTCCGCATTTACCGTATACAGTAAACATTGTAAAGATGTTAACGTTAGTCAAATGTTTATAATGAACGCAAATATTTCCAAAAAGATATTATTTTATTATTATTTATTATTTTGAAAACACCATCGTGCAAAAAATAATGTACAATGCACGTTTGTTAAGTGTTTTACAGAATCTCGGAAATTAAAAACCTCGGTCCCTCTCGGTTTTTAATAATTTCCTCGCTTCTGTAAAAATCACTTTTCAACCTCGCATTGTAACATATATTATTACCTGGACATTAAAGTGGGCGTCCACTACTGAATTCAACTATAGTGCGAACTAGCTAATACCCGGCGTGCGCTGCTACTTCTAAATAAATGTTAATGTATTTTTACCACCAACCTTGAGCTGCTATTCTTGCCTGGGAATCTACTCATCCCGATCTTCTTGGCATCAATAAAGGACAAAAATGGTTATTGTGAGTTATCCGTAAAAGATAAACATATGCTGTCGCGGACTTTTTTGTAGAGTTTTTTTGAGATATTCAATTCTGTGTACATTAATTTGGTGTATTTGTTATGGTTTAGGCAGTGGAAGCCATTTAAGCGTCAAAATAGGGACTTTATTTCACTTTTTCGCTACAAAGGGTGATTTTTAGGGGTGAAGGGGTTGAATATCACAACTCCCTTGTAGCCTATATTCAACCCCGGGAATCTCCTGAACATTTTGAAAAAAAAAACATTAAAATCGTACCAACAGTATGGCCGCGCATAGAATACGATCAAACAAACAAACATTTTTATATATTAGGTTAATGACTGAAAGAGAAAGCCCTTTCTGACGATTGGTGAAAAATACTCGTAATTGAATAATTGTATTTACATAACTACCTCACTAACTCTCTAGCTTTATCGAAAGCGATTGTTCATGGCTGCGCGAACATAAGCTTTCCATACATTTCTATCCCGATCTGATTTCTAATATTTTGAACTCCTTCAAATATAGTTAATGTTATTCTCATACGACAATCTTGACCTATCTATCAGGCAATTTCACTCTGATTTTCCTAAAATAAGTTTCTATGTTCCTCTTTCATTCCTTATTCGTGCCACATGTCCTGCATAACGCAGTCTATGGAACTTAATTGCTCTTATTGCATCAGGTTTCCGATAAAGATCATGTAGCTCACTGTTATATAATCTTCTCCAATCACCTGTCTGTTCATATCTCTTCAGTCCTAAGGACTTTATTCTCAAATATTCGTAATATTTTCTCCTCACTTAAAGTAAGAGGCCATGTTTCACATCCATATAATATAAATGGAAGAATAAAAGTTATATATATTTTCACTTTAAAGTTTTTTGAGAGAAGTTGGGACAACAAAAGTCCCTGTAATGCATAATAGCACGCATTTCCAGAATTGAGCCTAAGTTTAATTTGTTTATGCACCACATTCCTGTTTGTAATTATTGTACCTAGGTCTCGTAGACTGCGATGGGCAGGACATGTGACAAGAATGGGGAACGAAAGAGGTATATGGAAGGTTCTTGTAGGAAAACCAGAACGAAAACGCCTAGTTGGTAGACCAAGAATGAGATGGGAGAGTAAATAATATTAGCCATGATTTAAGGGAAGTAGATTATAAGGGGATGATTGGAAAACATTAGCTCCGGATAAGGATTTATGGATAACTTATGTCTGCTCGTCCATGAACCTACAGGTTCGATAGAGCCAGTTTATTAGTTGGTTGGATAGATATTTGAATTCGGCCATTTCTTCAAAATTTCGCTCATTTATCATTAACTGTCCATTTCTGTACATAAACAATAATTTTAGAAGGAACTATTAAAGAATGTTTGGGCACATAATTTAAGAAATATTTATTGTCTTACAACTAGTACTGTCGTCACCCCATGCGGTTTATGTCCCCTGCAATAAACTTGCTGCCAGCTCAATGATATTCTCTTGTTTTCCTTTTTCATGTCCGTCAACGCCTAACTTCCTCTCAACTAACCGACATACACAAGTCTCTTGTCCGGAAGCGTCTCTTCTATTTGTGTTTTCTGTTTGTTCCTCCGGGTCTAAATATCTTCATCATTTACCTACATCTTCAGTTGCACCCATTATGTAACTTCTACAAATTGTCAAGCAAGAATTGCATAAGCTAAGCAAAATCCTCCAGCAAGTCGAATTTACTGTCAGAGTTCTTTGGTTTACGGAATATATCTATCTATCTATTGTTATTTAAATAATCTAGATTGCGAGAAAACAAACATGGCGACCGCTACAGACATTTTTAAATGACGGCTTTCCGGTAGACTCCCACTCCTAGTGGACTCATAATCATCTAGTAGTCGCAGTATTTTCGGAATCAAATTCGTCATTAGCCTAATAATAATAATAATAATAATAATAATAATAATAATAATAATAATAATAATAATAGTGGAATGTAGACTTTCACGGCCGGTAATCATGGTATTAAAAGATTCCGGGCTATGTGGCCGTGGTCTATAACTGGCGTTTCTTCCAGACGTTTCTCCCTCAACTGCGGAGGGCAACTTCAGTGGCGAGCGCTTCCAGCTGTTGTTTCGCAGTCGAGTCTACGACAGGGAAACAACAGCTGGAAGCGCTCGCCACTGAAGATGCCCTCCGCAGTTGAGGGAGAAACGTCTGGAAGAAACGCCAGTTATAGACCACGGCCACATAGCCCGGAATCTTTTAATACCAATAAATAATAATAATAATAATAATAATAATAATAATAATAATAATAATAATAATAATAATAATAATAATAATAATAATAATTATTATTATTATTATTATTATTATTATTATTATTATTATTATTTATAAATAGGTTTACAATGTAATAAAATATCTTCCTGTGCCCAAAGATTTTTAAATTTTAGTCTTCTTTCTTCATTCTTCTCTATCTTCCATTCCAATTCTTGGAAGAATTGGATCTTACATCATCCATCTCTCTTTCGTTTCCCATAATAATAATAATAATAATAATAATAATAATAATAATAATAATAATAATAATAATAATAATAATAATAATGATGATAATAAATTGACTTGGTGTTTACTTGATGAAAATCCATAACTCATTTAATTAATTAAAAATAAAACTTACAGTTTTATGTGTTTCTTCATATTTATTAAAATACAATTTAGTTATAGTTGTTTCGGTACTTTGTACCTTCTTCTAATTTGTTATCATGTTTGAAGAATTTACAAAGTACCGAAACAGCTGTAACACAACTATATTTTAATAAAGATGAGTCACATAAAACTGTAAGTTTTATTTTCATTTAATTAAATAATAATAGTAATAACTTTTAATGCCCCAGGTTGTCCTTTTTTGGACATTTCTGGTGTTCTCCCTGGCACTGGCGTACTTGTAACCTACTTCTGAGGTTGGGGCGCCTGGAAGGAGGGGTTACGTTGCCCCTATAATATGATGGGTGATGATGATGATAGTGGTGCACCTTGAGAGTCCTTAATCCTAAGCTTAATCTAAGATGAATATGAATGATGGTGATTGCGATGGCCATATGGTATTCGGGGACCGTTTGGGCCTAAAGTTTCCTGGCATTTGTCTTATAGGAGAGGAAAAACCCCGATAAAGACCTCACCTAGGAAACTGTCCCGACCGGGGATCGAACCCGGGCCCGCTGCGTGACAAGGCAGCACGCTACTTCTAGACCACAGCGGTGTACAAAATAATAATAATAATAATAATAATAATAATAATAATAATAATAATAATAATAATAATAATAATAATAATAATAATAACCGGGTTCGATCCCCGGTCAGGACAGTTTTTCTGGATGAGGTTTTTATCGGGGTTTTTCCTCACCTGTAAGGCAAATGTCAGGAAAACTTTAAGGCCCAAACGGTCCCCGAAATCATATGGCCATCGCAATCATCATCATTCATATTTATCTTGGGTTAAGCTTAGGATTAGGGACTCTCCTAGCGCACCATTATCATCATCATCACCCATCATATCATCGGGGCCTTCCAGGTGCCCCAACCTCAGAAGTGGGTTACAAGTACGCCATGCCAGGAGAGAAACCAGGAATGTCGAAAGACAAACCTGGGGCATTTGAAAAAAACAAAATATAATAATAACAACCTATAATTTGATTATATAATTGGCTTGGTTAAGAAAATGCTAAATATAAAATAATGATAAAAATATTCTTGGAATATGGTTGTATACTATTGTCTAAGGAAATACGTATTTTGTAAGCTTTTTTTTAACTGTTTTTGAGTCGGATAGTTCTTGAGACGTACGAGGAGAGAGAATAATACAATTACTGTATTATATAGACTATTTACCTCATGCCCCAAATGGGAGTCAATGGCCAATCACGTTTCAATGATTTCTGTTTTACAACCAATCATACTCGTGTTTCACGAAATATTTATCAGTGTTAAAATTACCATATTAAAGAAAGCTCCTCCCTTTTAATATTCTGAACAGGTCTGACCATTATTTTGCAGTGACTTGAGCGTGTGAGAAATACGGCTACCAGATTGTATATATAGTGCATGAATGTCATCACATGCCGCATGCGGGAGTTAATATAAAAACATTTGTAGCAATTGATTATACCACCAAAAAAAGAATCCACTGTTTGCATTTTCTTAATTGTATTTTTTCCCAGATAACAATCCAGAAAAATATAATCGTCATATTTACATCATACGACATCAGAAATGAATTAATATACAGTTTGATGTGTTTCATTTTTTCTCCACTAGAGAGCATTCTTACAATATTTCGTTCCTTTGGCAATAAATAGTATGATCTGGTTGCAGTAATAAACAAAAGAAGCAGATGAAGCGAACCTATCGTTTCTCATTTGTTTTCAAACATCGCCGTTTACATTAAATATATAAATATTTTTAAATAACTATAGTTAAATAATGATTTGTAAGTAAACAGCTTAATTTTATTCGTTAAATAGTCCTTACAAATGCCACTCTTGATTTCCAAATTCTCTAGATAAATTCACTCCTCACTTCGTGAGTCGTGAATTTATCGATAATTTGGAAATCACTCGTGGCATTACTTATGATAAAAGGAGTTCCTGCGTGGCGTAGCTACTTTTCTGATAGACTAATTGAACGAAAAATGCAATTTATAAAATGTTTCACGTTAAACAATTCTTAAGAAATTTGTTGAAAAAATTGTACATTGAGAAATGAGATCGGTTTCAGTGTATTTCCTATGAACGCAGTCAATATTTGAAGACGGTAATAAAGGAAATCGTGAGGAAAATGAAAGAAGTGCGGAGATAGAAACACGAAACAGGAAACATTTCCTCTGGCTGCGAGACGTACAACCAACAAGAACTGGGTCACATCTTATCAGTTCCAAAACTGCACGTATACTGACCGTGAAATGTTCCTCTGCGTTTGTTTGCTTTATTTCCAAATTAAACGTATCGCTATTGTTTCTGGTTCAATTCCTACCGACGTGCCGGCTTGCTTTTACGAAAATAGGTACTACTAACTAAACTCACTGGCACTATCCAACCCGTAGGTTCATTACCGCACGAACATTAACTCTCCATTCATCCCTATCCTCACTACATGTTTATTAATCATCCACTGTATAATCCACTTCCCTCAAATCATGGTTAATGCTATTCTCCTATCTCATTCTTGGTCTTACTTACTTACTCACTGGCACTATCGAACCCGTAAGTTCACGGCCGCGCGGACATAAGCTCTCCATACATCCCTATCCTGAGCTAATGTTTTTCAATCATTCCCTGTATAATCTACTTTCCTCAAATCATAGTTAATGTTATTCTCCCACCTCATTCTTGGCCTACCAACTGGGCGTTTTCTCTCTGGTTTTCCTACAAGAAGCTTCCATGCAAGTCTTTCATTCCCCACACGTGCAACATGTCCTGCCCATCGTAGTCTACGAGACTTAACTGTTCTTATTATATCTGGCTTCCTATAAAGAACATGTAGTTCATTGTTATGTAGTCTTCTCCATTCACCTGTCTGTTCATCTCTCTTTGGTCCAAAAATTTTCCTAAGAACTTTATTCTCAAAAACTCGTAATCTCATTTCCTCCCTTAAAGTAAGAATCCATACACGAATAATATAACTGGTAGAATAATAGTTTTATATATTTTCAGTTTAACGTTTTTTGAAAGGAGTTGGGACATCAAGAGTCTCTGTAATGCATAATAGCACTAATTTCCAGAATTGAGCCTATGTTTAATTTCCTTGTGCATCTCATTCCTATTTGTGATTATTGTTCTTAGGTATTTGAATTCCCAATTGGAAATTTTCCCGCTGGGTTTCCTACAAGAGGCTTCCAAGTCTCTTTTTTCATTCCCCATTCATGCTACATATCCTGCCCACCGCAGTCTACGAGACTTAAATGTTCTTATTATATCTGGTTTTCTATAAAGATCATGTGTCCCGCGCCGTAGCAGAGTGGTTAGAGGAAGAAGCCTTGGCGCATAGCTACAAGACTTACGCTGGTTCGAGTCTCCATGGGGAAAGAAGTTTTCTCATGGTATTTCGGCCAGTATGGGACCGGTGCCCACCCAGCATCGTGAGGCATTTGGGTGGCTACAATAAGTAGGGGCTCCAGGTTGAGAATACCAGCTATAACGGATGGGGGACTCGACATGCTGACCACATGTCATCCCTGCATTGGCTGGATGATCGTCTACCTCTGGTTAACACATGTGGGTGTGAGGCCAGCAGTAGGCTGGTAGGCTAAGGGCCTTCTAAGTCTGTCGCGCCGTGGAATATATATATATATATATATATATATATATATATATATAATGTAGCTCACTGTTCTGTAGTCTTCTCCATTTGCCTGTCTGTTCATCTTTCAAAATGCCATAGGCCTACTTTCTTTCCAGCAAAACGATGGATTACAAATGCGCAAAATATTTAAAACCCCTAAATTAATAGATACTTAAATAAAATAACGGTCATTCTATGTCAGGGTACCACCTGCGGTACCCGATTGTAGAAAAGTAACTGAGTGCTAGCGTCATGTTGGCCAACTTGATAACACACGTTCCCGCTAGAGCCAATTACCAACATGTTTACTCACATGTATGGGGATTCTATCCCAGGAGTTCACCTACATTAGGGTGAGAAAACGGGCGAGTTGTACACCAGATTAATTGGCTGATGTTTCCATTAAGCGCAGTGAGAATTTTTTCTATGTTCCAGGTTATATTTTTTAAATTATTTCCCACTATTTACAATAAATTTTACATTTTTTATAACGATTATTTCAACATATTTTTCTATGATATTTAACTATATACTTAACAAGAAGACGTGGCAACCATATTGATTTTAACGAATATTCTATACAACAACAGTGCAGCCAACACAGAGTATGTACTTTACAATTTCAGAACATACTATTCATTTTTGGGCGTCGCATTCTTTCACGGGTTACAGTACTTACATTGAGTTAGGTTAGCTTTTAGGTTTGTTAAATAGCATGTATAATGTTGGCAGCATCGCGATATTGCATAGAGTAAACCGCTTCGCGTTTGTTGGCGCATGCGCATGGTGTCTGCCTGGGGCTTTGAAAAAATTCTCACTGCGTTTAATGGAAATATTATCATAGATAATGCCACGAGTGATTTCCATTTTATCTAGAGAATTTGAAAATCAAGGGTGGCATTTGTTAGGACCATTTAACGAATAAAATTAAGCTGTTTACTCACAAATCATTATTTAAATATAGTTATTTTAAAATATTTATATATTTAATGTATTTAAGGTATTTTAAAATATTTATATATTTAATGTAAACGGCGATATTTGAAAACAAATGAGAAACGATTGGTACGCTTCATTTGCTTATTTTGTTCATCACAGCAACCAGATCATATTATTATTGCCAAAGGATCGCAATGTTGTAAGAATGCACCCTAGTGGAGAAATTTATAACCAACGTTATTGGTATTAATTAATTTATGATGTCCTATTGTAAATATGTCAATTACATTTTTACTGGAACGTCATTTCCTAGAAAATAATTCGTTTAATAAAGTGCAAACAGTGATTTCTTTTTTTATGGTATAATCAATTGTTACAAATGTTTTTATATTATCTCTCGCATGCGCTTTCTGTTGGCATTCATGCACTATGTACAATCTGGTAGCCGTATTTCTTGTAGAGTCAGTCGCTGCAAAATAATGCTATGGCCTATTCAGAATGTTAAAAAGGAGGTGCTTTCTTTATTATGATAAACTTTAGTTGGTAAATTCTAGGCGAAACACGACTGTGATTGGTTGTAAATAAAAAACTCATTGAAATGTGATTGGTCATTGACTCCCATTTGGGGCATGAGTTAAGTAGTCCGATTAATTTAATGTTCACTTGTTTGTTATCGTGTTTTTGCAATAAGTTGGCTACACTGTCTGAGCAATGAGTGATACATATTTCACATTCCAAATATGGTGATTGTAAGCTACTTTGTCTCAACTTCTCACTTCATTTATTTTCCTCACATTTTTTATTTAAGAAATTGAGTGTTTTTTTCCGTTTTTATTTGAATTTATGTAGGTTGCACGGAGGCATAGAATCCCCAAATTCTCTTAAGAACTTTTCTCTTCCTTCAAAGTATGTGGGTGTGAAAGTAAGAGTCCATGATTCGCATTCATATAACAGTTCCATATATTTTCAGTTTAATGCTTTTTGTGAGAAGTTAGGACGAAAAAATCTCTGTAACACACAGTAGCATGTATTTTCAGAGTTCAGCTTATGTTTAATATCTCTGTGCATCTTAATTTCTGTTTGTAATTATTGTTCCTATGTATTTGAATTCAATCACTTCTTCAAAATTCCCCTATTTTTCATTAATTGTCCATTTCCATCATATAATGTATTTCTATGTGTGGCCATAGGCCTATATTATAATACACAATGGGTTCATTTTGAATTACAGAATATTGCAACTCATTTATTATGATTTTTTAAAATTTAAATACAGTAAAACCTGTCTTAGCCGGAACCTTTATAAGAAGGAAACCTGTATAGATAGAAAAAAATCTCCAGAACGATACGATTTTATATGTAAAATTGTCCTGTATAAGCCGGAAACCTTCATAACGCGGAAACGGAATGATTTTTTAAAGTACCAATAGTTAATTTTTACCTCAGTAAGACGGAAAATTATTCTTAATTACAATATTAATGACCACACGTGAAAATTCTCCATATGACGCTTTCTGCATTGTATCGTTTACCTTCTTGTGTTGCCATTGTATTGCGGGGATACCTTTGCTTATGTGTGACAGCGGGGAAACCCTTCGCTTTTCCTTGCCTGCTTACGTTACCTGCGAGGGAGTTGGGAAACTCTTCAGTCTTCCTGTAGTTGAGTTCCTTCTCGCTTTTGTGTAATAATGTTGTTTTGTATTGCCGTGCAAACTGAGCTGTGTTACATACACTATTTTGTCTGTATTTCAGTCAATACCTTATGTCTTTAAAGCGTGCGTATAAAACTCTTACACTGCGTGAAAAAATTAAAGCTTGTAATTTGGGAACCCTTTATAAGAAGGAAAACTGCCAAGACGGAAATATATTTAAGGAATCGCCATGTTCCTTCATAGACAGGTTTTACTGTATTTTAAATTTTAAAAATGTATTGAGATTCCGGATAATTAAAAAGTCCTTCATTATAATATTTGCCCACTTCCATCAGATTATGTTATAATCATCATCATCATCAACAACAAGGATTAAGCCCAATGGCCTGTTCCGATCTCATTATAGGTCGAATTGGTCCTTCCATCTCTTCAATGGTCTTCCCAACATTCTTCTCCCTTTTGGTTTATAATTATACATTCTTCTTGGTATGTGCTGTTCATTCATTCGTAATATGTGCTAATGATAAGCATTTTGATATTTTATTCTTTAACAGAGATTAAATATATTAAGTTCTGTTCTCATATCTTCGTTTTTCTTTTTATCGGTCCTTTGGTATCCTGCTATTGCTCTCAACATCTTCATTTCAGCAGCCTCTGTTTGTTTACTATCTGCCTTTGTTAATGTCCAGGTTTGTTACAATATTTCGAGAATTATCTCCTGTCATTGGCGGAATTGTAACGCAATTATGAGGTTGGGCCGCCTGATATGAAGTGCGATATATGCTATCGAAGCACCAGAAGTGTTTTAATCCAAAACTTTACCTGAATTCCAGGCGATTACCAACCAGCGGAATAACCCTTGAGATCTGGCCGGGAATCGAATCCAGCACCCCATGATCTGTAGCCAGGAGCTCTAACCACTAGACCTAGAGAATGGTCAAGTACATTTAAGGAAAATAAGACTCTGTCACTCATACAAAAATGTCCTTTTCAAGTTGCAGATTTGTATGTTTACGTGACGTATGGACGTTCTTTATATTTAAGCCGCTTACAAAGAGTCAATGGTTTGTCTATATCGAGAATTTCTAATATCGTGCATATTTTTAGCTCTAAAGCTATTTCTATTGAGTCACAACACACATCGGTATGCATATATTTACTACTATCTACCGAAATTGAATTCTTCAAATAAAGTCTGTATAAATATTTATGGCTCAACTGCACTTCTACTAGCGCTTGATTTTTCAGTTATATTGTTGTAAACTATAGCTCTTCTTCTGTATTTTATAACATTATTTAATATTTTAAACTTTTTCAAACAATTTTTATAATATTATTAGACAATTTTGAAATATTTATTTAAATATGCAAATCACAATATTATGACACTGTTACACAATATTGTAATGCTAACTGCTATTTTCTCCACAGAGTATATTACTTAGTCTATGATTTTCCTATCGCTTTTTGGGTTATCGCTGGTTGGATCAGCGTTAGGGAGTGGTAAGTAAGTGTGCACCCATTTTTAATAAACGTTTGACAGCGTTAGGGAGTGTACCCATTTTTAATAAACGTTTGACAGCGTTAGGGAGTGTACCCATTTTTAATAAACGTTTGACAGCGTTAGGGAGTGTACCCATTTTTAATAAACGTTTGACAGCGTTAGGGAGTGTACCCATTTTTAATAAACGTTTGACAGCGTTAGGGAGTGTACCCATTTTTAATAAACGTTTGACAGCGTTAGGGAGTGTACCCATTTTTAATAAACGTTTGACAGCGTTAGGGAGTGTACCCATTTTTAATAAACGTTTGACAGCGTTAGGGAGTGTACCCATTTTTAATAAACGTTTGACAGCGTTAGGGAGTGTACCCATTTTTAATAAACGTTTGACAGCGTTAGGGAGTGTACCCATTTTTAATAAACGTTTGACAGCGTTAGGGAGTGTACCCATTTTTAATAAACGTTTGACAGCGTTAGGGAGTGTACCCATTTTTAATAAACGTTTGACAGCGTTAGGGAGGTGTACCCATTTTTAATAAACGTTTGACAGCGTTAGGGAGTGTACCCATTTTTAATAAACGTTTGACAGCGTTAGGGAGTGTACCCATTTTTAATAAACGTTTGACAGCGTTAGGGAGTGTACCCATTTTTAATAAACGTTTGACAGCGTTAGGGAGTGTACCCATTTTTAATAAACGTTTGACAGCGTTAGGGAGTGTACCCATTTTTAATAAACGTTTGACAGCGTTAGGGAGTGTACCCATTTTTAATAAACGTTTGACAGCGTTAGGGAGTGTACCCATTTTTAATAAACGTTTGACAGCGTTAGGGAGTGTACCCATTTTTAATAAACGTTTGACAGCGTTAGGGAGTGTACCCATTTTTAATAAACGTTTGGTAATTCTAATATTATTAATATATTTTTAACATAGATTTGGGGATTTATTGCAAATATTGGTCATTTAAATTTCATAGCAACGGATAGTATTCGAGGATGATAATCGATATGTGGTTCGATCCATATTTTACTCTATGAAAACGTCAATATATATATAAGAAAAGTTTCTTGCAAATCAAATCCCTCTCCCCAGGAATTTCGTAATTCATTATTCTATCCCTGTATATGATTTTCAAGTTTTTCGGTCCACCAAAAGATAGAGTCGACATCCAGGGAGCACAACGTAAAATTCAACAGTCTGTACAAGCTGAAAATGATAAGCAGGCATATTGAAACATGTTCAAAAGACATCAACTTTTTATGACGTAATAGGCAACAAACTCACCTTATTTTTTTAAGAACAACCTCATAATGTTATTCCATACAAGAAGCAAAAAGGGACCATAAAATCGACTTGCTAAGAAATTCGCTTAATTTTACCGAGCTTCTGCGTGGCGGTCTTTAAATTCATGTAATCAATCTGTATGAGCGATTGATAGGCGAAATCAATAATGTACATTTTGCATGTTAATTGTCTCGTAGTCCAGAGTTCAATAGTGAAGTAGAATACTAATGAAAACCTTCTCAATTCATTTTTCCAATAGATTACAGCTCAGTGAAAGCATTCTATTATTGCATTGTCAAACTATTTTGCAATCAAATCGAATCCATTTACGGGTGGAATGTTTTAAGAGCATTTTGATGTGTTGAATATTAATGGATCGAATGAGGGACATGTCACGTAAACTGATCCAAACATCCATTGTTAGGCTATCACGCTTTCATCCGTGATAATTTGATTTCAAACCAAATACACTGTGTACAAAAAATATTGTCTCGGTCAATCCATGTGTGGTTTGTGGGGGACAAATCGGTGCAACAGCATGCTTTTTCTATGGTATTCTCACGTTTCCAGTGCCAAAAACTTCAGTCCACCACTTATCTATGTTTATGTCACCCTAAATAAGTCTGTGATTCGACAAATCTTGAATCACTTTGGCCTATCCGGTGGTTGCTCTAGTAAGCATGACGGGTACACCAGTTGACATATATTTCGTTTAAGAGGTATACGAACTATTTAGAGTCAAAATTGTCATTTTTCAATCTATTTTATCATAAGAAATGCCTCGAGTGATTTCCACTCAATTAATTTATCTAGAGAATTTGGAAATCAAGAGTGGTATTTGTTAGGACTATTTAATGAATAAAATTAAGCTGTTTACTCACAAATCTTTATTTAAATATAATTATTTTAAAATATGTATATGTTGAATGTAAACGGCGATGTTTGAAAACAAATGATAAATGTTTGATTGTTTCATTTGTTCATGCACTGCAACTAGATCATATTGTTTATTGCCAAATAGGATCGCAATATTGTAAGAATGCACCCTAGGGGAGAAAAAATGAAACACGCCAAACTGTTTATAACCAACATTAAGGTTATTAATTAATTTCTGATATCTTATGACGGTCCACAGCTGTGGTCTCGAGGTAGCGTGCTGCCTTGTCACGCAGCGGACTCGGCTTCGATCGCCGGTCGGGGCAGTTTTTCTGGGTGAGGTTTTTATCGGGGTTTTTCCTCACCTGTAAGACAAATGTCAGGAAAACTTCAAGGCCCAAACGGTCCCCGAAATCATATGGCCATCATCATCATCCTTATCATTATCATTATCATCATCATCCTCAACCTTCACCTGTGTGGAAAGCAACGGGAAGCTACCACACTTACAATTCCCTAGTAAAGCTGCAACCATAGCATGAAAATGCTATAATTGCAGTGAAGGACCTGCCTTCGGGTAGAATTACTATGGATGGATCCTATAATGTAAATATGTAAATTATATTTTTCTGGAACGTAAATACCTGGGAAATGATACGTTTAAGAAAGGGCACACAATGGTTTTGTTTTCTCTTTTGGGGGGGGGTATAATCAATTGCTACGAATGTTTTTTCTATTATATCTCGCGAGCGATACTTGCTTACATTTGTGCACTATATATAAAATCTAGGAGTCATTTGATAAAATGAAAGTGATAAAATCGAGGTGAAAACTACTGTGATTGGTTGTAAATCAAAATTCATTGAAATATGATTGGCCATTGACTGTCATTTGGGACATGAGTTAAAAAGCCTAATATAAAATGGGTTTTGGTCTTTATTTCTGTGAAAAGAAAATTTAATTAACTTGACCAGCCTACTCATTGGCAATGAGGCGCACAAAGAAATTAAACATAGGCTCAATTCAGGAAATATATATTATTATGCTATACATGGACTCTTGTCGTCCCAACTTCTCTCGAAAAATATTAAACTAGAAATATATAAAACTATTAATCTCCCTGTTATATTATATGGATGCGAAATAATAACTCTTACATTTTCTTTACTTTTTTAGGGATAGGCCATTTTTTGGCAATTTTTAGGTAATTTTGAGCATTTTTTACACTTTTCCGGAAGGCTGTGCCATTATTTGTATTTTATTTAAGATTTTTAATATAATTCAGTATTTTTCCCTGTCAATACAATTTCTTGGAATTAAGTAGTTGTTTTGCTAACTACTACCCCTATTTTTCAAGGTATGTGCATAATGAACTTGCCCACTTCTAGGAATTTTATTCAATTTCTTAGAGCTTATGCTAGCTTCTACCCTTATTCTGATTGTTAACTGCAATTCAAAATTGCTGTAAAAGTGCACTGTGTAATTGAAATGAATTTTCTGCAATAAAAGGTACGGTAATATGTATTTTTTTAAATACTTTTCTTTTAATATTTTGATGTTAAGTTAAATTTTATGTAATTCAGTAATCAAGTGAGTACTTAGTCTAATAAATAGTATTTTTATTGGTAATTCTTAACTTTTTTGTAATTTTTTTTATTTTATTGGTCATTTTTTGCATTTTTAGGTCATAAATGCATGTTTTACCAATTTATAAGTCATTAAATGCACTGCCCTAGTTATAAATGTTGAATAAAGTTTTTAAAAAGTAATTTTGTTGACTTGAGTATATAATTAAGCATCTGTTCATTTTCAAATACAAAAACATATCAAAATGAATGAAAGTTAATAAACATAAACACTTTATAAAAATGAATTTTTTTGACAGTAAAATTTACAATGTTTCCATCAAAACAACAGCATTAAAACGTTAGACAGAACACTTGCATTCGTTATTATTTCTAGCTGCTTTTGACGAGACAAAAACTCACTTTGAAACTTTCCAACAACTTTACGAGTAAAAACTGTTTTCTTCCAGCTTAAACAAGTAATTTTGTTTTTAAGTGGATTTACAAATGAGTTCTTGTGTTCGAATAAATAACTTTAATGTTTTAAATACTCATTAAATAGCATTTTGTTTTGATCGTATTATTTGGAGCGGAAACATAAATTATGAATAATTGATGTACAGAAAAATATGTCTTTATCTACAAAACCTCTTTGACGCACTGTAACATGAAGGAAATATCTTAAGTTTATTTTCCAACTTCTTTGTAGAGTTATTTCAACACATAATAAAGTTTGTAACCTGTCAAAGTTAATTAATGAATGAAGCTATTGAGGTTGTTCTACAAAACACCACATTTACATAAGAAGGAAAACTAAGAAGTTGGAACTGGAAGTAAACATCAATAAAACTAAATATAGACTATACTCACACATAGAAATACATTATACAATGGAAATGGATAGTTAATGACATATGAGGGAAATTTTGAAGTGGCTGAATTCAAACACCTAGGAACAATAATTGCAAACAGGAAAGATATCCGCAAGAAATTAAACATAAAATTCAATTCTGGAATGCATAGTAAACAATAATTGCAAACAGGAAAGATATCCGCAAGAAATTAAACATAAGATTCAATTCTGGAATGCATAGTAAACAATAATTGGAAACAGGAAAGATATCCGCAAGAAATTAAACATAAAATTCAATTCTGGAATGCATAGTAAACAATAATGCAAACAGGAAAATCCGCAAGAAATTAAACATAAGATTCAATTCTGGAATGCATAGTAAACAATAATTGCAAACAGGAAAGATATCCGCAAGAAATTAAACATAAAATTCAATTCTGGAATGCATAGTAAACAATAATTGCAAACAGGAAAGATATCCGCAAGAAATTAAACATAAGATTCAATTCTGGAATGCATAGTAAACAATAATTGCAAACAGGAAAGATATCCGCAAGAAATTAAACATAAGATTCAATTCTGGAATGCATAGTAAACAATAATTGCAAACAGGAAAGATATCCGCAAGAAATTAAACATAAGATTCAATTCTGGAATGCATAGTATACAATAATTGCAAACAGGAAAGATATCCGCAAGAAATTAAACATAAGATTCAATTCTGGAATGCATAGTATACAATAATTGCAAACAGGAAAGATATCCGAAAGAAATTAAACATAAGATTCAATTCTGGAATGCATAGTATTATGCATTATACAAGGACTCTTCTCGTCCCAAATTCTCTCAAAAAAAAGTTAAACTGAAAATATATAAAACTGTTGTTCTCCCAATTATATTACATAGATATAAAACAATAATTTTTGCAGGGGGTGAAGATGATATGAAATATATGATAAATAAACTAATGGAAGAATATAAAAAATGGGGACTAATATAAATTTACAGAAAACAGAATATATTTTTGGGAAAGGATGTGGATGACCTCATACTTGAAACAGGGAAAATAAAAAAGTGTGAATTTTTTTAATATCTTGGGTCAATAATTACAAGTTTTGGTACCTGTGAGAGAGATGTACAGACTAAAATTGCAATGGCAAAAAATGCAACTAAGACATTACATGGAATAATTTGGAATAAAAATATTACAAAGGAAACTAAAATGAAAATTTATAAGAGCATAATACAGAATATTTTGTCATATGGAAGTGAAACTTGGTCTTTGACGGAATTACAAAAGAACAAAATTAGAACAGTTGAATTTGATTATTTTAGAAGAAGCCTACAAAAAACAAGACAGGATAAAATAAGAAATTAATTCCTTTGGAGAGAAATGAATGTCACCACATCTGTTGTTAAGAGGATTGAAAATCAAACACTTAAATGGTATGGCCATGGTACAAAGAATGGAAAATGAAAGATGGCCAAAAAATATATACCAATGGTCACCCCCTGGAAGAAATAAACGTGGCAGACCAAGATGGAAATGGAAAACCTACGTCAGAACTATAATGGATGATCGGAATTTGGAAGAGGGAGATTGGAATGATAGAGATAAATGGAAACTGAAGACGGCAAACCTATAAGTGGGGGAAAGCCGAAGAAGAAGAAGATATATAAAACATGGACTCTTACTTTGAGGGACTAGAAAAAGATTATGAGTATGTGAGAATAAAAGTTCTTAGGAAAATGTTTGGACCGAAGAGAGATGAACAGACAGACGAATGCAAAAGACTACATAAAAGCGAGCTACATGATATATAAGTGAAACCAGACGAGTTAAGTCCCATAGACTGCAATAGGCAGGACATGTGGCACGAATGGAGAATGTAAGAAGGACATGGAAGCCTCCTGCAGAAAAACCAGAGGTAAACGACCAGTTGGTAGACTAAAAATGAACTGGGAGAACAATATTAACCATGATTTTACGGAAATTGATTATATACTGTAGGGGATGATTGCAAAACATTACCTCAGGATAGGGATGTATGGTGAGCTGAAGTCCGCGTCACCATAAGCCTTCAGATTTGAGAGTGTCAGTTCCATATATAGCCTATATTAAATGATGCAGGGCTGACAATCCGGCTGACTTCAAGTACCGATTATCTAGAAAACGTGGGAGCCTTAACCTCCTACTACCCCAAGAGTATCTTATGGCCTGTAGTGAGATCACTTTACCTTTATTTATAGGAAGAAAGGTTTCTTGGGTTTTCCGCTTCGTGGATTCAAGATTGGCATCTGGCCGCTGATTCCGATTATGTCGAAACGACGGAATAAGAGACCAGAGGCCAATTTTGAATCTATATTGCGAAAAACCCAATAAAGCTTTCTTAATCACACACACACACATATATATCTGCGAAAATCTACAGTAGCATCATCATAATTACAAACAAATTCGTTTTAGGCCATGTGGCCTGTGACGGTAGACCTAACGATAATGGTCTTTATCTTTCCTCCGATGTTATGGTCTTGCTTGGTCCCTAGATCCAATTGGAGTATATTGGAATATATGCCAATTGTGGAAGTTTTTTTTTCCCATTCTTCTCAGATATATGTAATTATATATATATATATATATATATATATATATATATATATATATATATATATATATATATATTTCATTCTTGTTGGTATCTTTCTATATATTCATTTAAACTTTGTACTCCAAGTTTTTATCTGATAATAGTGTTCCTTTGGTGACCCAGTCTATTAATTCCTAACAGTGAAAGTAAGAGGCGCATTTGGCTTACTCTAAGTTTATGAGAATTTCTTTTATTTAAAATCCAAATCTCACTTCCGTACTTCAGAGCAGCTTTTGATGTGATGTAATGTAATCTTATTTTTGTAAATTTATTTATTTGTAGATATTTCCGGTGTCTACTAAGTACGATCGGTGATGATTTATATTTTTTTCTAATATATTTTGATGAGAACAACCTCAATAACTATGTATCTTGGAAATCCGCTAAAACAATAAGTAAACATGCGCTACGATAATTAACGGAAAGTTTTCAAGTACGCAAGAAGATGCTCTTTTATTTAAAAGATAATGAAAAACATAACTTTGAGAAAATAATAGGTTGTAGATGAGTCTTTCAAGGATTTTAAAGGAGATGAGGAGAGCTTAAGTTGTGTTTAATTAGGGAACTTGATAGGCCTAACTACCCTCGTGAGCCAGTATTGATCTATCCCACCGCAACTTCAACTTAAGTTCCCCTTAAACAGAGTTTGCAATTTAAATTAAACCAACCTCAACTCAACAGGAAATCTGCATACATTTAAAATAATTTGTTTTATATACGGATTTTCAATTTTTACACATCTTTCTGTGACTAATTTTTTTCTTCCTTCTCCCACTCGTCCCTATCCATCCACTCCATGTCCTCCAGTCCTCTTGTTCTCGTTCCACTTCTTATTTCTCGCATCCATGTGTTTCGAGATCTATCTTTCTTTCTTCTTCTTGATGGACACCATTCCAATGTTCTTCTTGCATTCGTCGTAAGTGCCCATAACAATGTAATTGCTTATATCTTATATGTCCACCGCTGTGGTCTCGAGGTAGCGTGCTGCCTTGTCACGCAGCGGGCCCGGGTTCGATCCCCGGTCGGGGCAGTTTTCTGGGTGAGGTTTTATCGAGGTTTTTCCTCACCTGTAAGACAAAACGTCAGGAAATCTTTAAGGCCCGAACGGTCCCCGAAATCATATGGCCATCATATCATCATTATTATCATCATCATCATCACCCTTCACTGGTGTGGAAAGCAACGGGAAGCTACCACACCTACAATTCCCTAGTAAAGCTGCAAGCATTAGCAGTGAAGGACCTGCCCTCGGGCAGAATTACTACGGATGGATATCTTATATTTGTTTCTCGTATGACTTCATTTATTTATTTTTAATTTTGAATATCTTGCTGTCCCGCGCCGTAGCCGAGCGGTTAAGGTAGGAAGCCTTGGCGCAGAGCTACGGGACTTCCGCTGGTTCGAGTCTCCATGGGGGAAGAAGTTTTCTCATGGTATTCGGCCAGTATGGGAGCACCCAGCATCGTGAGGCAATTGGGTAGCTACAATAAGTAGCGGCTCCAGGTTGAGGAACCAGCTATAACGGCTGGGGGACTCGACATGCTAACCACATGTCACCCCTACACTGGCTGTTGATCATCTACCTCTGTGATTGACACATGTGGATGTGAAGGGCCAGCAGCCGGCTGGTAAAAGGGCAACCGCTGAAAAGTGGAAAGACCCTCAATCGGAATCGGAATATCTTGCTGCTCTCCTCCTGCGATGGGCAGGACATGTGGCACGAATGGGGAATGAAAAGCATTCATGTAAGCTTCTTGTAGGAAAACCAGAGGGAAAACGCCCAGTTGGTAGACCAAGAATGAGGTTGGATAATAACATTAACTATGATTTGAGAGAAGTAGATTATACAGGGGATGATTGGAAAACATTGGCTCAGGATAGGGCTATATGGAGAGCTTATATCTGCGCGACCATGAACCTACGGGCTCGATAGTACTGTTGCTCTCCTCAAGAAATCAATTTCCATCGGCATTACGTTTTTATTGAAATTCCAAGATTCACTTCCATACGTAACAGTACTTCTCACTATTAAATTGAATATCATCATCATCATCATCATCATCATCATAGTACATTCACGAATTTAGGCCATTTGTTGACCTGTTTCGGCTTCAAGAGAAACACCATCCAAAAATCATTTGAGTGGACGTCCTGCTCTTCTTCTTCCTGCGGATTGATATCTTAACATTTGTTTGGGTATTCTGTGATCTTCCATTCTATGAACATGTTGCATCCATCTTGACTTATAATCAGAAATTTTGTTTAATTTGAATTTGTTTAAATTGAATATCTGTAACTTATTTTTCATGGTTAAGCCTATATGTATCTTCCATATGACACCATTTAACAATAATAATGTTACTGCTCTACTTTTATTTATTCTGTTTAAATGTAAACTTTTTATATATTTCCTCGTCATCTGCTTTTATCCCAAATAATCAAAATATTCATATCCTCTTCTAATCTTCTAATATTAAATACAATCCTTAATATTTGAGACTCTTGAAAAAAGTTTCGTATGCGCATATAGTTATTTTTTAATTGTATTCCCCTTAATCAGCCACTTTCTCAAATGGGGGAAATTTTGAGGAAGTGGCTGAATTCAAATACCTAGGAACAATAATCACAAATAGGAATGAGATGCACAAGGAAATTAAACATAGGCTCAATTCTGGAAATGCGTGCTATTATGCATTACAGAGACTCTTGACGTCCCAACTCCTTTAACCCTTAAATTGTCAATACAATATTTTTTCGTGCCAATTATTTAAATGTTCCGGACCTCAAGGAAAATAAATTCATGTTAAACATTGTTATTATTATACATTATTGTGAAATTTGACGTAAATATAAGTAATTCTTACTCATTTGTTTTTCTATTGATCTAAAAACAAAATTAAATAAATGAAATAAATGTATCCAATAAGATACATTTTTAATTTAAGCGTTAAAAAAACGTTAAACTGAAAATATATAAAACTATTATTCTACCAGTTATATTATATGGATACGAAACATGGACTCTTTTACTTTAAGGCAGGAAAGGAGATTACGAGTATTTGAGAATAAAGTTCTTAGGAAAATTTTTGAACCAAAGAGAGATGAACAGACAGGTGAATGGAGAAGACTGCATATAATAGCGAATTACATGATATTTATAGGAAGCCAGATATAATGAGAACAGTTAAGTCTCGTAGACTGCGATGGGCAGGACATGTGTCACGAGAGGGGAATGAAAGACGTGCATGGAAGCTTCTTGCAGCAAAACCGGAGGGAAAACGCCCAGTTGGTAGTCCAAGAATGAAGTGGAGAATAACATTAACTATGATTTGAGGGAATTAGATTATACAGAGGATGATTGGAAAAACATTAGCTCAGGATAGGGATGTATGGAGAGCTTATGTCAGCGCAGCCATGAACCTACGGGCTCGATAGTGCCAGTGAGTTAGTTAGTTAGTTAGTTACATAAGATTGTTGTTTTATATACAAATAGCTGATTATTGCCCGCAGTTGCTGGGCTTTTTTTTTTTGTTTGTTTCAGGTGAACTCTACTCCTAAATATTTTATTTATTTATTTAGAGAATAAGTTAGTCCACCGCTGTGGTCTCGAGGTAGCGTGCAGCCTTATCACGCAGCGGGCCCGGGTTCGATCCCCGGTCGGGACAGTTTTTCTGGGTGAGGTTTTTATCGGGGTTTTTCCTCACCTGTAAGACAAATGTCAGGAAAACTTAAAGGCCCAAACGGTCCCCGAAATCATATGGCCATCATCATCATCATCATCCTTCATCGGTGTGGAAAGCAACGGGAAGCTACCACACCTACAATTCCCTAGTTAAGCTGCAAGCATAGCATGAAAATGCTATGACTGCAGTGAAGGACCTGCCTTCGGGCAGAATTACTATGGATAGAAGATAGCGAATAAAAATTCGCGGTACCTGTAAATCCGTACAAAGGTATACATTGCGACGAATCAAAGATGGCGGTTATCAGAGTCAATTTTTAATTTCGGATATCAGGGAAACATCCACTTCTTAATGTCGGATTTTGCTTTATTTTTGCATAATGTCTGTCTTGGTTTATTTTACTAATTTTCGTGATGAAACACTGAAAATTGCGACCGCTAGAGCGAATTTCTAATCTTTGTTTCAGGAAAATTACTACATCTAATGGTTTTAGAGCATAATAAAAAAAAAGTACACCGCTGTGGTCTCGAGGTAGCGTGCTGACATGTCATCATCATTATCCTTATCATTATCATCATTTCATTTCATCGGTGTGGAAAGCAATGAGAAGCTACCACACCTATAATTCCCTAATAAAGCTGGAAAACATGACATGAATGTCCTGCCCCCGGGCAGAACACTATAAGATTGTATTGTATTGTAAGCCCAGGTTTTCCCTTTACAGAGATTTAGGCGCTATCCCCCTACAGAGAAAAATTTGAACCATACTAATTTAGTTACACTTGTTTTTCGTATAGATGTCATTTGAGTGGTCTGTGGTCAGCGTTCCGCCTCATACTGACATCTAGAAAACCAATGTAGTACTTGGACGGGAAAATTCTGTAAATTTTGCTTAGAGGCCTTTTCATTCAGGCTTAAGGACTTTTTTACGAGCCTGAAAATCTTCAGACTCGGGACCCACGGCTTAAAGTCCCTCCCGGAGGACTTGCTCCTTGGATTTTTCCATCCTAAAAAATCCATCGACCCCAGCCGGGTTTGAACCCGCGACCGTCGGGACCAGAGGTAAGGAACATAACCACTATAAGATAAAAATTAAAAATTATAATGTACCTGTTGTCAGGTGCCGTCGTCCGCAACTCTGTCAAAAAATGTTTAAAATATTATTAATTGGAGGCCTTTCGGAAGTTAACTTCCATCATCAACACGATGAATATGCGCTACTAGTTGTTGTAGACGTTCCTACTGATGACGTATCAAGACCATTAACGTCTACAGCCTCTTAAACACAACAACTAGTAGCGCATACTCATCCTGCTGATGATGGAAGTTAACTTCCAAAAGGCCTCCAATTAACAATATTTTAAATACATTATTTTAACAAACGGCACACGCCAAAGGGTAAATTTTAATGTTTAATTTTTATCTTATGACTATTTGACCTCAGCGAAATTTGATATGAATTTTATTAGAACACCATAGATAGATAGATATAGCGGCTAAACACTCACCACACCCTAAAACCTGTATGTACAAATTTCCATGGACATCGGTCGAGCGGTTTAAAAGTCTATAAAAGACAAATATACGCACATTCATTTATATAAGATAATTATAAATTAATATTATTGTACTCAATTTTATATCCCAACTCATTCATTTGTGTATTAATTAACATGCATGTCAATCGTCAGTCTCGATGGTACCAGGAATTAAGAGTTTAAAAGTTCACTGAATTGAACTTACTTACTCACTGGCACTATCGAACCCGTAGGATCATGGCCGCGCGGACATAAGCTCTCCATACATCCCTATCCTGAGCTAATGCTCTCCAATCAATCCCTGTATAATCTACTTCCCTCAAATCATACTTAATGTTGTTCTCCCACCTCATTCTTGGTCTACCAACAGGGCGTTTTCCTTCTGGCTTTCCTACAAGAAGTTTCCATGCACGTCTTTCATTCCCCATACGCGCAACATGTCCTGCCCATCGTAGTCTAAGAGACTTAACTGTTCCTATTATATCTGGCTTCCTATAAAGACCATGTAGTTCATTGTTATGTAGTCTTCTCCATTCACCTGTCTGTTCATCTCTCTTTGGTCCAAAAATGTTCCTAATAACTTTATTCTCAAATACTTGTAATCTCCTTTCCTCCCTTAAAGTAAGAGTCCATGTTTCGCACCCATATAATATAACTGGTAGAATAATAGTTTTATATATTTTCAGCTTAACGTTTTTTGAAAGGAGTTGGGACATCAAAAGTGTCTGCAATGCATTTCCAGAATTGAGCCTATGTTTAATTTCTTTGTGCATCTCATTCCTATTTGTGATTATTGTTCCTAGGTATTTGAATTCAGCCACTTCCTCAAAATTTCCCTCATTTGTCATTAGCTGTCCATTTCCATTTTATAACGAATTTCTACGTATGACCATATATTTAGTTTTACTGATATTTACTTCCAGTCCTAATTTCTTAGTGTTACTCAATAGTGTGTGCGTGTTGGCCTTTAGTATCTCCTCGCTATCGGCCAATAATACTACATCATCAGCATAAACTAACAGCTTATTAACGTCATTCAGTTGTAAGCCTTCCTCATTCTCTAAAGATTTAATGGCATGCTCTAGTACAAAATTAAATAGTAGAGGAGATAGTGCATCTCCCTGCTTCAACCCATTCTGGATTTCAAAAGTGTCTGAAAACTGTTTGCCTACACGCACCCTACTCTTTGAGCCATTTACACACATTCGTATAAGTCTAACTTTTTAGGAATTCCGAACTCCAGCAGGATACTATATAACTTCTCCCTCTTAATTGAATCATATGCTTTTTTGAATTGAACTAGTTCAGTCAATTGAACTATTTCAGTCAATTGAACTATTCATGGAATTGAACTAGTTCACTATATTTAACTAGTTCAAAAGCAGTGATTTCATACACAATAACCGAGAATTGAATAATAAAACTAGTGCCTAACAAAATACAATATGACATGAGCAAATAACTTTCCTACGTAAAGAGAGTTTGCAAACCATGAAAGCTTACAAATTCAATTTGTTTACTTATCGTATGTGGTTATTCAGAAAAAAAAACAATAATAAAGTTCAGCTATAACGTGAGGTAATTGACGTGAACGTAAATGGAAACAACTTTCGTAAAATAAACTGTTCATAAAAGAGAAACAAGCTCGGAGTTAAATGTCAGCGCAGGTAAAATTGACTCGCAAAACGCACGGAAGAGAACTATTTCTGCTCAGCTAAGTGAAGTATCTATATCCCCCCCCCCCCCTCTCCTCTCTCTCTCTCTCTCTCTCTCTCTCTCTCTCTCCTCTCTCTCTCTCTCTCTCGTTTTAATTAGAACAACCGGATGTTTGTAAAAGAATTCTAAAGTAAACAATCCTCGTGTAATCGTCTTTGTTTGGTTCTAACATGGCCATTCTTCTGTTGAAGATTCAATTCAACCTCCTGAATTATTCGCATTTTTGACGTCGCTTATATTAACATGAAATGTCAATAAATTTATCGAACTATTACACTGATATATCTACCAGAGATAGTAGATTATATCTATCTATTTTCGGGTTTTTTACAGTTGCTGCCGTCTTCCCGTGCCAAACCTCCAAAGCCTACGATCTTGGGCATCTTCGATGCTTAGCCCTCTGTCCGGCGTTGACTGATTTGGTCTTTTAGCATTTTATGTTTTTTTTTTAATGTGTGGGGAGCTGGCCCACAGCATAAACCCCCAACCTGGAGGATCAGGAAAATTTCTGTCTGGGTTTTCCTCCCATAGCCTTTGAAGATCCCTCTTCACCGCAGGGCAGCGTTTCTTTATTTCCCTTAGACATAGGGTTGCCTCTTCCTCCAGATCCGCCGTATTGAAGGACTCCTTCTGCGCCAACTCTGCCGTTGAGGTCTTCTCCGTAAGCCTGGCTAGGGGCCCTTACAGAGTACTATCAGTCGGAGCCAACTGGACCCTAGTTTTTTAACGAGGTTGTTACTCATCCCCCTCCTCCTTTCTCATCCGGCTTGGGACCTGCCATGGCGGAGTTGTAGATTCTATCATTTAAAATTTTAAAATGTGCTAGAGAATGCCATCATATCTTTAGAGGATGAAAAAATCTTACAACTCAATGGTCTTAAAAATATGTTAATTTTGTGCAGACTATTTAACTCATAGCCACAAATGGAAGTCAATAATCGATTACGTTTCAATGATTTTTTTGCGCGAAGTGCGTTTTGTCGTACTTACAGCAATGGCGACCATGATTGAAAGCTGAACTTCCTTTTTGGGATTGCCAACCTAAATAACTATACTGTATTTAATACACAAGTGATCTTCTTGGTGATAAAATATTAAAATATATATGCAGTCAATATGCCCATTTCACCAATTAATGTTTTAAAATGGTCAACAAGTTTCTACAGCCAAGCTGTCATTCTCAAGACCAGATATTGACTGAAGACAAAATTGATAATAAATAAATAAACAAATTCAGTTTTTAACTGTCATTCTCAAGACCAGATATTGACTGAAGACAAAATTGATAATAAATAAATAAACAAATTCAGTTTTTAACTGTCATTCTCAAGACCAGATATTGACTGAAGACAAAATTGATAATAAATAAATAAACAAATTCAGTTTTTAACTGAATTTGTTTATTTATTTATTATCAATTTATTATCAATTTTGTCTTCAGTCAATATCTGGTCTTGAGAATGACAGCTTGGCTGTAGAAACTTGTTGACCATTTTAAAACATTAATTGGTGAAATGGGCATATTGACTGCATATATATTTTAACTATACTGTAATATTACATTTACACCCACCTGCGGGAAGGAAAACCACTGCCCTCTATAATATATACTACGTTCAATTTTTATACAAAAATTTCCAAAAGGTAGTGTTAATATACATAATACGAAACAAATCACTGTATTTTAAATGAACTGAACTCTATTTGAAACAATATAAAACAATAAATACGTACTTCCGGCCATTTTATCAATAATAATGGTCTCACGGCATCCTGTACTTTCAACTAATAAACATTATTCAATTGTTAATAATGAACGCACATATTTCCAACAAAGATGTTATTATTTTACTATCACTCGGTTTTTAAACATTTTCCTCGATTCTGTAAACGCCACTTCCCAACCTTGCATCGTAATATACTATTGTTTTACAACCAATGACAGTCGTGTTTCACCTCGATATTTATCTACTTCTGTTTATCATAAAAAGAAAGTTCCTCCTTTTTACACGCTTTATATTAGCTTGACCTGTATCTGTCTATGTAACGGACCTGTATCTATGTAACGTAATTTTTGAACACGATTTTCACCCTCCTAAAGACATTAGATCGATTTGAAACTTTATATACTTGTAAACGACCCATGACAATACAATAATTTCATATTTTTTTAATCCTAGCCAGAATCATCAGAAAATCAAAGAAATAAAAACCGGACTTATCGATTTTTTAGTCAATCGTTGTAAGAGCTTCCATGCACGTCTTTCATTCTCCATTCGTGCCACATGTCCTGTCCATCGCAGTCTGTGAGACTTAACTGTTCTCATTATATCTGGCTTCCTATAAAGACCATGTAATTCGCTGTTATGCAGTCTTCTTCATTCACCTGTCTGTTCATCTCTCTTTGGTCCAAAAATGTTCCTAATAACTTTATTCTTAAATACTCGTAATCTGCTTTCCTCCCTTAAAGTAAGAGTCCATGTTTCGCACCCATATAATATAATTAGTAGAATAATAGTTTTATATATTTTCAGCTTAACGTTTTTTGAAAGGAGTTGGGACATCAAGAGTCTCTGCAATGCATAATAGCACGCATTTCCAGAATTGAGCCTATGTTTAATTTCTTTGTGCATCTCATTCCTATTTGTGATCATTGTTCCTAGGTACCTAAATTCAGCCACTTCCTCAAAATTTCACTCATTTGTCATTAGCTGTCCATTTCCATTTTATAATGTATTTTTATATGTGGCCATATATTTAGTTTTATTGATATTTACTACATGATCTTTATAGGAAATCAAATATAATATAATGTCCCGCGCCGTAGCCGAGCGGTTAAGGTAGGAAGCCTTGGCGCAGAGCTACGGGACTTGCGCTGGTTCGAGTCTCCATGGGGGAAGAAATTTTCTCATGGTATTTCGGCCAGTATGGGACCGGTGCCCACCCAGCATCGTGAGGCAATTGGGTAGCTACAATAAGTAGCGGCTCCAGGTTGAGGAACCAGCTATAACGGCTGTGGATGTGAAGGGCCAGCAGCCGGCTGGTAAAAGGGCAACCGCTGAAAAGTGGAAAGACCCTCAATCGGAATCGGAAAATATAATATAATAAGAGCATTTAAGTATCGTAGACTCCGATGGTCAGGACATGTGACACTAATGGGGAATGAAAGACGGGCCTGGATGCCTCTTATAGGAAAACCAGAGGGAAAACGCCTACTTGATAGGGAGAATGATATTCATCATGCTTTGAGGGAAGTAGATTATACAGGGGATGATTTGGAAATCATTAGGTCGGAATAGAGATGAATGAAGGCCTTATGTCTGCGTGGCCATGATCCCACGGGTTCGATAGTGCCAGTGAGTTAGTTCGTTATTACTTCAACTAGCAGAATATCAAAGATCTTCTATTTTATGAGAAAGATGGTAACTCAAACATTTTTTTAATTCTAAACCAGTGCAAGTCCCAAATCTCTGCGCCAAGGCATCTTGCCTTAACCACTCGGCTATGGCGCGGGACTTACAGCATTAAATCATGTACACCTTTTCCCATTCAAACCTCCCACATTTTATTTAATCATAACTCTCAAAGTATGCGGAATTATGAAATGAGGTTGGTATTAAAAGAAAGAGAAACTCGAAGAATTTTTGTTTTCATTGTTGCAGTTAATTCATCTGTCGCATGTTGGACAATAATGACATAAAACCACGTTCGCCAGACATCACTCCACTGGACTTTTTCCGTGTGTTTGCGACTCCAGTACAAGATCTTCATGATTTATGAACCCGTATCCTTGATACAATTGCAACAGTACCAATGGACATGTTGTACAGAACGTGGCACGAAATCGAATACATTTTTGATATTGTTCGTGCTACTAATGGTGCACATATAGAGGTGTTTTAGTGTGTGGCAATGAAAATTCTTCGAGTTTCTGTTTCGTTTAATACCGGCCTCATTTCATAATTCCGCATACTTTGTTAGTTATGATTAATTAAAATGTGGGAGGTTTGAATGGGACACCCTGTATTTGAGATTTGAAAGTTGGTTCCCTTTTGCAAAGTGTGGTCCAATTAATAATTGATATTAAAATTCCAAAATTCCAGTTTGCTGTTAATTTAAATGGACAACAACTCTGTCCGACGCGGTTAGAGACCAAATTGCTCGTATATTTTAGATAAAGTAATATATAGGGCAAGGCAATTAATGATTTTGCATCTTTTTCTTATGATGGTTGAAACATTGCTTGCATATATGAAAATGTATGACATTAAAAAAACGAATTAAATAAAAGCAATTCGTTAGGGCATTTTTTTTGCATTTTCTTAACTTTTCTAGGGAGAGGTCATTTTTTGGCAAATTGTAGGTAATTTTGAGAATTTTTGACACTTTTCCGGAGGGCTGTGACATTATTTGTATTTGATTTGAGATTTTTATTATAATTCAGTATTTGCCTTGTCAATTAATTTCTTATTGTCAATATAATTTCTTGGAATTAAGTAGATGTTTTGCTAACTACTACCCCTATTTTTCAAGGTATGTGCTTGATGAACGTGCCCACTTCTAGGAATTTTATTCATTTGCTTAGACGTTATGCTAGATTCTACCCCTATTTTGATTGTTAACTGCAATTAAAAATTGTTGTGAAAGTGGATTGTGTAATTGAAATGGATTTTCTGCAATAAAAGGCACTCTAATATGTATTTTTAATTACTTTTCTTTTAATATTTTGATGTTAAGTTTAAATTTTATGTAATTCAGTAATGAAATGAGTACTTAATCTAATAAATAGTATTTTTATTGGCAATTCTTAACTTCTTATTCGTAAAGTTTTTATTTATTGGTCATTTTTGTATATTTTAGGTCATAATTGCATTTTTATTTTACATTTTTTACCAATTTATAGGTCATTAAATGCCTTTCCCTAGTAATATACAATACAATTAACACATGATTTAAGTTTTTTTTAATTACCAAGTGTCCATTTCGGCTACCAATTCAAAATTACGGGGTCAACTGAACATCTTGTTTTGGAACCTGAGATGGCTATGCTTTACAACAATAGACTAGCGGAATGACAACAGCCGCCACTGCTGTTTAATACGGTTCGTATGAAATTCTCTTTTTTCTATCTTTATGCATCTACTCACTTAATTCTGTTATGCATTCATCCTGTAATACTAAACATTAATATGGAATAGGTGTCACTTACCGTAAGATGTTGGATTTCCATTTTGGGCTTCCCTGTACCTATACACCACACCAGCCTGCAAATATAATAAAATGCATAATATAATAAAAGTCCATCACACAGGAATTGCGTAAACAAAGTGAATTCCTCAGCTAGTCCAATTTTTGGTCCGTTTATGTTGCTTTGCAACATAACATAACATATATAACATATGTTATAATTAAATGTTTAACATTGAGCAATGCAAGCTTAATATGGTACGATAAGAAAAATAAATGCCTGGACGGGATTCGAACCCGGATCTCTGAGTATGTACCTCAGCGTGATATCCATTACACTACCAGGCGAATCCAATTCAAACACTTATTTTTCTTATATATGTATTATATTCTCCATTATTACTAGATGTCGCGAGAACTCGGCTACTAGATGGCAGTGAAGACCGAGTTCTCGCGACATCTAGTAATAATGGAGAATATAATACATATATAAGAAAAATAAGTGCTTGAATTGGATTCGCCTGGTAGTGTAATGGATATCACGCTGAGGTACAGACTCAGAGATCCGGGTTCGAATCCCGTCCAGGCATTTATTTTTCTTATCATTCCATATTAAGCTTGCATTGCTCAATGTTAAACATTTAATTATAACATCGATAAAGCGTCACTGCTATAAAGTAAAAATGTTCTCTTTAATTTGCTTACTTGTTATAGTCAGCTACTAGATGGCAGTGAAGACCGAGTTCTCGCGACATCTAGTAATAATGGAGAATATAATACATATATAAGAAAAATAAGTGTTTGAATTGGATTCGCCTGGTAGTGTAATGGATATCACGCTGAGGTACAGACTCAGAGATCCGGGTTCGAATCCCGTCCAGGCATTTATTTTTCTTATCATACCATATTAAGCTTGCATTGCTCAATGCTAAACATTTAATTATAACATATATAAAGCGTCACTGCTATAAGGTAAAAATATTCTCTTTAATTTGCTTACGGTTATAGTCAGCTGCTAGATGGCAGTGAAGACCGAGTTCTCGCGACAAAATCGCTGCACGTTTAGACAGTTTTTAATTTCGGGGTTCAAGTAAACCTCCACTTCTAATTGTCGGATTTCACTCATTTTTGGCCAATACCTGCTTCGGTTTATTTGAATACAATATACAGAGTTTCGTTGTGAAACATCGAAAATTGTGACCGCTAGAGCGATTTTTCAATTTTCACTTTAGGTAAACGCCTACACCTAATGGTTTTAGATTGTCTAATTGTGAATCTAAACAATCGAGTGATCCAATCAAATATACACAAAAAATTTCATCAAAATCGGTCCAGTCGTTTAGGAGGAGTTCAGTGAGAAACGTATAGAATTTTTTTGAAAATTAAAATAAGCGCCTAAATCGGGATTTGAACCCGAGATCTCTAACGTAGCACGTTAGTGACGTACCAACTAGTCTACTCAGGAATTCCAGCACAAACATTTTTTTTCTTTAGTATTTTTCAATGAAATACAAATAAGAGGTTGCAAGGTTTACAATTTCCCCTTGTGTAACATCAATAAGGTAAAGTGATCCCACTACAGGCCTCAGGAGGCCCTTGGGGTAGTAGGAGGTTAAGGCTCCCACTTTTTCTTGACAATCGGCACTTTATGTCAGCCGGGTTGTCAGCCCTGCGTGACGGCCGCCTTTACCCCAGAACAAGCGTCTGGTACTCATTTCAGTTAGAGGCTGAGTCGACCCCAGGGCCATAGTGCCGCCAGAAGGTTTGGGTCAGTTTAAAAATCCTGACCCCACCGGGACTCGAACCCTCGACCTTCCGGCTTGTAGCGCAGTGCTTTAACCACTACGCTAAAATATTTTATTTCGTTTTATTTCCTTTCATTCAATTTTTGCTAAAACACCAACAGGATGCAAATAAAACAAAGCAAACTTCACTGCAACTCTCCTATGTACTGTTGAAACCAACAAGGGAACTGTCAGCCATTGCATGCCGAAAGCTACCTTGAAGTATTGTGAAGTATAAAGGAAGTGTCCAAAATTTTATCTGCCGTTTTTAACTGTTAGGCACAAAAATCGAAGCCAGAATCTAGCAATGGCAACCCACTGTACGGAGCATATGAGTTCCCTGTTTGAGTGGAGAGGAGTGGAGTGAGGCGGAACGAGGCGCGGACAGGTTATGAGGGCTATCCAATCCACCAATTCAATAGTTGTACTGTTTCCCTATAGTTTAAATGAGATACTTGTAGTTGGATTTTCGTGCCTTGCAGTTAAAAACAGCAGATACTTTTTGGACACGGCCTTGGTACATCACAACGCTTCTCTGTAAGAAATTTCAAGGTAGGTTTGGCATGCAATGATTGACTGTTCAGTGTTTAGGCTAATAGTCAAAATGATTGTAAAGTGATGCACTGACAAATTTCTGTAAAAATATTTTTTTTTTTTCTGAGAAAACTATACATTTCCGGACCATATAAGACTTTTGGTTATGTTTACCACAAGGAATTCATGCTTAAAATCTGCGAATGTATACACCGTGTTCCAAAATTATGGACAGGGTTTCAAAGTCATTTAATTTCCCTTGCATGATGTATACAAGAAGAAAAAACGCACATGGGATTAAAGAGAAACTCTTCGAGTTTTCATATAATACTTGATAAGTGTTCGATGTGAGCACCTTTCGTTAAATGGTACACATCTAACCGATAGGCGATTTCCTCCAAAACCTTGGTCAGCATATTTTCCCGAGGTCAAATAGTCCGCCATCTGGTTCTCCGGACGGGGATTACTTCAGGGAACCCATGCCAAAGGCTCAAACATAGGGACATGTTCTTAGGAACATGGAATGTTAGGACTTTATACAATAGCGGGGCGCTAGAGATATTAACGCGGGAATTAGATAAATCGCCCTTTGATATAGTCGCTTTACAGGACGTTAGGTGGCCAGGAGAAGGTAGTCAGGAATCAGGAAGCTTTGCATTATACTAGGGGGGTACAGAAAGACCTGATTTTGGAACGGGTTTTTTTAGTCAGAAGGAGGATCCTGTCCGCTACCCGAGATATTAAGTGAGTTAGTTACAGTTAGTGAAAATGAATACTGTGTGCATTATTTTTTAAATGCCCCTCATAGTGATGATCTTGAAGAAGATTTTCGAGCTGTAGGCCATGGTCGTGAGGCTTGTAGTTTCCCGACGTTTCGCCAGAGACTGCGTCTGGCAGACAACCCTTGAGGATGCCAGACGCAGTCTCTGGCGAAACGTCGGGGAACTACAAGCCTCACGACCACGGCCTACACCCCGAAAATCTTCTTCAAGATCACCATAGCAACTCCGGCCGTGAAATTCTACGTGAATACGCCCCTCATATTATTTTTTTTTCTCCTCCCTGAAAGTAAGAGTCCATGTTTCACATCCATATAATATAACTGGGAAAATAATACTTTTGTATATTTTAATTTAACATTTTTTTAGAGAAATTGTAATGAAAAGAATCCCTGTAGTGTATGCAGCGTATAATAACATTAGGTAGAGCTGAATTAAAGAAATCTCTTGAATCTTAAAAAGAACCGTCTCAAACATCTGACTGAGAAGATCTTGGTTAATTAAAAACACGTCTTAATTTGTATAAATGGCCTGGCTTTCTTGGAAAGTCGTATTAAGGAAAGAGACATCCGCACAGGTAACGCTTAGCCACATTAAATCCACTACTTAACTAAATTGAAATGAACTAGATTACCTCCAGCATTTTTTTGCCTTTCCTCCCATTTCAGCAAACTGTTGCAGTTCCCTTCATTAGTATGCATTATCAATCTTTCAATAAACCTAGAGTTTTCATTAACAATTATATATACGAGTTTTCAATTATACTCGTATTTGAGAATTCCGAAGGAATGAAACTATTCAGGTTGTTCTCATGAAAACATTTTTGGAAAATGGATACAGATCTTCACCGATCCTACCTGGCAGACACCGAAAATGACCATGACCAATATATATATATATATATATATATATATATATATATATCCAGGCTGCACTAGAATGGACCAGATAAAAAACGAGGATATCCGTGAAGAACTGCAGATCTACTCCATAAAAGAAAAGATATTTAACAACAATATACAGTGGAAAGAACATGTAGAAAGAATGGAAGAAAGAAGATTAGCAAATAAAATCTTCCATTATTTTCCAAGAGGAAGAAGAGATGTCGGACGTCCTCGGAAGAGAAGGTCTTAGATCTATTAGTGAAGACGGAACAGGCAACTCTTGCCTAAACCAGGAAGTGAAGAAGAAGAAAAAGATATATATCCATCTATCCATATTAATTCTGCGCGAGGGCAGGTCTTTCACTGCAATCATAGCATTTTCTTGCTATGCTTTGCAGCTTTACTAGGGAATTATAGGTATGGTAGCTTCCCGTTGCTTTTCCACACCGGTGAAGGATGATGATGATGATGTTAATGATAAGGATGATGATGATGATGGCCATATGATTTCGGGGACCGTTTGGACCTTAAAGTTTTCCTGATATTTGTCTTACAGGTGAGGAAAAAACCCGATGAAAACCTCACCCAGAAAAACTGTCCCGACCGGGGATCGAACCCGGGCCGGCTGCGTGACAAGGCAGCACGCTATCTCGAGACCACAGCGGTGGACTTATTTAATCATAATTTGTAGGATTTCCATCGTGTTTATTTCCAAAATCACTCCTCGGAGGAAGACGGGCGGATGGGGTTCGTTAGTCCTGCAAGACAACCCATCTAGGAGAGACAACTCCGAAATAAAACGGGGCAGGTTGAGCTCTGGAGCTGGGTAAAGGCAATCGGCCTAGGGAGGAAACCTCGAATAATAAACCCGCCATGAAAACGGGCTAGCAACCCCCTTCAAGGTGTATCTTATACATTACTCACATTCCCAAGGATCAAGCCTGGGATCAAAGACGGAAACAATACGTACATACACACACACACACATATATATATATATATATATATATCCGGGTTCGAATCCCGTCCAGGTATTTATTTTTCTTATCATACCATATATATATATACTGGTGTAACATAACTCAACGGCAAAATTTCAGGAATGAGTTCCTCATATGGAAAGAATAAAAAAGTGTATTACAACATGGGTCCGGAAATTGATAATAACAGAGTTATTCGAACTTTTATGAATGTTAGGTTATTAAGGTTTACAGTAGTTATTGACAGTCTGTTTTCTGTTGATTGTAAGCTGCATGCTGGGATATTCTTCATTTGTGTACATGACAGCAGCCTACAATCAACAGAAAACAGACTGTCAATAACTACTGTAAACCTTAATAACCCAACATTCATAAAAGTTCGAGTAACTCTGTAATTATCAATTTCCGGACCCATGTTGGATTACACTTGTTTGATTCTCTCCATATGAGGAACTCATTCCTGGAATTTTGCCGTTGAGTTATGTTACACCCTGTATAATCCGGGTTCAGGCATCAATATTTCTATTCAAGACATATATATATATAATGTGTGTGTATGTGTGTGTGTGTGTGTGTGTTTTGGCCTCAATGTTCTAATGGTTTAGGCCTATGTTTCTTCCCTCTAGTCCCGTGTATCGCGGGTCCAATTCCTGCCGGTGGGTCGATGGATTTTTAGCATGTAAAAATCCAAGGAAGAAGTCCTCCGGTCCCGAGTCTGAAGATTTTTCGGGATCGTAAAAGACTTTCAAATTTTAATAAAAATACCTCTGAGCAAAATTTAACGGACCTTGATCCATCCGAATAATACCTTAGTTTCCTACTATACGTCGCTTCGTGGCGATGTACTAACCACATGTCTCTCGTTGTCATATGTAGGGAAATAAGCTTAACTAAACTTGTTTGGTTAAGAAACTTCCCACTAAGGAATCACCCATGCCCCGGAGCGAGACGAACGAGGGTCGATCGATCAATCAATCAATCAATCAACAATCACAATATACAGGGTGGAAGTGAAATAAGTGCTTTAATTCAAGGAGGTGTTAAATTACAATAAAACAAACACATCTTCTCTCTTTCATTTTGTGATTAACACCACAGTTAATTAAATAATTAAGACGAAATATTCTGAAAATCACAACAGCGCACGTAAGATTCGTGTGATTCTTGTGACGAGACTTAAACAGCTGTTCTGGTATCAAGTATCGCAAGGATACCTCTTGCTTGCAGTTCGACGTTGCAATATCTCTTGTTTTTTTATTCCAAAAGTCTGAAATGTTCACTTAATTTGCACGAAAACTATAAATTTTCTTGTAAAACTCTAAAGGAACAAAACATTCCTGTTCTTCGCCTTTAATTATCATAAGTAATGCCACGAGTGATTTCCAATTTATCTAGAGAACTTGGAAATCAAGAGTGGCATTTGTTAGGACTATTTAACGAATAAAATTAAGCTGTTTACTCACAAATCATTATTTAACTATAGTTATTTTAAAATATTTATATATATTTAATGTAAACGGCGATGTTTGAAAACAAATGAGAAACGATAGGTATGCTTCATCTGCTTGTTTTGTTTATCACTGCAACTAGATCATAGGCCTATTATTTATTGCCAAAGGAACGCAATATTATAAGAATGCTCTCTAGTGGAGAAAAAATGAAACACATCAAACTGTATATTCATTCATTTCCGATGTCGTATGATGTAAATAATATGACAATTATATTTTTCTGGATTGTTACCTGAGAAAAAATACATTTAAGAAAGTGCAAACAGTGGTTTCTTTTTTTTGGTGGTATAATCAATTGCTATAAATGTGTTTTATATTAACTCCCACATGCGGCATGTGTTGACATTCATGCATTATATATATAATCTGGTAGCCGTATTTCTTATAGGCTCAGTCACTGCAAAATAATGGTCAGACCTGTTCAGAATATTAAAAAGGAGGAGCTTTCTTTAATATGGTAAATTTAACATTGATAAATATTTCGTGAAACACGACTCTGATTGGTTGTAAAACAGAAATCATTGAAACGTGATTGGTGATTGACCCCCATTTGGGGCATGAGTTAAATAGTCTAAGTAAATATTATATGAGGGATGTGGACTTTCACCGGTGCTTTTCATTATATACATGAATAAATTAATAAATGAATGGAGGAAAACACAACGGGGATATATACCCATCAATAGGAACCTCAAACTCGATGCTATTCTTTTTGCAGACGATTTAGCTCTCTTGGCACTTTCCGAAAATGATTTGCAACGATCAATTTATAATTTACAAAAAATAGGTGCCAAATTTAATATGGAAATATCAATTAATAAAACTAAAATTATGGCATTTCATGGGAAGGACCCCATACAAAGTAAAATCTGTCTCCAGAATAAAATTTTAGAGAGATATAATCAATTTAAATATCTTGGATATTATCTCTCTATCTGGGATGAAAAGGATATCCCTGAAAAGTTACTAGTTATAATAAAAGTTTATGAATTATTAATCAAGTTATGAAATCATCCCTTGTACAAAAAAACACCAGATTACGTTTATATAACACTTTGGCTAGACCAGTGTTGGCCTATGGTAGTGAAGCATGGACACTAAGAAAACAACATGAAAGCAGAATAACGGCTTGTGAAATGAGATTCATGCACAGAACAGCGGGTTACACCAGATGGGATCGGAAAAGGAACACCGATATCTTAAAAGAATTGAAGACTACGCCAATTTTGGAATATATTAAACAGTACCAACTAAATTGGAAACACCATCTTGAAAGAATGAGTTCAAATCGGATCCCCAAAGCTGTTTATAATTATATACCAAGAGGACGAAGATCACTGGGCCGTCCTATGAAACGCTGGAGGGAAAATTTTCTATAGGATCGTAACAGGCCTTGGCCTAATACTTGGAAGGAAGAAGAAGAAAAAATATTATATCTGTACAGCAAATATTTATTGAGTTAGGCGCCATTTAAAGTTTAGATAGAAACTTGTTTTTAAAGAACACTATTTATCCAACACCAAAAGTTACTGAAACTATTTTTTTTTATTCCATCCAAGAAATGCATACTTAAAATCTGCGCACTTATATTACTTTCACTCTGTATACGTTATTTTATAAAAATGCACACTAGTTTTCCATTGCGTTATAATGCGAATTAAATATTTTTATCATAAGCGCCATTACGTCGTTACTTCTGTCTATTAACTTTACAATTGTCATTAAATTTTAACGGCCGTTTAACAGGAATCGATCTTAGCGATCTGGATTGGTCACTAACAACAGGTGAATAATGTTTCTATATATTTAACATTTCGCGTTTTATTGTACAGATTTATTAAACTCGTGCCATAACGGTTTTACGACCTTACAGGCTTTTATGAACAATCAAAATAGGGACTTCAACAACATTACAGAAATATGGCAGTAAAGAAAATACAGCTTATTAAAGCAGGAAACACACTCATGTAAAAGAAAAATAATTCGGTTAAGTGAAAGCTATATCTCTTCCAAGCTAAGTTCCAGTCGTAATGTAAGCAAACTGCATTTTCATTGATCGAATAACGGTTTTTCGGTTGAGCGTGTAAGAAAATGGAGTTCGCTCTCTAACATACGAAATAGAGAAAATAACATAAATATGTAATATCTAGCATATGTCTATATAAGTTATATGGGACAATCTTAAAATATATAAATACAATTTTAATAGATTAAATAAGCAATGTTTTATTCTTACGCATGCGCATTACAGAATATGTTGGAATTTCAGTTGTTTTAAAATGGTCCCATTGGAAATGAAAGGATTTCAAAAGCGGAGAGAAACAATTTTTTTTTGCGTGTTTTGAAACAGTAGCCAATGAGGATATGGCGAAAATAATAAGAAAATGTACAGATGAGTCAGCATGGAGCATAAATTCTGCTCGTAATGAAATTGTAAATAAAGGTTATATGTCCTAGGAAGAGATGGAAGGAATCATTGTGAATTCGAAACAGGCGAATCGCCTAAACCTCGAAGTGAAGATGATGATGACGAGGTTAACTGTGGACATCACTGAAAAAGTGAAAACGTCTGATTAGATAGGCCCATAAGCATATTTGGTCATAAATAAATAAGAAATGGAGGAAGTTCCTAATTACTGGTACCATCTTGTATTTGGTCTTATTTTCTGTAAAATACGATGTTGCCTGAGAACAATGACTCTATCGCACACAATTCAGTCATATGGCGGGTAAAAGTAGAACACGATTCACCCATGGCGGAGTAATATCATACGCAAGTTTTAGAATAGAATATATTTATTTAGAATAGATTTATTTAACCTGGTGGAGTTAAGGTCATGTGGCCTTCTCTTCCACTCACCAGGACAAACATATGTTACATTTAAATACAAAAATTTACAGCAATAGTACATACTAAACAATTAATTATCTGTCAAAGTAATGAAAATTATGTCTAATAGTACAATACAATTAAATACAACTGAAATTATAATAATGAGAGGAATATATACACAAAGGAATAACAGATCGAATCTACTATACTTAAAAAGAAAGGGGAAAAAATACAAAGAAAGTAATAAACTATAATGAATTATCCTATCTATCGCTTATTGTGCAAGGAGTTCACCGCTGTGGTCTCGAGGTAGCGTGCTGCCTTGTCACGCAGCGGGCCCGGGTTCGATCCCCGGTCGGGGCAGTTTTTCTGGGTGAGGTTTTTCTCGGGATTTTTCCTCCCCTGTAAGACAAATGTCAGGAAAATTTTAAGGCCCAAACGGTCCCCGAAATCACATGGCCACCATCATCATCCTTATCATTATCATCGGCATCATCATCCTTCACCGGTGTGGAAAGCAACGGGAAGCTACCACACCTACAATTCCCTAGTAAAGGATCTGCCTTCGGGAAGAATTACCATGGATGGATTATACAAGGCATTAGGTAAATATATTGACAAATCTTAAACTATTTTTATTAAATAATGAAAAAAACAAATTATTAATTATTAAAAGGTAATATTAGTGAGTTGTTTCTGTTAATAATTTTATTTACCCATCCATAGTCATTTTGCCCGAGGGCAAGTCTTTCACTGCAATCGTAAAATTTGCATGCTATGCTTTGCAGCTTTACTAGGGAATTATAGGTGTGGTAGTTTCCCGTTGCTTTCCACGCCGGTGGATGATGATGATGATAAGGATGATAATGGTGGGTGGATGATTTTCGTTGACCGTAGGGCCGTAAGCTTCCTGACATTTGTCTTACAGGTGAGAAAAAATCAGAGAAACTTCCCCCAGGAGCCTGTCACTACCGGGAATCGAACCCGGGCCCGCTGCGTGACAAGGCAGCACGCTACCTCGAGACTACAGCGGTGGATGATAAAAATTATAAGGAAGAAATAAGAACCGAATTAAATATCTACAACGTTACAGATAAAATTCAATATCCAACTGGCTCCAACATGTAGAAAGAATGACACCCAGTAGATTCCCACAAATTTTGCTTGAGTAGGCTACTAATCCAAAGGAAGAAAATATATTGGGCGCCACATAATGAGATGGAGGGATACAGTCCCTTGATGTGGAAACAGGCTATGGACTAATTCCATGATGTAGAAGAAGAAGATGATAATATTATTGAGTAACACTAAGAAATTAGGACTGGAAGTAAATATCAGTAAGACTAAATATGTGGTCACAGGTAGAAATTCAGTATATAATGGAGATGGACGGCTAATGACAAATGAGGGAAATTTTGAGGAAGTGGCTGAATTCAAATACCTAGGAACAATAATCACAAATAGGAATGAGACGCACAAAGAAATTAAACATAGGCTCAATTCTGGAAATGCGTGCTATTATGCATTGCAGAGACTTTTGATGTCCCAACTCCTTTCAAAAAACGTTAAGCTGAAAATATATAAAACTATTATTCTACCAGTTATATTATATGGGTGCGAAACATGGACTCTTACTTTAAGGGAGGAAAGGAGATTACGAGTATTTGAGAATAAAGTTCTTAGGAAAATTTTTGGACCAAAGAGAGATGAACAGACAGGTGAATGGAGAAGACTACATAACAATGAACTACATGGTCTTTATAGGAAGCCAGATATAATAAGAACAGTTAAGTCTCGTAGACTGCGATGGGCAGGACATGTTGCACGTATGGGGAATGAAAGACGTGTATGGAAGCTTCTTGTAGGAAAGCCAGAGGGAAAACGGCCAGTTGGTAGACCAAGAATGAGGTGGGAGAACAACATTAACTATGATTTGAGGGAAGTAGATTATACAGGGAATGATTGGAAAGCATTAGCTCAGGATAGGGATGTATGGAGAGCTTATATCCGCGCGGCCATGAACCTACGGGTTCGATAGTGCCAGTGAGTAAGTAAGTAAGTAATATTAAATTAATTAATTAATTAATTAAGGCTACTCTGCATTAAATACTTTTGTTATCTGAACAGATAATCATCATGTATTGAAAACATTTTACAATAAAGGGAAAGCTGAACAATAATGTAAAACTGCAACTCGATTCATTATAAAATAATACGGTTTGGTGAGCACAGGATGTCAACTAATTATCATTTCATTACAAATGTCATTATCTAATGAAAAATCCATAAACGATAAAACAAACCCTGCAAAATTATTCTGATCTGACGGCTGCACAAACATAAATAATTACTATCAGCTCCACCTAACAGACAAGCACAAAATAATCTATATCAATTTAACAGACAAAATGTTTGTTACGAAATATCTATGTCAGTAAAATTAATTATGAATTAAATCCAGGGCGTTTAACAATATATTCCATTCCATTCGATAGTAATTCTGCCCGAGGGCAGGTCCTTCACTTCAATTATACATTTTCACGCTATGCTTTGCAGCTTGAATGAGGTGGGAGAATAACATTAACTATGATTTGAGGGAAGTAGGTTATACAGGGAATGATTGGAAAACATTAGCTCAGGATTGGATGTATGGAGAGCATATGTCCGCGCGGCCATGAACCTATGGGTTCGATAGTGCCACGAGTTAGTTAGTTAGTTATCAAATTGGGCCAAAAGGGGAAAAAACAGAGGGTGTACTTTGAAATCAGACGACATTTTAATTCCCTCTAAATAAAAACCACCTTTGTATGTATGTATACATGTATATCAGGTTTTTTTTTTTTTTCCCCCAATAAGTGCAGGTAGAGCAACAATAATTATTTTTCCTTAGTAACGCTCCCTACATGAAACAAAAGGTAGTAGCTTGAAAAATATTGCACAGCGCGCTTTTTTATTTCTCTCTTCTCCCCTCGTTTCCTGGCGCTTTTTATAAGCATTTATGAATTTACAACTAGAACAATATATGAGTGGCATAAAAAAGAACTGGTCGTGAAATTTCATACTGTAATACCAAACTCGCTTTACCATACAGCCGAGAACGCAATTCCCTTTCAAAAACGTGTCTGACATTAATTATTTTGTTTTCAATGTCTTCATTTTTTCTATATGATACATTGTATTTTTAATTTATTTCAATGACTTATTTATTTTTTCAATTCCACCTCGTTGACATTTCGACATTCTGGTGTGGCGTTATTGTAACCCACTTCTGAGGTTGGGCGATGATATAATATGAGAGATAATGATGGTAATGATGCATCAGGAGAGGCCTTAATTTTCTTCTTCTTCTTCACGGTTTAGGCTTATTTACTAGCCTGTTCCGGCTCCAAATTGCTGATCTTTCCATATTTTCCTTGGTCTTCCCAAGCTTCTTCTTCCTCGTGGTGAATAGTTGTATGCTGCTTTTAGTATTCAATTCTCAGCCATCTTTGCCAAGTGTTCTTTCCAGTTTGTTCTGTGTTTCTCTATTGTTGAGTTTAGTTCCTCTACTTTTAGTTGTCTTATTTCTGTGTTATGTTTTTTGTCTGTTCTTTGATATCCTGCTATTGGTCTGAGGAATCTCATTTCAGCAGCTTGTATGCTGGCAGATTATTGGGTTGTCACTGTCCATGTTTCGTATCCATAAGTAATAATAGGCACTGCCATTGTCTTGTATAATTTCATTATAGAGTCTTTCCTGGCTTTATTTTTCAAAGTTCTTTTTAGTGTAGCTGTTATATAATTAAACTTATTTATTTTGTTATTTATATCTGTTTCTGCTGTGTATGATATTTCGCAACCTAGCAAGTTATATGTTACTACTTGTTCTATTGGTTTATTTTCTAATATTATCTTTGTCCGAACTGGATGAGCACCCTTGAAAGCTATTGTTTTTTATTTTTGTGGGGATATTTCCATGTTTTATTTTTTGATATTCTTAAATGTAATTAATATGTTTTAGCTTTCCGAGTGTATGAGCCACTAAGAGTAAAAATCCAATTAGAGAATAAAATAATAGAACAGGTGAGCAATTTTAATTATCTGGGATACAATGTATCATATAGAAAAAGTGAAGACAATGAAAACAAAATAAATAAATTTTAATGATATGTGTGGCACCATAAAACGAAGTCTCAAAGGAACTAGAAAGGATACGCTTTTAAAATGTTATAAAACAATGGCGGTTCCAACACTTCTGTATGGATCGGAACACTGGGACTGAACCAAAAACCAGGAACGAAGAATAGAAACGTCAGAAATGAGGTTTCTGAGGAGTGTGACTGGCTATACAATAATGGATCAAAGGCGAAGTGAGGATATACGAAGACAACTCTGAATATATTAAAACTATTAGATAGAATTACACAATACCGAGATGAATGGATGGACCACATTAATATAATGGATAATAACATAATTCCGAAACAGATTCTTCATAAGTAACGCCACGAGTGATTTCCAAATTATCGATAAATTCACGACTCACGAAGTGAGGAGTGAATTTTTCTAGAGAATTTGGAAATCAAGAGTGACATTTGTTAGGACTATTTAACGAATAAAATTAGGCTATTTACTCACAAATCATTATTTAAATATAGTTACTTTAAAATGTTTATTTATTTAATGTAAACGGCGATGTTTGAAAACAAATGAGAAACGTTATGTTTCGTTTCTCCATCCACTGCAACAAGATCATATAATGTTATATATTGCCATCTGGCGTGGGAAACTTGAAATATCATCGCAATATTATAAGAATGCATCCTAGCGGAGAAAAAAATTAAACACATCAAACTGTATATTATAACCAAAATTATAGGTTATTAATTTATTTTTTAGTAAACAACTCGGTAAAATCATTATTTAAAAACACAATTATAGAACACAGAATTATCAAAAATAACTCGGTAATATCATTATTTAAAAACACAATTATTGAACACACAATTGTCAAATTTGTATTTCGTCTACAACTTAATTTGAAGCACAGCCAAATCTTGTTTCTGCCATTTTGAACATTCAAATATGGCGGATTTACTGTTCACTCAGTCACTGAAAAATAATGGCCAGACCTGTTCAGAATATTAAAAAGGAGGGGCTTTCTTTAATATGGTAATTATAACACTGATAAATATTTCGTGAAACACGACACTGATTGGTTGTAAAACAGAAATCATTGAAACGTGATTGGCCATTGACTCCCATTTGGGGCATGAGTTAAATAGTCATTACAAACCACCTGAAGAACAGAGGCCATGAGCAATTATTAAAATATAGTATGCACAATATCCCCAGTAAGTTAAAGTTATTAAACCACCAATAACAATCCCGGACGAAGAAATGTTGGAAGACCCAGTAAAAGATGGATAGACCAATTCTAACATGAGATCGGAACAGACCAGCAGGTCTAATCCTTGATGGTGCTGATGATGATGATGTTAATGGTGGCCAGATTATGTTCCTGATACATTTGTCTGACAGGTGAGTAAAAACCCCGGAAAAAATCATCACCCAGGAAACTCATCCCAACCGGGGATCGAACCCTGGCCCGCTACGCGAGAAGGCAGCATCCTACCTCCAGACAACAGCTGTGGACCTATTTCAATAATGACAGTAATGATAATAAAAATGGGCAGTAAATGACAAATGAGGAAAATGTTGAAGAAGTGCCTGAGTTCAAATACCCAGGAACAATAATTACAAACTGAAATGAGATGCACAAAGAAAATAAACATAGGCTCAATTCTGGAAATGTAAGCTATTAGCATTACAGGGACTCTTGTAGTCCTAACTTCTCTCAAAAAAGCATTAAACTGAAAATATATGAAACTGTTATTCTCCCAGTTACATTATATGCCTAAGGATGCGAAACATGAACGCTTACTTTAAGGGAGGAGAAAATATTACGAGTATTTGAGAATAAAGTCCTTGGGAAAATTTCTGGACCAAAGAGAGATGAACAGACAGGTGAATGGAGAAGACTACATAACAATGAGCTATATGATCTTGATAATAAGCCAGATATAATAGAACAGTTAAGTCTCGTAGACTGCGATGGGCAGGACATGTGGCACGAATGGGGAATGAAATATGGGCATGAAAGCTCCTTGTAGGAAAACCAGAGGGAAAGCGCCTAGTAGGTAGGCCAAGAATGAGGTGGAAGAATAAGACTAAATAAGCACAGACACAGGTCAACAAGAGGTCTAACTCCATGGAAGGGAAATGATGATCGTGATGATGCTAGTCTCAATATCATAATATCAATATAGTAGTAGTAGTAGTAGGATCTTATAAGGCTAAAAGTAAGATATTTACAATATTATTTACAAATATGGGTCGTACGGGCTACTGCACGTGATGTTGACAGTCCGTTACAATAAGGTAGTATTTGGTAATAGTATAACAAAAATAAAAAGAAAACAATAATATTACAATTACATAAAGAACACACAATAATATTATAATTACATAATAATACAATAACATTTTACATTAATTAAGTTATGTAGAAATTCTTTTAATCGAATATCAATATAATAAATATATGGTCACTGTGAAACGAATGACGTAAAAATTCGTGAATATTTTTTTATTAATGACTTCCTAGAAACTGTAGAAGGTAATTGCTCTAATACCGGTACTAAAACCATTTGATGTCGTCATTGTGCAGTTTTATTTTAGTTTTAATTAGCTTAATAGAGCTTTTTTTCTAATTATATTTACAGCTCTTTCATATTTATGAACATGAAACTGGTGTTTATAAATCAAACTTCTCTCGCATAGATCTACATTCTCTTCCAGAGTTCAGCCTATATATAATAACACTGGTCAACATGAGTTTTGTCTCATGAGTACCAATAGTTGAACTTGATGCAGTTTTTTACTGTGTTTTCAAATATGTTTTCGGAATTTCTCCATCACCCACATTTTTTTTATTTCAATTTCAATTAATTAATTAAAATAATGTCCTTCGGAAACCTTGCGTGATGGAGAATTCAGAATTTTAATTCAGGAGAAAAAATGCTGTCCGCTCCACAGGCGAAATATAGCAGAAAATAGTAATTTCTTACTTTCTAGATGAGTCCGAATGTTCGAATAGTGTGTAGTTACGAATGTAGAAAATATTAAAGTGTTTGAAATTATAAATTCCTGTCTCTCGGAAACCTCGCGTGATGGAGAAAAATACTATCAGAATCACATATTTTTCTTTCTGAGACAAAAAAAAAGTTTATTTTTGTTGCTCAGTGATTTATTGTTGGACTATCAAGAGGGATGCTCCACAGGCGAAATATAGCAGAAAATCGTCATTTCTTACTTTCTAGGTGAGTCCGAATGTTCGAATATTGTGTAGTTACGAATATAGAAAATATTAAAGTGTTTGAAATTATAAATTCCTGTCTCTCGGAAACATTGCGTGATGGAGAAATACCGATATCATATTTGAATTCAGGAGAAAAAATGCTATCAGAATCACATATTTTTCTTTCTGAGACAAAAAAAAAAGTTTATTTTTTGTTGCTCAGTGATTTATTGTTTGGCATCAAGAGGGATGCTCCACAGGCGAAATATAGCAGAAAATCGTCATTTCTTACTTTCTAGGTGAGTCCGAATGTTCGAATATTGTGTAGTTACGAATGTAGAAAATATTAAAGTGTTTGAAATTATAAATGCCTGTCTCTCGGAAACATTGCGTGATGGAGAAATACCGATATCATATTTGAATTCAGGAGAAACAATGCTATCAGAATCACATATTTATCTTTCTCAGACAAAAAAAAATTATTTTTTGTTTCTCAGTGATTGATTGTTGGACTATCAAGAGGGATGCTCCACAGGCGAAATATAGCAGAAATCGTCATTTCTTACTTTCTAGGTGAGTCCGAATGTTCGAATAGTGTGTAGTTACGAATGTAGAAAACATTAAAGTGTTTGAAATTTTAAATGCCTGTCTCTTGGAATCCTTGCGTGATGGAGAAATACCGATATAATATTTGAATTCAGAAGAAAAAATACTATCAGAATCACATATTTTCTGAGACAAAAAAAAAGTTTATTTTTTGTTGCTCAGTGTAATTAAACATAGACTGAACGTGCCGCTATTTCATGCAACATGTCCTGCCCATCGCAGTCTACGAGACTTAACTGTTCTTATTATATCTGGTTTCCTATAAAGATCATGTAGTTCACTGTTATGTAGTCTTCAAATCCCTGGGAACAATAATTACAAAGAAAAATTAGGTATAAAAATAAATTATTTATTTATTTTTAATTTATTTATTATTAATTCACAACATTTCAATTAAGATTTGTATAAAGTTATCGAAAAATATGTTCACGAAAAAAAAAATGGTATTCTATCTACAGCAATGGCAAAATAAATTTTTAACAAGAAGAGAAGCATTTCCTGCGGACCTCTGATAAAATAATTACGGGAGATGCTAGTAAAGTGTTTTGTGTGGAGTGTAGCATTGTATGGTACAGAGACTTGGGCATTATGACGGAATGAGGAAAGGCGACTGAAAGCTTTTGAGATGTGGATACTGAGAAGGATAGAGCGTATAAAATTGACAGACAAAATAAAAAAATAAATGTTTGCTAGACCGAGTGGGTGAAGGAAGACAATGTTGGAACTCATAGAGAAAAGAGGAATAGAAATTGGATTGGCCACTGGCTAAGAAGAAACTGCCTGCTGACGGATGGTCTAGAAGGAATGATCAACGAAAAGAAGGTTAGAGGAAGAAAAAAGACGTCAAATGATAGACAAGGTATTAAAATAATTAGTTTGTATGTGGATACAAAAAGGAAGGCTGGGTTGAGGAAAGAATGGAGAATGCTGACTTTGCAGCGAAAAACCTGTTCTTGGGCGGAACACTACCGGTATGTATGTAATTATAGTGTTCTGCACGATGGCAGGTCTTTCACTGGAATCATAACATTTTCATGCCATGCTTTGCAGCTTTACTAGGGAATTATAGGTGTGTAGCTACCCGTTTCTTTCCATATCGTTGAATGATGATGATGATGATAATGGTGGCCGGATGATGTTCGGGGATCGTTGGGCCCTAATCTTCCTGACATTTGTCCTACAGGTGAGGAAAAACTCCGAAAAAAGAACCTCGCCCAGGAGCCCGTCTCGAACGGGAATCGAACCAGGGCCCCAATACGCGACAAGGCAGCGCGTTACTTCGAGACCACAGCGGTGGACAATATGGTATTAATAGCTTAAAAACCTTAGGAATACGCTAAAAAGTAGCAGTAGGTTCTATCTTTTCGTACAAATGAAGCAATATTTTCATCTCTTATCATAAGTATTGTCACGAAAGAATTCATCTAGAGGATTTGGAAATCAAGAGTGGCATTTGTTAGGACTATTTAACGAATAAAATTAAGCTGTTTACTCAAAAATCATTATTTAAATATAGTTACCGGTGTTTTAAAATATTTATATATTTAATGTAAACAGCTATGTTTGAAAACTAACCAGAAATGTGAGGTTATGTTCATTCACTGCAACTTGATCATATTATTTATTGCCAACTAGCATCGCAATATTGTAAGAATGCACCCTAGTAGAGAAATAATGAAACACATCAAACTGTATATTATAATCAACAATGTAGTTTATTCATTTATTTTTTAGTAAACAACTCAGTAAAATCAAGGAATCTGTTCGTTATTTGCTATATCCAATGTATTTATTGGAGAAAAATAATGTCCTGACTTGATCAGAATATTAAAAAGGAGTTTTCTTCATCATGAAAGCAGGAACTGATAAAGAGAAATCGATAATGAGCGAGGTGAAACACGACTGTCATTGGTTGTAAAACAACATTCATTGAAACGTGATTGGTCATTGACTACCATTCGGGGCATTAGTTAAATAGTCATAAGTAATGCCACGAGTGATTTCCAAATTATCGATAAATTCACGACTCACAAAGTGAGTAGTGAATTTATCTAGAGAATTTTGAAATCAAGAGTGGCATTTGTTAGGACTATTTAACGAATAAAATTAAGCTGTTTACTCACAAATCATTATTTAACTATAGTTATTTTAAAATATGTATACATTTAATGTAAACGGCGATGTTTGAAAACAAATGAGAAACGATTGGTACGCTTCATTTGCTTCTTTTGTTCGATCACTGCAACCAGATGATAATATTATTTATTGCCAAAAGATCGCAATGTTGTAAGAATGGAGAAATTGATAACCAACGTTATAGGTATTAATTAATTTCTGATGTCCTATGTTGTAAATATGTCAATTATATTTTTCTGCGTCATTTCCTGGAAAATAATTCGTTTAAGAAAGTGCAAACAGTGGTTTCTTTTTTTTTTTTGTGGTATAATCAATTGTTACAAATGTTTGTTTTTATATTATCTCTCGTATGCGCTACGTGTTGACATTCATGCACTATATATACAATCTGGCAGCTGTATTTCTTACAGAGTCAGTCACTGCAAAATAATGCTGTGGCCTATTCAGAATGTTAAAAAGGAGGTGCTTTCTTTATTATGATAAACTTTAGTTGGTAAATTTTAGGCGAAACACGACTGTGATTGGTTGTAAATCAAAAATCATTGAAATCTAATTGGTCATTGACTCCCATTTGGGGCATGAGTTCCTTCTTCTTCTTCTACTACAAGGTTTAGGCTATGCAGCCTGTTCCGGCGAAGTTGAAAGTGGAGTCCATCTCCTACGTGGTCGGCCAACATCTCTTGTTCCTCTGGGATTATACAAGAAGGTTCTTTTTGGTATTCTTTCGTTGTTCATTCTCATTAAGTGTTCTGTCCATTTCTTATTATTTTCGCTGATTTTATCTTCAATTTTTTATATATTTAATTCTTCTCGTATAGTTTCATTCCTTATTCTATCCGCTCTTGTGCATCCTTTCACATTACGTAAAAACAGCATTTCCGCAGTCGGTATCCTGCTTTTATCCCTTGATTTCATTATCCAATTTTCACTTCCATACAACAACAAAGGAGCAGCCATTGTTTTATATGAGTTAAAGAGTGAAAATAAACATTTCATGCCCACTGCTGTGGTCTCGAGGTAGCGTGCTGCCTTTTCACACAGCGGGCCCGGTCGGTACAGGCTCCTGGGTGAGGTTTTTTCGGGGTTTATCCTCACCTGTAAAGAAAATGTCCCCGAAAATCATCCGGCCATCATCATCATCATCATCCTTATCATAATCATTCTTCACCGGTGTGGAAAGCAACAGGAAGCTACCACACATATGATAATTCCCTACTGAAGCTGCAAAGCATAGTATGAAAATGCTATGATCGCAGTGAAAGACCTGTCCTTGGGCAGAATTACTATGGATGGATGGATAAACATTTCTTTGATCAAAATGCGGTACTTACAAGTTCAGTGAACGATCGCTAAAACCTGCAGTACTTAAGTCTTCTGCAGAAGTGTGAAATATCCTCTGTGAACTGAAACGAACTTGAGCAGACTCTAGTATTAAAGGTTTACGTAACTCGGGCTTTGATGAAACAGAAGCAGGAAATATATGCAGAGCTACAGTCCCTATGTGCATACCGATTCACGTTATAAGCAATAAAGTTGGTACTTTGTCGTAATCAAATTCTAATTAACCTTCTGATTATATCATAAAAGAAAGAAATACATATTGTCCCTTGCTAATAAAATCCTAATTACAATTCCAACTCCCCCTCCCTTTTAGCGAATAAAGACTTTTGATAAAAAATATTACATATCATCATCGATCCTATATAGTAGAAACGGGAAATAACTATGAAAAAAGTATATATATATATAGTCCACCGCTGTGGTCTCGAGGTAGCGTGCTGCCTTGTCACGCAGCGGGCCCGGGTTCGATCCCCGGTCGGGGCAGTTTTTCTGGGTGAGGTTTTTATCGGGGTTTTTCCTCACCTGTAAGACAAATGTCAGGAAAACTTTAAGGCCCAAACGGTCCCCGAAATCATATGGCCATCACCATCATCATCATCCTTCATTATCATCATCATCATCATCGCACGGTGTGGAAAGCAACGGGAAGCTACCACACCTACAATTCCCTAGTAAAGCTGCAAGCATAGCATGAAAATGCTATGATTGCAGTGAAGGACCTGCCTTCGGGCAGAATTACTATGGATGGATATATATATATATATGGTATAATTAAATGTTTAACATTGAGCAATGCAAGCTTAATAGGGTATGATAAGAAAAATAAATGCCTGGACGGGATTCGAACCCGGAACTCTGAGTCTGAACCTCAGCGTGTTATCCATTACACCACCAGGCGAATCCAATTCAAACACAAATTTTTCTTATATATGTATTATATTCTCCATTATTACTAGATGTCGCGAGAACTCTGTCTTCACTGCCATCTAGTAGCTGACTATAACAAGTAAGCAAATCAAAGAGAATATTTTTATTTTTATAGCAGTGGTGTAATGGATAACACGCTGAGGTACAGACTCAGAGTTCCGGGTTCGAATTCCGTCCGGGCATTTATTTTTCTTATCATACCATATTAAGCTTGCATTGCTCAATGTTAAACATTTAATTATAACATCGATAAAGCGTCATATATATATATATATATACACAGCAGTACTGGTGCTGCTCTATGGTTCAGAAGCCTGGATACATAAAAAAACCAGATCTAAGAAGGATAACGGCGGCAGAAATGAAATTTTTGAGATCTGTTAAAGTGTGCACTAAGGAAGACAGAATCAAGAACACAGAAATAAGACAGGAACTTTAAATATTTGCAATAACTGATAAAATGGATACATATAGACAAAAATGGAAGCAACACATAGACGGAATGAATGAAGATAGATATCCAAAACAAATAACAAAATACAAACCTAAAGGCACCCGAGATGTGGGCAGACCTAGAAAGAGATGGGCTGAAGTCGGAACGGGTCAACAGACCTAATCCATGAATGCAGATGATGATGATATATATATACATTCCATAAATCATTAAAATGGGGCCATAAATTCAGCTTGAAGAGGAATTCGCTTAGTTTGCGCAATTCCTGTGTGATGGACTATCATCTATATATGTAAAAACAACCCTTGAGGATGCCAGACGCAGTCTCTGGCGAAACGTCGGGGAACTACAAGCCTCACGACCACGGCCTACAGCCCGAAAATCTTCTTCAAGATCATCGTAGCAACTCCGGCCGTGAAAGTCTACGTGAGTGTATGTCTGTTTGTCCTTTATAGACTTCTAAACCGTTCAACCGATCTTCGTGAAAATGTATTCATAATACATACAGGTTTTTAGATGCGGCGGATGTTTAGTCGTTATCTATTATATTCTAAAATCATTAGATGTAGTTCACCTGAAATAAAAAAATTTAAAATCTCTCTAGCGATCGCAATTTTCCGTGTTTCACAATGAAACTCGGGATATCCTATTAAAATAAACCGAGGTATGTATTATCCAAAAATCAGCGAAATCCAACCGTTACAAGTGGGGGTTTACTTGAAATTTGAAATTAAAAATTTACTCTAGCAACCATCGCAGTGTATACTATATAATTAATTAACTCTCTACATTTAATTTATTTAGGCGTAGCAGCGCACGTCGGGTATTAGCTAGTTATTTATATTTATTGTTACATTTTAATTCATGTAAAACCCGAGTTTTGATGTAGCAATCGTGTAAAAGAACATCCTATCATGTTTTTACGACACTTTTTGTAACCTAGCATACATGAGAGAAATGATAATGCACAACACAGCTATCAAAACTTGTGTCCAACGATCAAAGTGACTGGATTAACATTTCAATTGACACATAGTGCTACAAGAGAGAAGGATACAGAGAGAGAGGGGGGGAAGGTGAAACTAAAGAGGAACTATACTAATTCCGAAATAAGTTCCAGTTGTAACGCAAACAAAGCAGACGTATGGCTGAATTTTCATTGGTCGAATAACGATTTTCCTTTGAGCGTGTAAGAAAATGCAGTTCCCTCTATAACACCCGAAATAAAGGAAATAAAAGCATATATTATCTAGCACACGTGTATGTAAATTACAAAGGAGAATATTAAAATATATAGTTGCAATGTTAATAGATTAAATACGCATTGTTTTATTCTTACGCATGCGCAATGCAGTATAAGTTGGGATTCCAGTTGTTTCAAAATAACCACTTTCTAAAGAATTTCTTAAAACAATTGAAATGAATTTGAAAAGCGGAGAGAAACATGTTATTTGAAATGTTTTGAAACAGCGGAAATTAAAAATAAAACAAGCAATAAATGTTTTATACTCTGTTTGGTGGAGCAAAAATATTACAAAAAATAGAAAATTACAAATACATCAAACCATAATTCAGAGCATTTTAACATATTGTGCCGAAGTCTGACAAATTCCTACCAGGGAAATAAAAATAATTTTAAGTACAGAAATGGATGTTTTAAGATCAGCTGGAAAATCTAGAATGGATAGAATACGAAATAAAGAAATGAGGGAAACTATGGGGTGTACAAGAGGAGCCGGACACCACAGACATTATAGAAAAGAAAATATTACAGTGTTGTGGCCATGTCAAAAGAATGCCAGATCAAAGATTGCCTAAAATTGTTATGGAATGGATCCCAATAGAAAGGAGGAAGAGATGAAGACCGAAGAAAACTTGGATAGAAGGGGTACAAGCAGATATGAATATCAGAGGATTGGAGGAAGATCAATGGATGGACAGAGAGGAATGGCGTTTGGTTTCCGGAAGACGGCGGCAGCTGCCATGATACCGGATGACGATGAAACAGTTCACTGAAAAATATCCCATATCAGGCATTGAGGATGTGATGAAAATAACAGCAGATTTTATAGGTGAGTCAGCATAGAGCATATATTATGCTGGTAATGAAATTGAAAATAAAGGGTATCTATCGACATCATATGAAAGTGTAAATGTCTGATTGAGTAGGACTATATATAATTTTTGTCATTAATAATTTTAAAAAAATGTTCCTAATTATTGGTAGGACCTACCGTCTTAAGTTGTTTTCAGTCTTATTTGCCGTAAAATACCATGTTACCTAAGGACAGTGTTTGTATCGTGCACAATTCAGTCATATGGTGGGTAAAAGTAGTGCCTCAATTCCCCCAATAGACGGAATCGGCGGAGTAATATCTTATGCTACATTGTTTACAGTACAACTGCAAACTTGTTCTCCGATCAAATATTTCATATGTAGTACCGTATGACTCATCTGGAAGAAGATTAAATATCGAAAATCGAAATGAAGTGGACACATTCTCAGAAGAGAACTAGTCATTGTGCCAAAGAGATCACTAGAATGGAATCCATAGGGATTGCCTAGAAACTGAGGAAGACCAAAAATTACATGGCGCAGCACTGTAACAACAGAAATTGAACAATAAGAGGAAAGTTTGAATGAAGACAGGAATTTGGTATCGGCCGCGGTGGACTAGTGGTCATGCTCCTTGCCTCTGGTCCCAAGGGTCGTGGGTTCAAACCCGGCCGGGGTCGATGGGTTTTTTTTAGGATGGAAAAATCTAAGGAGCAAGTCCTCCGGGAGGGACTTTAAGATGTGGGTTCCGAGTATGGATATTTTCAGGCTCGTAAAAGATCCTTAAGCCTGATTGAAAAGGCCTCTAACCAAAATTTACGGAATTTTCCCGTCCTAGTACTACCTTGGTTTCCTAGATGCCAATATGAGGCGGAACGCTGACCACGGACCACTCAAATGGCATCTATACGAAAACAAGTGTAACTAAATTAGTATGATTCAAATTCTTCCCTGTAGGGGGAGAGCGCCTAAATCTCTGTTAAGGGAAAAACGGGCTTACAAGACAAGAAGGAATTTGGCAAAAAAAATAGTGTCCGATGGCGTGCTATTTACAAAGGCCCTATGCTTCTAAGAGGAGTGACAGGAACTACTACTACTATTACCCTATGACTTCATTAACTAACTAACTCACTGGCACTGTCGAACCCGTAGGTTCATGGCTGCATGGACTTAAGCTCTTCATACATCCCTATTCTGAGCTAATGTTTTCCAATCATTCGCTGTATAATATACTTCCCTCAAATCATAGTTAATGTTATTTTCCCACCTCATTCTTGGTCTACTAACTGGGTGTTTTCCCTCTGGTTTTCCTACAAGAAGCTTCCATGCACGTCTTTCATTCCCCATTCGTGCCACATGTCCTGCCACATCGCAGTCTACGAGACTTAACTGTTCTTATAATATCTGGCTTCCTATAAAGACCATGTAGTTCACTGTTATGTAGTTTTCTCCATTCACCTGTCTGTTCATCTCTCTTTAGTCCAAAAATTTTCCTATGAATCTATTAAGGCAGCCAAATGCCTTATCATCTAATTAGTGACGCACATGAATGGATTAACGACATTCCCTCTGTCCCTATTTACTGACATCAAATGACCTAAGAATACGCGATATTTTTTTAAATTCATATTTCTCTTAATATTTTCGTATCACGTACATTGAAATGAGTTGGTGGATTGCTATTCTCACCACGTGAAGCAATTTGTGTTCTTTCAGAAACTACATTCATAACAGAATGTAACTTCAGCATCCTTATCTAATTACTTCCCCCCTTCCCCGTACTGTTCCGTCGAGTGGATACCAGACGCAGTAGAAGAAACGTTGTCAGGAATGAAGTAATTATGACAACAAAGAAATAAAATTATCACACCATTCTTTAACTCCTCTCTCCTACACAATGTCCTGTAACAAGTCTTTTCAAATGGCGGGCCGCGAGCCGCATGCGGTCATTTCAAATGGCTCGCGAAATTCTCATGTATTGTCTTCTTCTTCTTCTTCTTCTTCTTCTTATTCTTCTTCTTCATGAAATTAGGCCTACTTTCTGCCCAACGCCAAGTCCTCATAAGAGTTACAAAAGCGTACAATACGGTGTCTGGGGTTTGCCTGCCAGTGATCGCAGGAGTCCTACCTATCGATCTGTATATCGCTCAAAGAATACAAAACTTTAAAGTCAGAAGAGACCAGACGATACTAGTCGGCGACACTGTGATCGCGCCAGACTTATACCAGACACCAGATGAACGAGACACCATCAGACGGATTATCCAGGAAAGTATTTCCGAGGAATGGCAAGAACGATGGGAAGCGGCAGAACATGGACGCATAACATACGAATTTCTGCCTAACATCAAGGAAAGGCTAAAGAAAACTTGGATCCAACCAAGTCACCATATCACGCAACTCCACGGCTCTTTCAAAGCCAAACTCCATGAAAGAGGCCTCATTGCGATTGCTTCGGAACAGAGCTGGACACTGTACAACATGTCCTGTACGAATGCATCAAATATGAGGCCAGATGAAGGGACTTACATGAGGCTGCACTAAACGGTGATATGAACTGGCCGCCTCCTCTACGGTTTTGGACAGAAAAACAGCCATATCAAGCAGTGAGAAAGTTCGTCGGATGGGTCCTTACTCAACGCCAAGAGGAGGACATCCGCAGACAAAGAAGAAGGGATTAGATGTAATCTAGCAATAAGTTAGTAAATTAAGTATCAGTTTTAACACAACACCATGTAAATATTACTAGATTAGGTGGTAGATTTAAGACTTAACACTTAGGTTAATGATTAATATGTAAACATAACTGTATATAAGTTGTATTAAGAACAAACACCCGAAACTTGTATCCTGAAAATGAACATAATAAAAACAGCAGAGAGTAATTAAGGACAAGAGCAGACCTGGGGATATGGGCATTAAGCCCGAGGAAACCCAGGGGGATGGTGGTGGGGCTCTTAATAAAAAATAGGCCTTTTGACCTGTTTTCACAAGTGGAGTTTAATGAATCTTCCCATCTAGTAAATGAGCGTTCAACACTTCAATGTCCTATTGGTATGTACTTTACTATAACAACAGTTGAGGGATTCTATCTGTAGACATTCTTTTAACATGTTCATACCAGTTGTTTCTCATATTGTCTATTTTATTCGTTAAATTAAAAATAGTTAAGTCTTTTCTAATATCTTCATTTGTTATGTCCAATATCATAAGAGTCGGCCGCGGTGGACTAGTGGTTATGCTCCTTGCCTCTGGTCCCGAGGTTCGCGGGTTCAAACCCGGCCGTGATCGATGGATTTTTTTTAGAACGGAAAAATCCAAGGAGCAAGTCCTGCGGGAGGGACTTTAAGCCGTGGGTCCCGAGTCTGATGATTTTCAGGCTCGTAAAAAATCCTTAAGCCTGAATGAAAAGGCCTCTAAGCAAAATTTACCGAATTTTCCCGTCCTAGTACTACCTTGGTTTCCTAGATGTCAGTATGAGGCGGAAAGCTGACCACGGACCACTCAAAATGACATCTATACGAAAACAAGTGTAACTAAATTACTATGGTTCAAATTCTTCCCTGTAGGGGGAGAGCGTCTAAATCTCTGTAAAGGGAAAAACATAGGCTTAAAATACAATATCATAAGAACTTCATTTCTGCAGTTTATATTTTTTTCTACTGTCTGAACGGTTAAGAGTCCAATTCTCACTTGCATAAGTTAAGGCAGGCACTGCTATAATTTGTATTTATCGTAATCACTGTATTTACTACGTATTGTAATGTGATTTAGTGTTATTTTTCCATTAATAGTATATTACAATGCCAGGTTGGGAAGTCTTTTTTACAGAAGCCAGGGAATTATTAAAAACCAAGCGATAGCGAGGTTTTTAATTTACGAGATTCTATAAAACACTTCACAAACGTGCGTTGTACATTATTTTTTGCACGATGGTGTTTTGAAAATAATAAATAATAGTAAAATAATACGAGTAACATTTTTATTGGAAATATTTGCGTTCATTATAAACAACTGACTAACGTTAACAGTCTAGCCAGTGTCTATACAGTAAATGTCGAAAATAATTTGTTGAGACTACAGCAGGCCGTGACACCAATCAGGCTTAAAATGGCGGCAAATACGAATTTATTGTTTTATGTTGTTTCAAATAAAGTACAGTTCCTTTAAAATGCAGTGATTTGTTTCGTGTAATGTATATTAACACAATATTTTGAATATATTTTTCTATATACATTGTACGTAGTATATATAAAAGGCAGAGGTTTTACTTCCCGCAGTAGGTAGGTAATTTGTAATATTACAGTATAGTTATTTAGTTATTTATAGATTGGCAACCCTGAAATTTAGGAAACTGAACTTTCAATCATGGTCGTCATTGCTATAAGTAGTAGTAGTAGGACTTTATTAGACAAAAAGTAAGATATTTACAATATTATTTACAAATATGGGTCGCACGGGCAGTAAGCCGTACGTGCTGTTGACAGTCCGTTACAATAAAGTAATAATTGGTACTAGTGTAAAGAAAAATAAACAACAAAAAAGCAATAACATTACAATTACATAAAGAAAACACAATAATATTACAATTAAATAATAACACAATAGCATTATACACTAATTAATTTATATATAATTGTTAAGAATTAATGGTATTGCATTTCGATAACATATATTTATTCATGAATGAGTAACAAGTTTAAATGAAGATATACAAAGATACCAACAAGAATGGAAAAATCATCTGAGAAGAATGGCAAGAAATAGACTTCCAAAATTGGCATTCCAATATACCCCAACTGGACATAGGGACCAAGGAAGACCAAAACATCGGTGGAAAGATCAAGACCATCTTCGCTAGGTCTACCGTACAGCCTACATGGCCTAAAACGAATTTGTTCATGATGATGATGATGATGAATGAGTGTTGTCCTTATTTTCCACGTTTTGTCCAGAAATTTACCCAAGTTTATCCAATTTTTTGGATTTACCAATAACTCGTAGCATGCCAATCTTTCCCGATTTGAATTTAGAAATCTTTCCGGTAATAACTGACGTCTCCAATATTCTAAATCATTACATTGTCCTAATATATGTACGTATCTCATCTTCAAATTTCCCGCACATTGGACATATTCGCATATCGTGATCGTCGCTATTTTTTTTTTCCATGCCCCTAGCCTAAACCAAGCAAGCCCTGATCTCTGTGTGAATTTATATCTTGGTCCTGCTCGTGGTGCAACCTGCTATTACAAATGAGGCTCTGAGGACCGAGTACTGGCGGTATAACCACATCACCTTAATGTAGAGGAAATGCTACATTAGTGGGAACCCCAAATAATACCCCTCTGGGCCAGCAAACCATTGGGCGAAAAAAAAATTACATTTGCTTTCAAGTCTCAAAATCAAGAATCGGATGGTACAACTGGAAAGCCCATCTTCAACGAATGCCGTCTCATAGAATTCCAAAAGCCTTGCTTTGTTACTGCCCCCAAGGCAAAAGATCGCTGGGACGTCCAAAAAAGCGCTGGATGGAAAATTCCTCTTTGAGACCGTAACAGACCACACGGCTTAATACTTGCATGGATGATGATGCTTATTATATCTTGGTTTGAAGAGTTCAATTGTGTGATAGTAAGGGAATGTTAATAAAAAACTGCAATTGTTTATCGTTGTTTTAATTAGTGGCAGACATTTTAAAAAACAGTTCCAGACTGCATATTAATTACAGATATGATTAATTGTGCGGCGAATTCTGCGGTTCATTTTCTATTACCAGCAAAGTCGAAAAATATATATGAAAAGTATTAATTAAGGTAACATTTTTACATTATTAATTAAGTCAATTACTTTTCTTCCCTATGGAAGTAGGTTGAGCAATTACATCCTGTTGTCAATCGATACCAAGGCCTCTCAGGTAAATCAACTTACTTTCCTAAAAACAGAATGGTATTTAGGCCATTATTAGTGTAGGAGTGAACGAAGGATTTTAAGAGCTACCTTTCCTTTTAATGTTGCTTTGTTTTTGTTTTAAATTCATCTGATATATAAAAATGAATGTTTGTTTGTTTGTTGGTATGTTTGTGTGTTTGTTTGTTTGTTTGTACTTTATGCGCGGTCATGCCGTTGATCCGATTGTGATGGGGCTTTTAACAAAATGTTAAGGAGATTCCCGGAATGAACATAGGCTATAAGAGAGTTGTGATACTCAACTCCTACACCCTTAAAAATTATTACTATCATCATTATTATTCACATGTCTGTTCATCTGTTTTTGGTCCAAACATTTCTTAATAGTCCCGCGCCGTAGCCGAGCGGTTAAGGTAGGAAGCCTTGGCGCAGAGCTACGGGACTTGCGCTGGTTCGAGTCTCCATGGGGGAAGAAATTTTCTCATGGTATTTCGGCCAGTATGGGACCGGTGCCCACCCAGCATCGTGAGGCAATTGGGTAGCTACAATAAGTAGCGGCTCCAGGTTGAGGAACCAGCGATAACGGCTGGGGGACTCAACATGCTAACCACATGTCACCCCTACACTGGCTGTTGATCATCTACCTCTGTGATTGACACATGTGGATGTGAAGGGCCAGCAGCCGGCTGGTAAACGGGCAACCGCTGAAAAGTGGAAAGACCCTCAATCGGATCGGATATTTCTTAATAACTTCGCTCTCAGATATTCGTAATTTTTCTTCTCCCTTAAAAATGGATGGAGGCAGTGAGAATTGTAATGAACAACAGGAATAAATGAATACGGTGTGGAGGATAGAGTTCTGTATAGAACCTTATCCAGGTCGTAGGAAAACCACAAAAATCATGGAAAAATTTCTGAATAAAATGTATGATTTGCAATCAATCTGCTCATGGATTTACCACTCTGTATTCAAATTAACAAAGCTATTTATCCATTATGAAGCGTATTCGTAAAACTCTCTTGAAACATCAACAAAAACTGTTTTGTTCCTAAACGAGCTTGTTGTTAATTACACACTCGCCAAAATTGAATTTCTCACTCTCAGCACAGAAGCTAATCCATAATTGCAATTAGTGTAGAAGGCCATGCCGCATATATACATTATCTAATATTGCATGAAATCATGTTTTGTTGTTGACTAGTAGAGAGCTGTACAAGTCCCTGATAAAACGCACTTCTCTAATTGTCAATGTATATATAATTCTTCTGTACGTGTGTTTGTCACTCTACACCTCCTGAATGACTGGGCCAATTTTGATTAAATGTTTTGCGTATGTCTGATTGGGTTCCTCGATAGAAACATCTAAAAGGATCTTTTCTCCATAATGCATTCCCTAAAGCGACTTAAACATTTCCTTCCTACAACTCTTAAAAGAATTTTAATCCAAACTTTAGTGATGCCGCATTTTGACTACTGTGACGTTCTACTAACTGACATAAGTGACGGATTGTCGGACAAACTGCAGAGTGTCCATAATATGTGTATCAGATTCATATTTAATGTTCGAAAATACGATCACATTTCTCCATTATTCCACGAATTGCCATGGCTACATCTAAAAGAGAGAAGAAAATCGCACTGTCTAATTCTCCTATTTTAGATCCTACATACCTCGATTCCCAATTATTTATCATCCCGTTTCCAGTATCTATCCTCAAACCATAACTTAAACACAAGATCACAACATAGTCTCTTGCTTAGCATACAGCAACATAGGACATCACATCACTCCATGTCATATACCATCTTCACTTCTCGCAACTGGAATTCCCTACCACAAGAAATAAGGGGCTGCCGGACATTGGCATCTTTTAAAAGAAATCTAAATTTATATTTGCTCTAAACTCGACTTCATTATTATCCAGTGTAAGAGATATATATATATATATATATATATATATTAATTGGTGTTTCTCGTATAATTTATCATATTTATATTATAATAATAATAATAATTATTATTATTATTATTATTATTATTATTATTATTATTATCGTATCATTATTGTTATTACCCTATAAAATGTTGTTTGTACATGAAATTTAAATTGCTACATTTAATGTATCTTTAACTGTTTATAATTAGTATAGTGTATATCTATATTTGTCAAATATTTATTTGTATTTGTGCTGGTTGAGTGGAAGAGAGGGCCTTATGGCCTTAACTCTGCCAGAATAAATAAAGTATTATTATTATTATTATTATTATTATTATTATTATTATAGTTTAGATTCACAATTGGGCCCACTAAAACCATTAGGTGTAGGAGTTCACCTGAAGTGAAAATTTAAAAATCGCTCTAGCGGTCACATTTTTTTATGTTTCACAACGATACTCAGTACATCGTATTAAAATAAGCCGAGGTAGGTATTATCAATAAATGAGCGAAATCCGATAATTAGAAGTGGAGGTTTACTTGAAACCCGAAATTAAAAACTGCCTAAACGACTGGACTGATTTTGATTAATTGTGTGTGTGTGTGTGTGTGTGTGTGTGTGTGTGTGTGTGTGTGTGTGTGTGTGTGTGTGTGTGTGTGTGTGTGTGTGTGTGTGTGTGTGTGTGTGTGTGTGTGTGTGTGTGTGTGTGTGCGCGCGCGCGCGCGCTTGCCCCGGAATTAGCTTATCCCAATCTTCTTGGCATCAATGAAAGACAAAAATGGTTATTGTGAGTTATCCGTAAGAGATAAACATATGCTGTCGTGTACTTTTTTGTAGAGTTTTTTGAGATATTAAAATAAGTTGAGGAGACGGACCTTTCAGGTGAATATTCCATAATTTTATATTTTAATTTTGAATAATACCTCAACGGAACACATCATGAATCTTATAAACGTTGATTTTTGAGATATTCAATTCCGTGTACAATAATTTGGTGTATTTGTTGTGGTTTAGGCAGATTAAGCCATTTAAGTGTCAAATTAGGGACTTTATTTCACGTTTTTCAGTACAAAGGGTGATTTTAGGGGTGAAGGGGTTATAGTCTATGTTCATCCCGGGAATCTCCTGAACATTTTGCAAAAAAAAAAACCATCAAAATCGGATCAACGGTATGGCCGCGCATAGAATACGAACAAACAAACAAACATTGATTTTTAAATATTAGATTCGCCATTCTCCTCTTTCCTGAATGGGGCCATATACTCTTCTTAGAATTTTTCTTTCAAAAACTCCGAGTCTAGCAGTGGTATTTTCAATCAAGACCCAAATCTCACTTCCATGCATTAACACAGGCTTTATCAATGACTTATATAAGCCGCATAATATAAAATACTCTAATTTATTTATTTATATGAACATTATTAACGTCAGAGCGCGCTTCATAAACGTGACTCTGTGATTTGAAAAAGCAGATATTTATATACAATCACGTGATAGAATGGCGTGTAAATGTAATTAAACGTAATTGGTCCTCCTACAGTAAAACTGAAGAATTTAATGACATTATTAAATACATTGGTAAGTGAGCAGTCACTTAGCGATATGTACATGAATGCCTGTTACCTTGAAGTATTGCACTGTCAACTGAACTGTATTATTTGATTATACATGGTCAACCTAAACTCTACCGACAAACTTTAATAATAATAATAATAATAATAATAATAATAATAATGTTTTATTTATTCTGGCAGAGTTAAGGCCATAAGGCCTTCTCTTCCATTCAACCAGCACAATTACAAACAAAAATATTTGACAATATAGATATACAATATACTAATTATAAAGAGTTAAAGATATATTAAATGTAGTAATGTAAATTTCAGGAGTATTTCCTGAGTGTTTTTATATAAGGCACCTATGGACTACTATGGCTCATTAACGAGTAACGTTCCTTCAATATCTCCAGCCATATTTTCTTAAAGTCCCGCTGATAATTCGCAGGTGTATGTGGTCTCAACATGGTGGGGCGCCTCCACATTTTGCACCTTGATGACTTGATGAACAGTTCTGGCAAAGATGTATTGTATTGGTGATCCTATCCCATTGTCATCTCGGACACTAGATCTGACACCCATGGAGTTTTTCTTCTGGGGTCACGCGAATAGCCTGGTGTATGTGACATGTCAAAACGTGAAGATCGCTGAAAAAGTGTATTTTTTCAAATATATTTTCATGAGAACAATCTCCTTCGGAATTCGTTACAATCATCCAAATCCTTCTCTAAGAGTGAAGGATGGAATTTGTCCATTTATTGCGAGTTCAAATGAATCTTCAAAGAATACAAAATAATTGTCAGCCACTGAACATATTCACAAAACATAATGATACATAGATAGATAGATAAACTTAACGGACATGAAGGGTTTTAAACAGAAATGGGTCAAGTCAAAACATTTGAAATCCGAGTAATGTGTGAATTTGGGTTCAAAATATCAATAATTGAATAGTTTCCCCGAAAAGAGATCTAACCCTAAAAAAATTCCAATGGTGAACCAATTTCTTATTTGTTCTTTTTTTTAAATTAATGTTTAATTCTTCAACTGCAATTAAATTAATTACTTTAACTTTATACCAGTTTTCTCATCATCATCATTAACATTCACGGATTAAGCCCATGTGGCTTGTTCCGGTCTCATAGATTCTCATTCAAAGAGTTGAATCCATCTCTTTTTCGGTCTACCAATATTCCTATCTCCTCTTCGTTTGTAATTAAGTATATTTTTTTTGGAATTTGATCATCTTTCATTCTTTGAACATGTTCTTCCAGTTTTTTCTAGATTATTTTATTTTAACTAAAAGTTTAAAATATTTAGATAATTTCAAACATATTCTCTTCTTCTTTTATCCAGAAGTTTGCAGCCAGCCACACTTCTCAGAAATCTCATTTCAGCTGCTTCTATGATCTTCTCCAAAACTCCTATTTTCAGTATTTCGTTTCTGCCTAAATCTTTGTTCCTGTTTCTAGCCAAGGTTGTCAACGTTGGGATAGTCCTGTTCCCATTATCTATGAGACTTTTAGTAATGAAGTATTTCTTCTGGGTACGTTACTGGCGCTCCGCAGAATGAGATGTACGATGGGATTGCCATCTTAAGGTTAGACATCATAGCTCCCAGTTGTATGGACCCCAAATGGAGGGGCGCCTCTTCCGCTCCTATAGACCGTTCAGGGCTTCTCCCTTATTACCCCGGGAATGGGTCTCCAAATTTTACTCTGAAGAAAGGGTGCCTTCTCCGGACATTTATTTCTGTCCTTTGAGGTCTTCACACATTACCCTGTCAAGGGACCCTTCGATCAGGTACTACACACCGGGCCAGTGTAACCTGAAGCTCGCAAGGGAACGGACGTCAGACCCTTTGATGAAACTGCCTCATAGAGGATTCTCATCCGCTACCAGTTTTCTCAAAAGAGCAAAATATGGACTTGGTCCACTTTTATTCTGAACCCCTCATATGATAGACTGTAAAAGATCATGTTTCTCGTCCATTATGTTTGAATCGTGACATTAAATGTTTATCTATGTGTTTTAGCAGTTAATCTATGTGTATTGCTGTGTGCTTTGTAAATCGTGATTACTCAATGAAGTTAGCAGTGATTTTAAACAGATAACTCGTTTCAAGTTGTGAACTTCAGTAGCTGTCAGTTCATATTGTGCGAATACGAAATACTTTATGCAACGCTGTTTCCCAAAAACGTAAGCAATTATTGAGGTATGTACTCAATTAGCATTATAATTTTATTTTATAGCTATACAGGGTGATTGTCCACCGCTGTGGTCTCGAGATAGCGTGCTGCCTTGTCACGCAGCGGGCCCGGGTTCGATCCCCGGTCGGGGCAGTTTTTCTGGGTGAGGTTTTTATCGGGGTTTTTCCACGCCTGTAAGACAAATGTCACGAGAACTTTAAGGCCCAAACGGTCCCCGAAATCATATGGCCATCATCATCATCCTTATCATTATCATCATCCTTCACCGGTGTGGAAAGCAACGGGAAGCTACCACACCTACAATTCCCTAGTAAAGCTGCAAGCATAGCATGAAAATGCTATGATTGCAGTGAAGCACCTGCCTTCGGGCAGAATTACTGCCTCCGGGCCTGTCGTGGGATCACTTTACTTTACTTACTATGGATGGACAGGGTGATTCACAATAAATATTACAGACTTCTACGGTTTCAGAGGAGACTTAGTAGATAGCGTTTTGATAAGGAACCCATGTCCAGAAACGTATCATTGTGTTGTAAAATAAGTTTGAAGATCGAAACACAATTGGCTGATATCGTGTGTCTTGTGTTTCAGAACAAGTATTACAAACTTCTAGGGGTTGTACTGCACCTGTCGAGTCGGATTAATACCATTGAGTTGTAGGCCTTCTTCATTCTCTAAAGATTTGATGACATGCTCTAGTACAAAATTAAATAGTGGAGGAGATAGCGCATCTCCTTGCTTCAACCCATTCTGGATTTCAAAAGTATCCTAAAACTGTTTTCTTACACGCACTCTACTCTTTGTGTCATTTGTTGTAATTTTTACGGTGAAAGATCGTCACTCTTTCGACCAAGGTACTTTTTTCGTCTGGCTTATCACTCTCGACCAGTCCGGCATGGGTAACCCTATCGGCAGCAATGCTGCCGCCGGCATAGCTCTCGAGTCTACACTATAATACTCTTACTCACTGCAACTATCGAACCCATAGGCTCATGGCCGCGCGGACATAAGCTCTCCATACTTGCCTATCCTGAGCTAATGCTTTCCAATTATTCCCTGTATAATCCACTTCCCACAAATCATAGTTAATGTTATTCTCCCACCTCATTCTCGGTCTACCAACTGGGCGTTCTCCCTCTGGCTTTCCTACAAGAAGCTTCCATGCACGTCTTTCATTCCCCATACGTGCAACATGTCCTGCCCATCGCAGTCTACGAGACTTAACTGTTCTTATTATATCTGGCTTCCTATAAAGATCACGTAGTTCATTGTTATGTAGTCTTCTCCATTCACCTGTCTGTTCATCTCTCTTTAGTCCAAAAATTGTATGATATCCTATCACTAACAAACTTAATATATCGGATAGCTGATAGGATCCTCCTTCTGACAAAAAAACCCGTTCCAAATGCAGGTTTTTCTGCACCCCCATAGTATAATGCAAAGCTTCCTGATTCCTGACTACCTTCTCCTGGCCACCTAACTTCCTGTAAAGCGACTATATCCAAGGGCGATTCATCTAATTCCCGCGTTAATATCTCTAGTGCCTCGCTATTGTATAAAGTCCTAACATTCCATGTTCCTAGGAGCATGCCCCTGTGTTTGAGCCTTTGGCATGGATTCCCTGGATAATACACATCTAAATTCATACATAAAAATACCATGTGTATACTTACTTACTTACTTACTCACTGGCACTATTGAACCCGTAGGTTCATGGCCGCGCGGACATAAGCTCTCCATACATCCCTATCCTCAGCCAATGCTTTCCAATCATTCCCTGTATAATCTACTTCCCTCAAATCATAGTTAATGTTGTTCTCCCACCTCATTCTTGGTCTACCAACAGGGCGTTTTCCTTCTGGCTTTCCTACAAGAAGTTTCCATGCACGTCTTTCATTCCCCATACGCGCAACATGTCCTGCCCATCGCAGTCTACGAGACTTAACTTTTCTTATTATATCTGGCTTCCTATAAAGACCATGTAGTTCATTGTTATGTAGTCTTCTCCATTCACCTGTCTGTTCATCTCTCTTTGGTCCAAAAATTTTCCTAAGTACTTTATTCTCAAATACTCGTAATCTCCTTTCCGCCCTTAAAGTAAGAGTCCATGTTTCGCACCCATATAATATAACTGGTAGAATAATAGTTTTATACATTTTCAGCTTAACGTTTTTTGAAAGGAGTTGGGACATCAAAAGTCTCTGCAATGCATAATAACACGCATTTCCAGAATTGAGCCTATGTTTAATTTCTTTGTGCATCTCATTCCTATTTGTGATTATTGTTCCTAGGTATTTGAATTCAGCCACTTCCTCAAAATTTCCCAAAAAGAAAAGATAAGAAAAAGTCATTTGTCCTTAGCTGTCCATTTCCCATTATATACTGAATTTCTACGATTGACCATATATTTAATTTTACTGATATTTACTTCCAGTCCTAATTTCTTAGTGTTACTCAATAGTGTGTGCGTGTTGGCCTTTAGTATCTCCTCGCTATCGGCCAACAATACTACATCATCAGCATAAACTAACAGCTTATTAATACCATTGAGTTGTAAGCCTTCCTCATTCTCTAAAGATTTAATGGCATGCTCTAGTACAAAATTAAATAGTAGAGGAGATAGTGCATCTCCTTGCTTCAACCCATTCTGGATTTCAAAAGTGTCTGAAAACTGTTTGCCTACACGCACCCTACTCTTTGAGCCATTTAGACACATTCGTATAAGTCTAACTAACTTTTTAGGAATTCCGAACTTCAGCAAGATACTATATAACTTCTCCCTCTTAATTGAATCATATGCTTTTTTGAAGTCTACATATAGTTGATGTACAGTACCATTATATTCCCATTTCTTTTCTAAAATCTGTCTTATACTAAAAATCTGATCTGTTGTAGACCTGTTTCTTTTAAATACACATTGATGATCTCCTAGAATGTCATCAATACAGAGAGTAAGTCTGCTTACTAATATATTTGTTAGAATTTTGTACGAAGTTGAAAGTAATGAGATGCCCCTGTAGTTGTTGCAATCAGTTTTATCTCCTTTCTTATAAATTGGTACGATAGTTTAAAAATCCGTCGTTTGTACAATAATAAAGAACTAGGGTGGAGTTGTACATAATCAGGTATTTACTTACGCAACTTAAGACATTTTAAATATTATTTATGCCATTACTAAGCGATATTTGAAACATTTATCCCCGGAAAATTACCATCGTGAAAGTATGTTAATATAATGTGAAATTTACGAGTAAAAATATGTTTTTATGTTGCAATCGTCGGCCATTTTGAATTGCCATAGAATAACTGTGATGAAGAGGTAATTTGTTTACGTATTTTAACTCATTTAAAAATAACGAACATAAGAGCTAACCTAACCTAATTAAATTACTCTAACCTACATGAATCCCATGAAACATCCCTTTTTTTTTTGTTTGTTTTACGCAGTTAAATATGTACTTTTGTTTGTGTTTTACGCGGTTAAATTCGGACATAAATCAGTTATTTTCGACGGAGATGTGTTATCGACGAGCTGTGGGCTTATCGCTGGTTATTAATGTGGTTATCGCAGGTTATTGACGTGGTTATCGCTGGTTCATAGAATAACTGTTGTAACCAGAATGATCATGACAGGGAATAGTCCCACCTTTTTCCCATGTTTATGCCCAATTACGAGTAAAATGAGTTAAATAATTAAATTCCGGGGCTAAATATTTTTAATGTATCATTTTATGATTATTTATTGCATTTAAGTGGTGTTTAAGTGGCTAATTAAATATTGTGCTAGCTATGACGGCGCCAGAACTACAGTGCGATCAGTATATCATTCGACACCGCTATCTTATGCTGTGCGTTCCCCGCCGCGAGTGCGTCAGCAGTGACAGTAAAATCTCCGCGTCTGCTGTCCAACGCTATACTGATCGCACTGTAGCTATAAAACATGTTTAAAAAAAAAAGAATCCCCAAACGCGCGCGCATATCACACCCACCCCCGCAGACAGCCAATGCACTAGAAGGCTCAACTTGCTATATGTAAGTAATGGAAATTATTGACATTTCGAAAGAAAAGGCCTGTTTGACCGTAGGTAACTAAGATAGTACAAGGATGAAGAATGTCGGTCAATTTTGCTTAGATACCTCTTTATTCAGGCTTAAGGTTCTTTTACGAGCTTCAAAATGTTCAGACTCGGGACCCACATCCAATAGTTAATAGTGTACAGATTAAACTGTAGTTGTAGATTAGTATAGAAAGGTTCGAGTTTTAAGACCCTAACATGCAACCTTATTTTAGGTTCATTTCCTTACCTATTATTACTTTGTGGAATCAATGAGATGAAATCTACTCTGCAGTGATATGTAATCCGTTATGGTGTTCAACACATCAAGCATTCATGGTTCATATCGCCATTTATTTGGACTGGGCCCAAACATTTAAACATATCAAATTTTAACTAAATAACTACTTTCTGTTCAAAATTATATAATTAAAATTTTACTTAACTAACAAACAAACTAACTCACTGGCACTATCGAACCCGTAGGTGCATGGCCGCGCGGACATAAACTCTCCATACATCCCTATCCTGAGCTAATGTTTTCCAATCAACCCCTGTACAATCTATTTCCCTCAAATCGTAGTTAATGTTATTCTCTCACCTCATTCTTGGTCTACCAACTGGGCGTTTTCCTCCTAGTTTTCCTACAAGAAGCTTCCATGCACGTCTTTGATTCCCCATTCGTGCCACATGTCCTGTCTATCGAAGTCTACGAGACTTAACTGTTCTCGTTATATCTGGCTTATTATAAAGACCATGTAATTCACTGTTATGCAGTCTTCTCCATGCACCTGTCTGTTCATCTCTCTTTGGTCCAAAAATTGTCCTAAGTACTTTATTCTCAAATACTCGTAATCTCCTTTCCTCCCTTAAAGTAAAAGTCCATGTTTCGCATCCATATAATATAACTGGTAGAATAATAGATTTATATATTTTCAGTTTAACGTTTTTTGAAAGGAGTTGGGAAGTCAAAAGTCTCTGTAATGTATAATAACACGCGATTCCAGAATTGAGCCTATGTTTAATTTCTTTGTGCATCTCATTCCTGTTTGTTATTATTGTTCCTAGGTATTTGAATTCAGCCACCTCCTCAAAATTTCCCTCATTTGTCATTAGCTGTCCATTTTTTTTCATCGCATAATGTATTTCTATGTGTGATCATATATTTATTTTTATTGATATTTACTTCCAGCCCCAATTTCTTAGTGTTACACATTAGTGTGTGCGTGTTGATTAAAAATGTACTTAATATAGGTAATTCTAATTCTATCAGTTATCAGACATATTTGCCTATAAACTATATTACATAATTACATTATTAATTTTGCAGTGTTAGTGTCTGAATAAAATTTCTAAATGTTATAATGGGAAAGACGAAAACTAACAACAGAGCGGGTTCTTTCTTTTGTAACTGTCAAGCACATACCCTTACATCTCCATCCCTCTCTTTGCCAAGTTAAGCCAGATATACAATTAGTAAATCCAAAGTTGCTAATTGTTGGTTTCTAGCTGGACAAGTGTTTCCATTATTCCTTGTAGCATCCATTAGTTCCAATCTCTATTGTTTTACACCTTGGTATTCCCTATCTTTGGGGAATGAAAGAAGTGCAAGAAAATCCTTGCAGAAAAATCAAGTAAGGAAAGCGCTTAGTATAAAGATCAGGAATAAAGTGAGAGAATTGAGTTGCCCAGTGGAGTAGAGGCACATGCAACAAGAAAACTATTTTACAGAAACAAGGAATTTCTGAAAGTTGTTTATCTGTGGAATATGGACACTATGTTTTAATTTTTTAACCAGGATCTTGAATTAGATGATTTATTGAATATTTTATTAAATATCAGTTGAAATATTCCCAGTATTAAGTGTTTTTATGTAATAGAACAGGTAATTTGTGCAAATTAAGTAGTGGCATATGTCCCACATAATGCCTCTTCTATCTTCAGTGGGTGTATGGACACAAATTTCTGATGTTGATTGACTCTCTTCTTCATCATAAGAAACTTCCCTAACACATTCTTCACTTTTCCGAACAGTTCTTAAACATGTTATTGATAATCGGTGAACTGCTAGAAATGCACTTCTACAGACTTCATGTTCGCTAGTATTAGTTACACGAACATAGTACCTGAATGAAACCTTCCTTTGACTTATGTTTCATCTTTTCTCTTCTTTGCATAACCTCTCTTACCTTCACTAATCATTAGTGGAGTGGAATCACATGATATTAGTTTGCAACACGGAATTCCACTATTTACAAACTCATTTGCTGGCACAATCTTCTTATTGTTACACACTATTTCTCAGACGTTTTCTTTCATTATCCTTCCACTTGTTTTCATGATGAGCTTGCCTTTTTTCTTCAGAAAATGAATTAAACCTCAACATCTATGTAAGACATATTGGAAATGTTGAAGGTAATTTGAAAACTACCACTGCCCTCTGGATCTATAATATTATAGATCCAGAGGGCAGTGGAACTATATTCTGATTGGTTAGTTTCATTTCTGCCAAACTATCAGGAACATTGACTGTAACCACTTGGAATAAAAGAGAAAGAAGTTGACATGTGCCTTTTTTCCACTAGCTATTTCTATAATTCAGAATCTTCAAGTTTTATTATGCTCCTTGTTAAAGAATAGACACATACCACCATGCAAATAGTTATTGGAAGATAGCAGGATCTACTTAACCATAACAAAAACTCACAATCAGCTGATTTGTGGCATGTGCCTCTTTTCCACTGAGCAACTCAATTATATTAAATACGTTTTAATGGAGGCGAATTATACAGGGAATAAATGGAAAATATTAGCGCAGGATAGGGATGTATGGTGAGCTTATATCCGTGCACCCATAAACATTTGTGTTCAATGATTTTAGTGAGTTGTGGAAAATAAGGTTTTATTTTCTGTTGTAGATATACCAGTCGTTGATTCGGAAAGATAAACAGCTTAGAGCTGAAATAATCTAGTTTTGAACCCAGTGATGCAATAAATTAGAGTTTTATCTTACAGTTGCACGTTACAAAGCAGAATTTCGACGTGGCTTACGGTACGCTCTGTTCTAATATCTAATACTGAATGTCATGTTTAGATAAGAATCCATTCTAAACAAAATAAATATTTATTAATTAAATAAAAATAAAACGTTGTTTTATTTGATTTTCATATTTATTATATAATTCAGTGACAGCTGTTTCGGTACACTGTACCTTCTTCAGACATGTTAACAAATTATGAATTGTGTTCCAACTGATCTAAGCAACAATACAACAATATTTATTTAATTTTTTTAATTTAACAAAGGGGATTCATTCAAATCAAGTTGAGAATTTAACAGTTTTTTACTATTTTTAAACTTATTAATTTCTACAGCCTCCAAAAGATCTAACTTCTTACCCTTATCACAAATATGTAAAATTTCAAAATTTGGATCGGAACAATGATTAAATTGGAATAGGTGGATAGCATAGTTTGAATTTTCTAAATTTCTGTTATATGCTCTCATGTGTTCCTTTATCCGAGATATAAAAGGTCTACCAGTTTGTCCTATATAGACATTGTCACATGTGCCACACTTCAATTTATATACACCTGATAATTTTTCTTTTTTTGTTTTGGTTTTATTGTTTTTATTATATTTTGTAGAGTTTTATTAGTTTTAAATGCCACATTAATGTTCAACTTAAATAAATATTTATTTATTTTATTTATTAATTAAATAAAAATAAAACGTAGTTTTATTTGATTTTCATATTTATTATATAATTCAGTGACAGCTGTTTCGGTACACTGTACCTTCTTCAGACAGAATATTCAAAATATGCTAACCACCTATTCCAATTTAATCATTGTTTCGATCCAAATTTTGAAATTTTACATGTTTGTGATAAGGGTAAGAAGTTAGATCTTTTGGAGGCTGTAGAAATTAATAAATTTAAAAGTATTAACAAACTGTTAAATTCTCAACTTGATTTGAATGAATCCCCTTTGTTAAATTAAAAATAAATAAATAAATATTGTTGTATTGTTGCTTAGATCAGTTGGAACACAATTCATAATTTGTTAACATGTCTGAAGAAGGTACAGTGTACCGAAACAGCTGTCACTGAATTATATAATAAATATGAAAATCAAATAAAACTACGTTTTATTTTTATTTAATTAATAAATATGGATTTTCATCAAGTAAACACCAACTCAATTGATTATTTATTTATTTCATTCTTCTTCTTCCTTCCAAGTATTAGGCCAAGGCCCTGTTACGATCCTATAGAAAATTTTCCCTCCATCGTTTCATAGGACGGCCCAGAGATCTTCGTCCTCTTGGTATATAATTATAAACAGCTTTGGGGATCCGATTTGAACTCATTCTTTCAAGATGGCATGTCCAATTTAGTTGGTAATGTTTAATATATTCCAAAATTGGCGTAGTCTTCTATTCTTTTAAGATATCGGTGTTCCTTTTCCGATCCTATCTGGTGTATCCCGCTGTTCTGCGCATGAATCTCATTTCACAAGCCGTTATTCTGCTTTCATGTTGTCTTTTTAGTGCCCATGCTTCACTACCATAGGCCAACACTGGTCTAGCCAAAGTGTTATATAAACGTAATCTGGTGTTTTTTTTTTGTACAAGGGATGGTTTTGTAACTTGATTAAAATTCCCAAACTTTTATTATAAGTAGTAATTATTTCAGGGATATTTCTTTTTGCTCTTTTTTTACCTTTGTTAACCCTTTTATCTTATTCACACATACAAACACAAGACAGAACACACACCCAGACCCAAGGTGGAGATTTAAAATCCTCTACCCCGCCGGGAATCGAACCCGGGTCGCCGGAGTGGAAGGTAGGGACTACGCCACGGCGACGGACACCTGAATGGTCTAATTTTGCATTCAATACCAGGTTATTTAAATCAGTTATTTAAACAAATAGGATAACTGGTTTCAAGGATTCTTGTAACAAGACCTGTAGATATCTTGTCTCGTGCAATCTACTAAACAAAGTGAAAGGTCGAATCATTTAAAAGGTAAAGTACTTTGTTGAATGAATTACAACTCATCTCAGCTCATGTTGTGCCACAAGTAGTCGCGTTCTTATCGTGTCGCATCATGGGTACGTCATGTTACTCCATTAATAAGATATTCTAACAATTGTTCAGGATAAAACTGGGCTTCAGGTACGTTTTTGTACTATGTAACTAATATTGTATACTTACTATAATTGTTGATGTGCATCGTAATTTGACCTTCTCACATATAATCTTGGTTGCTATGAAAACAAAAGAAATCTCAATACTTTAAAAATGACCAAAAACACTAGTGCGGTAAGTAAAAACATTTATTTTGAGATATTAATAGTGATATCGCAATTTGTATTAATTTCGGCATTAATTCATCACATCCAGCTTTCTACACCTTTCTCCATTCACCTATTTGTTCATCTCTTTTTGGTACAAACAGTTTCCTAAGAACTTTATTCTCAAATGCTCATAATCTTCTTTCCTCCCTTAAAGTAAGAGTTCATGTTTCGCATTCATATGATTTTTTAAATAGTAATTCTGCCCGAAGGCAGGTCCTTCACTGCAATCATAGCATTTTCATGCTATGCTTGCAGCTTTACTAGGGAATTGTGTAGGTGTGGTAGCTTCCCGTTGCTTTCCACACCGGTGAAGGATGATGATGATGATGATGATAATGATAAGGATGATGGCCATATGATTTCGGGGACCGTTTGGGCCTTAAAGTTTTCCCGACATTTGTCTTACAGGTGAGGAAAAACCCCGATAAAAACCTCACCCAGAAAAACTACCCCGACCAGGGATCGAACCCGGGCCCACTGCGTGACAAGGCAGCACGCTACCTCGAGACCACAGCGGTGGACATAATATGATATAACTGGATAATAATAATAATAGTTGGATGGAATGATTAGCAAAAAATTAGGTCAGGATGGAGATGTATGCAGAGTTTATGTCCGCGGTGACATGAAACTCCAACGGTGCCAGTTAGTTACTTAGTTAGTTAGTTGGTTAAGATAGAATCTGAGATAATCCCTAGCTGTGAAATGATTTGCTTTACTTTTAATCCGTGCGGCTCTGCTAAAATATTCCGCACATTCTCCAGATTAATTTTTTTTCTGTAACCGTTAATTGAAATTCTACACACGCTGAGCGAGCCATACATTGTGAATAAAAATTTTCCCCAGGAGCCTGTTTCATAAACTACTTTCAGCAGTTATTTATTAACTAACTCGCTTGCACTATCCAATTCAGGGGTTCGTGGCCGCATCGAGGGAAGCTTTCAATATATCCCTATCTTATGCTAATGTTTTCTCCTATAATTCCCTGTACAGGGCAAGTCAAAATGTTGTGCAGGTTTTCAGAAATGTATTATGTGAAATGTAATGAACATATAATATCGTGAGACATATTGTATGAAAGGTAAACTCTCAAAGTTTAATTGTCCACTTCTAAAGTTCCGCGTTCACCCGCAAGATGTCAACAGCAGAGCAGTAAAGGAAAATGGCGTTGACTGGGGATCAGAAGTCTTTCTGTGTGCTTGATTACCATGTAAACAACTCTGTGACTAGTGTTCAACGACATTTCCGTACCAGATACGATAAAGACCCGCCGGATGGGAGATCCATTCGTAAGTGGTACACACAATTTAGGGATTCAGGCTGTATCTGTAAACGAAAATCGACTGGCCGTCCGTCGACGAGTGAAGAGACAGTCGAACGCGTTCGCACATGCTTCGTGCGGAGTCCACAGAAATCCACCTACCGGGGAGCGACAGAACTTCAACTCCACAAAAAACTGTATGGCGGATTCTCCGGAAACGTTTACAGATGAAACCCTACCACTTGCAACTGGTTCAAGCCTTAAAACCCGCCGATTATGCTTTGCGAGCGTCCTTCTGTGTTGATTTTCTCGCATTAATGGAAGAGAATGAGTTCCATGAGAGGGTAGTTTACAGTGATGAAGCGACTTTCCACCTTTCAGGAAAAGTGAATAGACACAATGTAAGGATTTGGGGAACTGGTAACCCCCATGCAACTCTGGAACATCAACGCGATTCTCCGAAAGTGAATGTCTTTTGTGCCATTTCCCATGCAAAGGTTATGGGCCCTTTTTCTTTCATGAACGTACTGTGAACGGACATGTTTTCCTTGATATGCTACAACAATGGCTCCTTCCGCAGCTTGAAGCGGATAGTCCAGATTTCATTCTGCAGTTGGATGGTGCCCCTCCACATTACCATGGCAGTGTTCGAGACCATTTGAATACGGCTTTACCACAACGCTGGATAGGCCGTGCATCTCAGGGTGATCAACAACTCATTCATTGGCCACCTCGTTCACCAGATCTAACCCCGTGTGATTTCTTCATGTGGGGTCTTGTAAAGGATCATGTTTACGTACCACCACTTCCAACAACACTGCATGAACTGCGTGCCCGCATCACAGCAGCCATTGCTGATATCGACCGCGGACTGCTACAGAAAGTTTGGCAGGAGATTGAATATCGGCTTGACATCTGTCGTGTAACAAAAGGCGCTCACATAGAACATCTGTGAATATTTAAAAAAAAACTTTGAGAGTTTACCTTTCATACAATATGTCTCACAATATTATATGTTCATTACATTTCACATAATAAATTTCTGAAAACCTGCACAACATTTTGACTTGCCCTGTATAATTTACCTCCTTCAAATCATGGTTAATGTTATTCTCCCACCTCATTATTTTCTTATCTGTGGGCACTTTCTCTCTGACTTTCCATCCTCCTATATTATCTCCTAATCGTGCCACATGTCCTGCCTACCTCACTCTACGAGACTTACTTACTTACTCACTGGCACTATCGAACCCGTAGGTTCATGGCCGCACGGACATAAGCTCTCCATACATCCCTATCCTGAGCTAATGCTTTCCAATCATTCCCGGTATAATCTACTTCCCTCAAATCATAGTTAATGTTATTCTCCCACCTCATTCTTGGTCTACCAACTGGGCGTTTTCCCCCTGGCTTTCCTACAAGAAGCTTCCATGCAAGTCTTTCATTCCCCATACGTGCAACATGTCCTGCCCATCGCAGTCTACGAGACTTAACGGTTCTTATTATATCTGGCTTCCTATAAAGACCATGTAGTTCATTGTTATGTAGTCTTCTCCATTCACCTGTCTGTTCATCTCTCCTTGGTCCAAAAATTTTCCTAAGTACTTTATTCTCAAATACTTGTAATCTCCTTTCCTCTCTTAAAGTAAGAGTCCATGTTTCGCACCCATATATAACTGGTAGAATAATAGTGTTTTATAATTATATTTTCAGTTTAACGTTTTTTGAAAGGAGTTGGGACATCAAGAGTCTCTGCAATGCATAATAGCACGCATTTCCAGACTAGCTGTTCTTATTACATCTGGTTTACTATAAACATCATGTAGCTCACCATTATGTAGTCTTCTCCAATCACCTGTGTGTTCATCTCTCTTTTGTTGAAAAAAAATCCTAACATTATATTTTCAAGAGAATTGTACATAAGGGAAAACAATTATGGTTGCCCTGGGAGTTTGGATGGAACGGTTGGTAGCGCACTAACGTATAAAGTTAGAAGTCTCAGGTTCAAATCCTGATTCAGGTATTAATTTTTCATTTCGTGTAATATATATTACAATTAAATTATAAGAAATTCTCAGACCAATAGCAGGATATCAAAGAAAAGACAATAAACATAACACAAAAATAAGACAACAACTAAAAATAGAGGAATTAAACACAACAATAGTGAAATACAGAATAAACTGGAAAGAACTCTTGGCAAGGATAACCGAGAATAGAATACCAAAAGCAGCTTACAGCTATATCACCACGAGGAAGAAGAAGTTTGGGAAGACCAAAGAAAATATGGAAAAAGCAGCAATTTGGAGCCGGAACAGGCTAGTAAATAAGCCTAAACCGTGAAGAAGAAGAATAAAATTAAATTTTTGACATTGAGCAATACAAGCTTAATATGACATGATTAAAAAAAATTAATTCCTGGACGGGATTTGATCCCGGACCTCTGGATTGGTACTCCAGCGTGCTATACATTACACCACCGGGAAAATCTAATACAAATATTAATTTTTCTTTTATATATATATGGTATGATAAGAAAAATAAATGCCTGGACGGGATTCGACCCCGGATATATATATATATATATATATATATATATTCTCCTTTATTACGAGATGTAGCAAGAACTCAGTCTTCACTGCCATCTGGTAGCTACTATAACAAGTAAGCAAATTAAAGAGAAAATTTTCACTTTATAGCAGTGACTCTTTAATAAATGTTTGCATTAGATTTTCCCGGTGGTGTAATGGACAGCACGTTGGAGTACCCACCCAGAGGTCCAGGTTCAAATCCCGTCCAGGCATTTATTTTTCTTATGATGTCATATATATGTTATATATGTGGAAAGCAACGGGAAGCTACCACACCTATAATTCCCTAGTAAAGCTGCAAAGCATAGCATGAAATGCTAGGATTACAGTAAAAGACCTGCTCTCGGGTAGAATTAATATGCGCGCGTGTGTGTGTGTGTGTGTGTGTGTGTGTGTGTGTGTGTGTTTGTGTGATGTGTGTGTGTGATGGAGAGGAGAGAGTGGGAGGGAGGGAGGGAGGAAGGGAGAGAGAGAGAGAGAGAGAGAGAGAGAGTCAACGCTCTAATGGCCGCAATTTTTGTTTCTTTTTGAGAATCCACCTTGATATACTTACTTACTCACTGGCACTATCGAACCCGAAGGTTCATGGCCGCGCGGACATAAGCTCTCCATACATCCCTATCCAGAGCTAATCATTTCCATTCATTCCCTGTATAATCTACTTCCCTCAAATCAATAGTTAATGTTATTCTCCCACCTCATTCTTGGTCTACCAACTGGGCGTTTTCCCTCTGGCTTCCCTACAAGAAGCTTCCATGCACGTCTTTCATTCCCCATACGTGCAACATGTCCTGCCCATCGCAGTCTACGAGACTTAACTGTTCTTATTATATCTGGCTTCCTATAAAGACCATGTAGTTCATTGTTATGTAGTCTTCTCCATTCACCTGTTTGTTCATCTCTCTTTGGTCCAAAATCCACCTTGATATAAAGCAATAAATTTAAAAAAAGTAAGGTTGAGTTCGTTAACCAACAATGTTTCCAGTTTCCGCAACGAAACTCAGTATATACTACTGAAATAAAATGAAGTTAGTCTCCGATAATCTGCGAAATTCGATCAATAGTACTGAGTGTTTACCTGAAATCCAAAGTTTAAAAATTTTACTAGCGCCGCCATGTTAGTTCTGTCGCTATGTAAATGTATATACATACATTACATAGTGTTCTGCCCAAGGGCAGGTCTTTCACTACAAACTCAGTATTCACCAATATTTCCTTATCTCAGCCTTCCTTTTTTGTACCCGCATACAAACCATGTTTGCTGTGTGTGTCATCGGAAGGGCGTGTGATCCTGGCTGCTTTAGGGTGTTAAATGCACTCTTCAGCCCAGGATGATAATAAGTCGAGAATATATTTACTTGTTTGTCGGTTCCCACTCTCAAGCTTAGGATAGAGTTCCCCAGCAAAATGATAGTCCGCGATCCCTGACAGAGGTCCAGACAAAGAATGCCCGTCAGTAGTACTCCTTCCCGTCGTCCGCGAAAGCCAAGAGGAAAACCGCGACCGTGCGGGCGCCGCCCACGCCCCGAGAAGGCGAGGGCGCACCCCACTCCCGCACGCCCCGGAAAATTACCCCTTCCAAGTTAAGCTGATATGTAGTTTGCGAAAATCTTGAATGTTTAAAATATAATTAAAGTTGAAATTAAAAGAATAAATGGGAATTTACAATTTACTGGTGGAAATTAGGGGACCACTCCGACATTTGCCTTTGCGCTAAGGAAAACCACCGAAAACCTTAGCAGAGTGGCCATGTTTGCAGCTTTACTAAGGATATATATATATATATATATATATATATATATATGATATCTTCCTGTTTCTTTCCACACCCCACTCTCTCTTTTGCACCTTAAAATCTTAAAAGATCTTAAGGAGATCCGGGGGGGGGCAACCTGGAGGTGAGGAGAGTGGATTTGGCCTAGTTAGACCCTCCGGACTTCACCAAAATTCACCCCAGAGTTTAAATATCAGTTTCATCATGGTTTTTTTGACTAGATAAAAGATCCGGAAATTCCTGATAGCTCTTCCCCCCTACATGTATATAAAACATTTAAATTAACCCTTAAATTGCCACTGTATTCTCAAATGACAAATGATTTTAATTTATTTAATATTTTGTGGAATGTAGGATTTCACGGCCGGTAATCATAATATTAACAGATTCGAGTCTACGACAAGGGAACACCACAACATAGAACCACTCGCCATTGAAGATGCCCTCCGCAGTTGAGGGAGAAACGTCGGGAAGAAATACCAGTTATAGACCACGGCCACATAGCCCGGAATCTATTAATATCATTTAATATTTTATTTGACTCCAAATAGACAATGTAAGTTATAAATTACAGTTAAGCCCACATGACATTTTGTTTCCCTAGCGGTCCGACACATTTAATAGCCTAACTAACAATATAAAACTAGTGTTTTGCCAATTTAAAGCTTAACAAATGAAAGCTATGTTCCGTAAACGAGCAAAATGAGACCATAAATTATACTTGCTGAGGAATTTTCTTACTTTAACCCCTTAAATGCGTAATGTATCCTTTTGGACACATCAGTTGGTTTAATTAATATAATATTTTCAATAAATCAGAAGAAAACGAACAAAAATAACCCACATAAATGTGTGTCTAATTATACAATATACCTAATAATAACGGATACACAAGATTCCGTTTTCACTGCGATCCGCCACATTCAAATAACTAACACAAGAAATTTGTGTTTTGCCAATTTATGGGTTAAGCAGTTCCTGCGTGACGGACTTTTAATAGTCATCTACTAAATCACTGGCACTATCGAACCCGGACATAAGCTCTCCATACATCCCTATCCTGAGGTAATGTTTACTAATCATTCCCTGTGTAAATCAACTTCCTCAATTCATGTTTAATGATATTTCAATCTTATTTTTAGCCTATCTACTGGACGCCTTTCCTCTGATTTTCCTACAAGTAAGTTTCCGTGCCCATCTTTCATTCCCCATTCGTATCATGTCTTGCCCATCGTAGTCTACGAAACTTGTTCTTCTTCTTCTTCATTTCATGTGATAGACCCAGGGGTCTGTTAGGTCTCAATCCAACGTTTGAAGGGTCTGCCCAAAGATCTCTTGCCTGGTGGCTGGTATTTTAATATTTGACGTGGTACTCTCGTTTAGCTCATTCTTCTTACATGAGATTTCAGTTGAATGCAGGCTTTCACGGCCGGTAATCATAATGTTGAGTGATTCCGGGTTCTGTGGCCGTGGTCCATAGTTGGTGTTGATACCAGACGTTTCGCCCTCAACTGCGGAGGGCATCTTCAGTGGCGAGTGCTTCTAGGCGTGTTTCCTGGTCGGAAGCTCTACTTAGAGTGAACGCTGCGGGTGTTGTATTGATACTAGTGGTGGGAGCAGGGTGAGCGGGCGTGGCTCTTGCTGATTGGCTAATGGTCGTCTCCTTGTTGGCGTCTCCTAAGTAGAGCTTCCGACCAGGAAACACGCCTAGAAGCACTCGCCACTGAAGATGCCCTCCGCAGTTGAGGGCGAAACGTCTGGTATCAACACCAACTATGGACCACGGCCACAGAACCCGGAATCACTCAACATTATTGAGATTTCAGTTGTTTCTATATTTTTGTACACTTAGCGACAAAAAGAATGGGCTCTTGATCTCGAATATTTCAAATTCTAACGCGCGATTCACACGAGTAAACTAATTTCACAGTAGAGCTTACGTTTTCCTTCTTCCTTTGAAGAGTATCTTTCTAAAGGTATTAAGGCAGCGAAAGCGTAGCTCGGTGCTTAGTGGCTTGATTCCCCGTGAGGCTATTTTTTTTTATTTTTAAAGTGTTTTCTATTCTATTCTGTAGATCTATTCTTAAAGAAAAAACGTACTAACTATTTGGAAGTATTACAATTTTTATTATTAATATTATATTTATTCATTTATAAACACGTTTAGAGTGTAATAAAACATCTTCCTATGCCCAAAGCTTTTTAAATGTTTATCTTCTTTCTACATTCTTCTCTATCTTCTCATTCCAATTCTTCCAGACCTAGCTCCCTCATACCTCTTGTTGCATCATCCATCCATTTAAATCTAGGTCGACCTCTCTTTCCTTTTCCAGGTGAAATCCATTCCAAAGCTTGTCCGAGTAAACTTTTCTCTGGCATCCTACGTATATGACCATACCATTCTAGTTGTCTTTATCTCACAAAATCTAATATTGAATTTTGGACTTTCATTTGTTGTGTGATGATTGTATTTCTGATTTTTTTTCCAATTTAGAATGTCTAGTTGAGTGTCTAAAACAATCCATTTCAGTAGACATAAGACTTAAACTCAAATTTTTATTCAGATGCCAAGTTTCGGCACCGTATGTTAGCTTGCTTCGAATTATGGTTTTATAAATTTCTAATTTGGTATCTATTCTTATGTTCTTATTCCACAAAACTCCGTTTAACATTGTTATTACCGCTCTGCCTTTTTGAATTCTATATTTAATGTCATTTTCTTGGGGACATTTTGAGTTGGTTTTGATCCCCAGGTAATTACATTCTTCACGTCAATTGATATATCCCATTATTATTATTATTATTATTATTATTATTATTATTATTATTATTATTATTATTATTATTATTATTATTATTATTATTATTATTATTATTATTATTGTCATTTATTATTATTATTACTATCATTATTATTATTATTACTATTATTATTATTACTATTATTTATTATTATTATTACTATTATTATTATTATTATTACTATTATTATTATTACTATTATTATTATTACTCTAATTATTATTATTATTATTACTATTATTATTATTACTATTACTCTAATTATTATTATTATTATTATTATTATTATTATTACTATTATCTTCTTCTTCTTCCTTCCAAGTATTAGGCCAAGGCCTGTTACGATCCTATAGAAAATGTTCCCTTCTCCGGGAAATTCTCATATAAGACTTGAAAGCATGATAATAGTCCCTTCGATTGGTTGCCGGCCAAAGGAAGGCAAGGCCAGTGATGGGGCTGCCATCTTATAGCCTCTGGTCAGGCTTTTCTGGAGAAGAAAAGAAAATAGAGGAAAGAAGAAATGGAAGAAAGGAAAGACTCCCTAGCCCTCGGATGCCCTAATAGCGTCGGGGTTGAAAAAAACAAGAGTTAACCAAGAGAGGTTAGATAGTAAACTTAAAAGAGTGCAAAACACAAGTAAGTGGAAGAAATGTTTTGCTCAGCTTGGGTACCGTGTGGTCGCCATCCACATTATCCCCTAGATGAGGACCCTGAGGGTATTACTATTATTATTACTATTATTATTACTATTATTATTATTACTATTATTATTATTACTATTATTATTATTATTATTATTATTATTATTATAGACGACGGTTAATAATAATAATAATATTATGTATTATTATTATTATTTTTATTATTGTCCATCATCTATGAGCTATTATTATGATGGACTTGACATATATAAACTAAATATTTTAATTGAAGGTTGAAACTTTTTCCTCACTAATACGTAACAAATAAATAAACTCATAAATATATAAAGCTACATTATATTTTATTACATACATTTATAGCATTATTATTAAAACGTGGTACTGCACGCACAATTAAATTTACACCGGTAGCTAAATAGTGTTACAGAGTTTACGAGGGCAGGTATATTACTTAAGATAGTGTAAAGTGAACGTAGATTATGTGGCAGGAATTAAATATTAGGCCTATTGGATATATTTTGCGAAAATACAAACGAATAAAAAAAATTGTCGGAGGATTAGAACCCTGGCTTTCATATACATTTCTTCTTGCTATAAGAAGTTTAACGATATACGCTACTCGAACGTCTGATGCTAATTGCCTTGTTTACTTTTACACTATGAACGAGAGTTGATCTTTATTTAAAATGTCGCAATTTGAGTAATATTGCATTTGTCCAACACTCTCAAATATCTAGAAATATCTCTCTTTCACTGCTCTTTAACTATTTAAGACGATTAAAACCAAACACAGCGTATTTAAAACATTTAACAGTGCGTTACCTCGTGAACCTCAGCTATGGCTTTTCGAGTATGCGCAGTGGGTTCTGCTTTTTGAAGCGGTTCATTATTTTTGTCGCTAAGAGTACATATTCCATGATTGATTCTGTTTGTAATTCTTTGAGAAGCTCAGAATTCCTTTTATGGTCTCTTCTTGAGTAACCTGCAGTACGTCTCATAAATTTCATTTCTGCCCCAGTTCATCTACACTGCGAATTGTCCAGACCTCACTGCCGTAATATAATATGGGTCTGGCTAGTATTTTATAAATTCTAGTTCGTGTATATTGCTGTATTGTGTTTGACTTGAAAATATTATTTATAATTCTTGTTACTCTGTCAAATTTTATAATTTTTTGACTAAAATATTTTTTCCTCTTCGTATGTAATTTGGTATCCGAGGTAGTTAAATGTGTTAGTTTGTTCAAATATGTTATTATTAATAATAATTTTACTGCGAACTGGGTATTTTTCTAGGAAAGCCATGACCTTAGATTTTTCTGTTGAGATTTCCGTCTAAGAAACTTAACTGTTCTTATTATATATAGTTTCCTTTAAATATCATGTAGCTCACTGTTGTGTGGTCTTCTCCATTCGCCTCTCTGTTCATCTCTCTTTGATCCAAAAATGTTCTTAATAACTTTATTTTCAAATACCCATACTATTTTATCATCGTCATCGTCATCCTGCCAGGTATTAGTCCTAGAAGAACTGTTACGGCCTGAAAAAGCGGTTTTCGTGCCATCTTTTCATAGGTCGACCAAGCGATAGTTTCCCATTTGGACAGTAGTTCATTATTGCCTTGGGGATCCTGGATCTAGCCATTCTTGAGACATGTTCCTTCCAGTTTAGCTGATATCTGGAGATGTAGTCCAGTATTGGTGACACATTAAGTTCTTGAAGGATTTCTACATTTTACTTTCCATCCCATTTGGTGTAGCCTGCTGTTCGGCGCATAAATTTCATCTCACAAGCTGCTAGTCTGCTTTCATCTCTCGTCCTTATAGTCCACGCTTCACTCCCATAACATAGGACTGGTCGAGCCATTATTTGATAAAGACGAGAACGAGTTGATTTTTGCACTAATGAAAGTTTTAAAACTCTATTAATGATTCCCATTGATTTGTTGAATTTCACAATTTTCTCTGGTAAATCAAAATTTTCAACAAAAGAGAGTTTATATCCTAAATAAGTAAACTCATTAACTCTCTCTAAAATTTTGTTATTTAAACAAATGTTGCTTGGTATTGGGGATTTTCCACAAAAGGTCATTATTTTACCATACTATTTTATACTTCTTTAAAGTTAGAGTCCATTTTTCACTTCCATATAGTTTAACTGGGAGCACAACAGTTTTATGTTTTTTGAGAGAAGTTGGGATGACAAGAGTCCATGTAATGCATAACAGCATGGGGATAGAACCAACACGGAACTTAATTCGCATTTGCAATTCGCTCACTACATACTGTGTATTTTTAAATAAACTATGCGGATTGATTTAGGCAAGGTTAAACAATTTCTTAGAAAAACTAAAAAATGTTTGTGTTATGAAATCAAGTGATGGAAATGGAAGAGAAACATGAATGTTTATTTTCGTTTTTGAAGTTCTCTAATGGAGTTGGTAATTTCATTCAGGACATGTCGGTAACTTTAGACGCGTCTGCTCTCTGTTACAAAGCTTTTTATGCCAGCTCTATGTGCTTCCACGATGCAAATATTTGTTCAATTTCTGTAAATTTCAACATTTTATTTCAATGTTTTAACAAAGTGATGCGATACAACTGGAAGCACGAGAAATGGAAATGCCTCGCCTTGAAACTTAATGGAAATAATATAATATAACCACTAGAACACCACATCCCACAACTCAATACGATAGTAAAATATATTCAGTTGAAAAAAAAATTGTATTGTCATGGATACGTGAAATATTCCATTCCTAACTTTAATGGATAAAAAACAAAGTCAAGATATTCGTAAAGAACTACAAATATTCAGTTTGACAGATAAAATAGAAGAGTACAGGAGAAAATAGTATGAACATGTCTGCAGAATGGATACCAAATTACCTTGGAAAAGTCTGAACTAACAACCGAGAGGAGGAAAAAGAGATCAGGGACGCCCACGAAAGAGATGGACACAACAGCTATGATACTTTGAGCGGGAACGAACCAATAAGATTTAATCCTTGTAAGAAGAAAAAGAAGAAGAAGAGAAGAAATTTGTTTTGTTTCATATTATTTCCTAATTGACCAGTCTCATGGGCAAGCGGTCAGCGTTTCTGACTACTGTTCATGAGGTCCCGGGTTCGATTCCCGGTCAAACCATAGGAATTTTTCCTAAAAGGGAATTATTCCTGTGGTTGCCCGTGGTCTGGAATTTAAGTTAAGTTTAGGTTAAGAACTACCAGCCTCATGGGCTAGTGGTCAGCGTTTCTGATTATTGTTCATGAGGTCCCGGGTTCGATTCCCGGTCAAACCATAGGAATTTTTCCTAAAAGGGAATTATTTCTGTGGTTGCCCGTGGTCTGGAATTTAAGTTAAGTTTAGGCCAAGAACTCTCCTGGCGCTTCATTATCATCCATCACATCATCGGGGTAAAGTACGTAACTCCACCTTCTAGGCGCCCCAACTTCAGAAGTGGGTTACAATTAAGCCAATGCCATGAGAAAACACCAGAAATGTCGAAATGACCATCTGGGGCTTTGAAATAAAACATTATTTCCTAATGTCTTTATTTTTTTAATTTTAATTCTAATTTTAAAATTAAAAAAAAATTAAAATAGGAATTAAAATCAATAAAAATGGGAGTTATGAAGAGGAAATAAGAAATAAAAATAATAAAGGAAAATTTGCAATTGCTTGCCTCAATGGAATATTGTGGGATAAAAGTATAAGTAATAAACAATAAAATAAAATGAATATATATCATACAATTGTTAAAAGCATAATTACTTATGGAGCAGAACTTTGGCCATTAACAACAAAAACAAATAAGTATCTTTTGGCAACGGAAATGGATTTTATACGAAGGGCAGCAAGAATTTCAAGAAGAGAAAAAATTAGGAACTCAGTTATAAGGGAGAAAATGAAGATTGCAGATTATATTAAAACTCAGCAATTAAGATGGTACGGACATGTCCAGCGAATGGAAGAGGATCGACTACCAAAATGTGTTTTGGAATGGAAACCTGAGGGAAGACGAGGCAAAGGAAGACCTAAAAGCTCCTGGAGTCAGGGAATATGTTTATACAAGAAGGAGAAACATCTACAACCAGAAGATTGGATGGACCGACAAAACTGGCTATTAGGGATCAGACGGTGTCAAAGACATTAATCAACCGATGATCTCTCTATCTACGTATTTAATTGCTTTCTTCAGTCTGGTATGAATCTATTCTATATTGTTTTGTTTATTTTAACGACTTGATAATGATAGCCTCGCTTTCGAAACTGGTTGACTATTTTAATATTTTAGTTTGGTGATTTGGGTTTTATTGATAACTAGCTAATACCCGGCATGCGCTCCTACACCTAAATAAATTATAATGTGTTTTTACGTTTAGTTGAAGAAGTAAAAGGAAAAATAATTATCAATTTGCTCTCTTCGTTATTGCAGCTAAAACAACAATAAACTAATTAATTATATTTCCAAATTACCTTTCATACAATCCAAATAGTAAATAAAATGTCATCTTACAAAATTTAATATTCAAGCAAACACTGTAAGTAAAGCCATATCGTAATTATTTTTAGATACGTGCTGATTACCCGGCGTTGCCCGGGAATCTACATATCCCGATGTACTTGGCATAAATGAGCTGAAACACAAAATTCGTTACAAAAGAATACCCTCCGTGCGCTGCTACGCTTGCCCGGGATTCTACTTGTCCCGATCTTCTTGGCATCAATGAAAGACAAAAATGGTTATTTTGAGTTATCGGTAAAAGATAAACATATGTTGTCGCGGACTTTTTTGTAGAGTTTTTTTTTTTAGATATTCAATTCCGTGTACATTAATTTGGTGTATTTGTTATGGTTTAGGCAGCGTAAGCCATTTAAGCGTCAAAATAGGGACTTTATTTCGCGTTTTTCACTACAAAAGGTGATTTTTAGGGGTGAAGAGCTGGGGTTTTACAACTATCTTGTAGCCTATGTTGATCCCGGGAATCGCCTGAAAATTTTGCAAAAAGCCCCATCACAATCGGATCAACGGTATGGCCGCGCATTAAGTACAAACAAACAAATAAACTTTCATTTTTACACGCTTTATATTAGCTTGAACTATATCTATCTATGTAACGGAATCTTTCAACGCGATTTTCATCCACTTAAAATCATTGGATCGACTTGAAACTTTGTATACTTGTAGAGGACCCGTGACAATACAATAATTTTATATTTATTTTCTAAAATCCTGTCCATAATCATCAAAAAATCAGAAAAAGTGTTTTTGTATCAATGTAACGGAATCTTTCAACGCGATTTTCACCCACTTAGAAACATTGGATTGACTTGAAACTTTGTATACTTGTAGAGGACCCGTGACAATACAACAATTTCATATTTATTTTCTAAAATCCTGGCCATAATCATCAGAAAATCAAAAAAAGTGTTTTTGTATCAATGTAACGGAATCTTTCAACGCGATTTTCACCCACTTAGAAACATTGGATCGACTTGAAACTTTGTATACGTGTAGAGGACCCGTGACAATATAATAATTTTATATTTTGTTTCTAAAATCCTGGCCAGAATCATCCGAAAAAAAAATGAAAACTGGTATAATAGGTTGCGGACTTGTCGACTTTTTAGTCAATCGTTGTAAGAGCTCATTTGGTAGAGCAGTGAACTCTTAGTGGTATATAATTTCAGTAATCCATACGTCGCTGGTTCAAATCCGCTTGGGAGGGTTTTTTTTATAGAAGAGTATTACTTTTAGCTCATACTACAATAGTATCGAATTTAAAGATATTTACATTTTTATCTTATTCTGTAAAATATTAAAACTAAAAAATAAAAAATAAATAATAGTTTTAAAAAACTAAAAGAACACGCTTTATTAGAAAACTAAAAACAGAAAAATAATTTTAATTTCCAATATGCTTGGGATAAAATTAAAGTGGTCAACAAAAAAATCATCTCCAACACATATAGAATAAAACTAGAGTTATCAACAAAAATAAAATAATTTTACCATCAAAAGCGTGAGGTAATTTTTATGATTTTTACATTTTCTTCTTAGAGAGCTTACTTTTACCAATATCTGTTTATTATCAAATATATTAATTGATATAAAGCACCCCACGCTTCTGATGGTAAAATTATTTTCTTTTTGTTGATAACTCTAATTTTATTCTATATGTGTTGGAGATGATTTTTTTGTTGACCACTTTATTTTAACCCAAGCGTATTTTTCATTTTTTTAGTTTTCTAATAAAGCGTGTTCTTTTAGTTTTTTAAAACTATTATTTATTATATATTAGATGTACAATACATTTTATTATCACCAAGAAGATTCTGTTTATTAATACAAAAAATCTTGGCGCGTGAATTGTGCGACTGCTACTCGAGGTTGAAAATAAATAAATAAAACTTGATATAAAAGTACATGAAGCAGCACTTTTCTACATAAAAGACAACTTGACTCTGACAGTATCCTGTCTCTAGAGTGTTTTAGTAGACATCTACCATCTTCTAAAGGGTTTAACCTAGAAATGTTAGTGCTAGTACTTTCAACAAAAACAGACATCAAGCAGACCACGGACATGAGTTTATGTACATAAATCAATTTCTTGCACAAGATCTGTCACAACTAATGAACTAACAAGGGGAAGCACTCAGAAACGGCCAATTAATTCTATAGGGGTCTTTTATATAATACGTAATTTTTAAAAATGCAATACTTAAGTCAAAAATCCATCGAAATATATATTTTTTTGCGCGATAGTGCATTCTGTCATGGCGACCAATGATTGAAAGTTCAATTTCCTATATTTAGATTTGGATTAGATTTATTTAGCCTGGTGGAGTTAAGGCCATGTGGCCTTCTCTTCCACTCACCAGGGCAAACATATATTACATCAGAATATAACAATCACAATGAACTCTAATATTAAATACTAAATAAAAATTTGATCAAAAAGATAATATCTATTATATTACGATCTATAATGCAACCAGTTAATGTTAGTTAAAATTAAGACTAAAACTAATAATAAAATGTATACAATCAAGACATATTAAATTGTCCCTGTCTAATGTATATAAAAAACAAAGAAAAATAATGAGATATAGAAAACTAATTTTACGTTTGTACAATATTTAAAACAAAACAAAAGAAAATATTTGTTAATCTTAATATTATTTTCATAGATAATTAAATTTATTAATTGTTAAAAGAATACTATCAGTGAGGTGTATAAGTTAGTCTGTTATTAAATAATTCTTTAGTTTGTTTTTGAAGGATGTTATAGTTTGACAGTCTCTGACATACGGCGGAAGGGAATTCCATGTTTTGGTAAGTGAGACCGTAAAAGATAATGAATAATATACAGTGTGATGAGGAGGGATATAAAGGACAATGTGCTGATGGGATCGTTTCGGGGTTCCCAACCTATAAATAACTAAATTAACTGTACTGTAATATTACATATTACCTACCTCGTGCGGGAAGTAAAACCACTGCCCTTTATATATACTGCGTACAATGTTTATACAAAAATATATCCAAAAAGTAGTGTTACTATAGGCCTACATTATACCCGATTTTTTGAATAGTTATGAGAATAAAAGAATTATTCCATCTTAATCCTTCTATAACTCCAGGAAATCATCAGTGAAGAGGAAACAAATCACTGCATTTTAAATTAACTGAACTTTATTTTAAACAATATAAAACAATAAATTCGTACTTGCCGCCATTGTATGACCGTGTAATGTTCTGGTCGATTCCTTCTATAATTAAAAGTGATTAATTATAATATAAATCAGAATTAAAAGAAAGTAAGTGTTGTTTTCAGGAGGTGAAGATCTTCTTGAAGTTCTAGTAGAATTTATAATTTGAGATAGAATAGAGGAATCAGGACCAGGTAATCTTCGGAGATGTAGTTGGTAGATAGGGTTAAACCTAACTATGAAGAAACTCAGCTGAGAGTGTAGACAATAATAGTAGATTTGAATGAAGAATAAATGAGACAGCTTATCGGTTATACCGATGAAAATAATAATCTGTCTGTCTATAATTGTAAGTTTTACATATTTATGCAATTGGAGTGACAACGCCCTTAGTGGTGTGCAAAAGGACGCTATAGTTTAGTTACGCCCATCTTCGTGTGTAAGATGACGTACTTGTTAGGGACGTGTGACACAATTTCGAGTGTATAATATTATGTAACTAAGTTCTCCCCTTCTGGAAAGTCATCATTATTTCTAACCTCTGATATGTTAATAGCTAAGCGATAACTATGTGTGGCCACTCATTGTGTAACACTTACGTATATTGTATAACTATACCAAATAACTACAATTGTAATAAATATTCAATTATTATGACATAATTCTTTTAAAAGGTATTCTTCAGCATATTTAATAAAAGATTAATTAGGTCAATAAAGGGTGTTAGAATATAATAGTCATACATTATAATGACTGTACATGCTACAATTAGTTATATATTACATTCCTCTATATATGTTACAGCATATTAGATACTGAAGTTACAGGTCCTATGTTACAACCGTGTCACTGCCTGCTGTAGTCCCAACAAAGTTATTGGCCACACTATTAACGTTTGTCAGTTGTTTATAATGAACGCAAATATTTCCAACAAAGATGTTATTATTTTACTATTATTTATTATTTTGAAAACACCATCGTGCAAAAAATTATGTTCAACGCACGTTTGTGAAGTGCTTTACAGAATCTCGGAAATTAAAAACCTCGCTGTCATCTCGGTTTTAATAATTTCCTCACTTCTGTAAAAACCACTCACCAGATTCGCATTATAATAAATAATAGTTTTAAAAAACTAAAACAACGCGCTTTATTAGAAAACCGAACTAAAAAATGAAAAATAATTTTAATTTTCAACACGCTTGGGATAAAATTAAAGTGGTCAACAAAAAAATCATCTCCAACACATCTAGAATAAAACTATAGGTATCTACAAAAAAAATAATTTTACCATCAAAAGCATGGGGTGCTCTATATCAATTAATATATTTGATAATGAACAGATATTGGTAAAAGTAAAGTCTCTAAGAAGAAAACGTAAAAACCATCAAAAGCACCTCACGCTTTTGATGGTAAAATTCTTTTTTTTTTTTTTTTTTGTAGATAGCTCTAGTTTTAATCTAGATGTGTTGGAGATGATTTTTTTGTTGACCCCTTTAATTTTATCCCAAGCGTGTTGGAAATTAAAATTGTTTTTCATTTTTTTAGTTCGGTTTTCTAATAAAGCGTATTGTTTTAGTTTTTTAAACTATTATTTATTTTTTATTTTTTTAGTTTTAATATTTTACAGAATAAGATAATAATGTAAATATATTTAAATTCGATACTATTCTAGTATGAGCTAAAAGTAATACTCTTCTAAAAAAAATCCTCCGGTCCACATTTGAACCAGCGACCTATGGATTACTGAAACTATATATCACTAGAGTCCACCGCTCTACCAACTGAGCTACCAGAGGATATAATATTAATTTCCTTCAACGATGGACTAAAATGTCGATAAGTCCGCAACCTATTATACCGGTTTTTATTTTTTTGATGTTCTGATGATCCTGACCAGATCTTAGAAAACATTTATGAAATTATTGTATTGTCATTGGTCCTTTACAAGTATACAAAGTTTCTTGTCGATCCAATGTTTTTAAGTGGGTGAAAATCGTGTTGAAAGATTCCGTTACATAGACAGATACAGGTCAAGCTAATATAAAGCGTGTAATATACTAATATTACAGAAATTGATATTTTTATTTAATTCAAGACATACACTTAAAAAATATATACTTTTTTACAGATGGAGAACACAAGTGTATTATACTCGTACCAGATAAAGGCCAGTCACAGATGTAACAGATGGACGCAGCATGAATCGTCTTATGAACAAGGTATTACTGCATGTGGGAGATGATAATAGTTATTTATGTAGTAGTAGTAGTAGTAGGACTTTATTAGACAAAAAGTAAGATATTTACAATATTATTTACAAATATGGGTCGCACGGGCAGTAAGCCGTACGTGCTGTTGACAGTCCGTTACAATAAAGTAATAATTGCTACTAGTGTAAAGAAAAATAAACAAAAAAAAGCAATAACATTACAATTACATAAAGAAAACACAATAATATTACAATTAAATAATAACACAATAGCATTATACACTAAAAAACATTAACATTACAATTACATATTACATAAAGAAAACACAATAATATTACAATTAAATAATAACACAATAGCATTATACACTAAAAAACATTAACATTACAATTACATATTACATAAAGAAAACACAATAATATTACAATTAAATAATAACACAATAGCATTATACACTAAAAAACATTAACCTTACAATTACATAAAGAAAACACAATAATATTACAATTAAGTAATAACACAATAGCATTATACACTAAAAAAAAACATTAACATTACAATTACATAAAGAAAACACATTAATATTACAATTAAATAATAACACAACAGCATTATACACTAATTAATTTATATATAATTGTTAATAATTAATGGTATTGCATTTTGATAACATATATTTATTCATGAATGAGTGTTGTCCTTATTTTTCGCGTTTTGTCCAGAAATTTACCGAGGTTTATCCAATTTTCTGGATTTACCAATAACTCGTAGCATGCCAATCTTTCCCGATTTGAATTTAGAAATCTTTCCGGTAATAACTGACGTCTCCAATATTCTAAATCATTACATTTTCCTAATATATGTATCTCATCTTCAAAGTTCCCGCACATTGGACATATTCGCATATCGTGATCGTCGCTAATTTTTAGAAATTTCCATGCCCCTAGCCTAAACCAAGCAAGCCCTGATCTCTCCTTAAATCCTAGGTTGAGTATGTACGATTCTTTTCCCCAGACGTGTTTTAGGTCTCTTTGTAAACACAGTGAGCGTTTTCCTGTACATTCGGCGAAAGTATCTTGTTGGTTTATATCTAAGTACCTCCTTCTTATTTTTCTCCACTCAATGGTACTTTTATGGTTATTATATCCTGAGGACTACAATACCAGACCGAGGGCTTTGGCCTGAGGTGTGATAAGTCGCATGAGGGTATAATAAGTAATAATACCCTTCGTGCATACATAATTTTATGCCTTACTACTTTATAATGAAAAGAGAAGAAATGGTTATTAAAACATGAAATATACATAAGCAAATTACTTCATCGCCGCTTTTTTATATCAAACAATTAACTTCGTTGCTAAGGTACTTGTATTTACGGAGTTTGTTTATTCAATAATACATTCAAAATGGAATAAACAAATAAATAAAATTTGCAAAACTATCTTCTCAATAATACACTCGTTAGATCGTATAAGAAATTGTTTAACGTTTGCTCTAAGGAAAATGTTAGTAGAAACACTTGACTTGTAATGCCCCATTTTGATTATTGTGATACTCTTTTTAGTAAAAGTAAAGTAAAGTAAAGTGATCCCACAACAGGCCCGGAGGCCCTAGGTGTAGTAGGAGGTTAAGGCTCCCGCTTTTTCTACAAAATCGGCACTTTTATGTCAGCCGGGTTGTCAGCCCTGCGTGACGGCCGCCTTTATCCCCAGAACAAGTGCCTGGTACTCATTTCCGTTAGAGGCTGAGTCGACCCCAGGGCCATGGTGCCGCCAGAGGGTTTGGGTCAGTTTAAAAATCCTGACCCCAATGGGACTTGAACCCTCGACCCTCCGGCTTGTAGCTCAGTGCCTTAACCACTACGCTACGGCGTGCCCCCAGTGATACTCTTTTTACTGACCTAAATACTGTTCTTACCCAAAGACTTCAACGTGTTTATAATTCTTGTTTTATTTGTGGTTTTTGTCATCATCATCATCTGCATTCATGGATTAGGTCTGTTGACCCGTTCCGACTTCAGCCCATCTCTTTCTAGGTCTGCCCACATCTCGGGTGCCTTTAGGTTTGTATTTTGTTATTTGTTTTGGATATCTATCTTCATTCATTGTGTCTATGTGTTGCTTCCATTTTTGTCTATATGTATCTATTTTATCAGTTATTGCAAATATTTCAAGTTCCTGTCTTATTTCTGTGTTCTTGATTCTGTCTTCCTTAGTGCACCCTTTAACAGATCTCAGAAATTTCATTTCTGCCGCCGTTATCCTACTTAGATCTTGTTTTTATGTATCCAGGCTTCTGATCCATAGAGCAGTACGTACTGCCAACATTTTATAAAATTTCAATTGGGTCTCTCTTGTTGTTTTGTTATTTAGTGATCGTTTTATCGTACCACATATTCCCTGGAATTTTGCTATTTTATTATTTATATCATTATCATAATTAAATGAAATGTCACATCCTAGATAATTGAGATGGTTCACCTGTTCTATGATTTTGTTTCCTATTACTATTTTCGATCTGATTTGATTTTTCCCTTGGAATGCCATTACCTTAGTTTTCTCTATGGATATTTTGAGATTATATTGTTCACATATATTATGTAGTTTAAACATATTCCTTTGAAGTTCGTCTTCTGTATTTGCTATTATTACCTGGTCATCAGCGTATAATAATGTTTTCAAGTAGTGTTACGGTTTTTGTAAAGAATGTTTTTAAATATATGTAATCTCCATTTTCTTCATCGCGTTTTGGTCCAATAATTTTCCTAAGAACTTTATTCTCAAATATAATATTTTCTCCACTTTTAGAGTAAGAGTCCATGTTTCACAGTCATATAATATAACTGGAAGAATAACAGTTTTATATATTTTCATTTTAATGTTTTTTTAGAGAAGTTGAGACGACAACAGTCTGTGTAATGCATAATAGCATGCATTTCCAGAATTGAGCCTATGTTTAATATATTTGTACATCTCATTCCTGTTTGTAATTATTGTTCCTAGGTATTTGAAATCATAGAGTATAAGAGTGACATTGATTCAAAATTACAAAAATATAATAAAATGAATGGGGTAATACGAAGACATTTTGGTAAACAGATGAGGACAGAGAAAAAACTAAGATTACAAAACATCACATCAAAAGCTGCTCTAAAATACGGAAGTGAAATTTGGATTTTAAATAAAATAAACTCTCATAAGCTTCAAGTAAGCCAAATGCGCTTCTTACGATCAATGTTAGGAGTTAATAGACTGGATCACCAAAGGAACACTATTATCAGAGGAAAACTTGGAGTAACAAGTTTAAATGAAGATATACAAAGATACCAACAAGAATGGAAAAATCATCTGAGGAGAATGGCAAGAAATAGACTTCCAAAATTGGCATTCCAATATACCCCAGCTGGACATAGGGACCAAGGGAGACCGAAACATCGGTGGAAAGATCAAGACCATCTTCGCTAGGTTTACCGTACAGGCCACATGGCCTAAAACGAATTTGTTCATGATGATGATCATCATTTCTTCAGAAAATCCCTTATTTGTCATTAAATGTTTCTTCTTCCTTCCAAGTATTAGGCCAAGGCCTGTTACGATCCTATAGAAAATTTCCCCTCCAGCGTAAATAGTTTGATCCTTCCGGAAAATTCTCATATAAGATTTGAAAGCATAATAATAGTCCCTTCGATTGGTTGCTGGCCAAAAGAAGGCAAGACCAGTGATGGGGCTGCCATCTTATAGCCTCTGGTCAGGCTTTTCTGGAGAAGAAAAGAAAATAAAGGAAAGAAGAAATGGAAGAAAGGAAAGACTCCCTAGCCCTCGGATGCCCTAATAGCGTCGAGGTCGAAAAAAACAAGAGTTAACCAAGGGAGGTTAGATAGTAAAGTTAAAAGAGTGCAAAACACAAGTAAGTGGAAGAAATGTTTTGCTCAGCTTGGGCACCTTGTGGTCGCCATCCACATATCCTCTAGATGAGGACCCCTGAGGGTTCATTAAATGTTACACTCTTAAATTATAAAATTAGCAGCGATTCTAAATATAAAACTTCCGCCACAAGATCATGACGAGTTCTCCTGTTATCTTGGTGAATGAACGTGTTGCGTGTTGCAGAATCTCCGTGGTGTCCGGCCGAGTTTGATGGATTGATATGCTGGCCACCTACTGAAAGAGGATATTCAACGTCACAGCCTTGCCCAGGAATCGGATATGAACATGGTAAGCATAACACTATTCTTAAATTAATATAACTAACTCTACTGGCACTATCGACGCCTGAACTACATGTTGCATGGACATAAGCTCTCCTTACACCCCTATCCTAAGTTTATGTTTTCCAATCATCCCCTGTTTAATCAACTTCCCTCAAATTATGGTTAATGTTATTCTCCCACCTCATTCTTGTTCTATCTACTGACTGCTTTCCCTCTGGCTTTCCTACAAGAAGTTTCCATGCCCCTCTATCATGCCCCGTTCATGCCACATGTCCTGCTCATAGCTCTTCTTGTCACATATAGTTTCCTATAAAGATCATATAACTCAATGTTACGTCGTCTTCTCTATTTTCCCGTCTGTTCATCTCTCTTTGATACAAAATTTTTCCAAATTACTTTATTCTCAAATACTCGTGAACTTTTTCTCCTTTCTTAAAGTAAGAGTCCATGTTTCGCATCCATATAATATAACTGGAAGAATAACAATTTTGTATATTTTCAGTTTAACTTTTATTGAGGGAAGTTGGGACGACAAGAGTCCCTTAATGTATTACTACTGATTATTATTATTATTATTATTATTATTATTATTATTATTATTATTATTATTATTATTATCCAGGAAGGATAAAGTCAGAAATTCATATATAAAATAAAAAATGCAGGTACAATATTCAATATTAGATTTTATAAAGAAGAAATAATTAAATTGGTACGGACACATTAGAAGGATGGAAGAAGGAAGACTACCTAAGATAATCATGGATTGGGAACCACAGGGAAGGAAAAAGAAGGGTAGACCAAATATTACGTGGATTCAGAGAATCAATGAAACTAAGAGGGAATGGGAAATAGAAGAAGATATATGGATGAACAGACAAGAATGGAAAAATGTGTTGAAACAAATGTGTAGTTAACTGTGAACATGGGTACCGGAAAAATTTATATTCATTGTAAAAGCCGGATTAAAAAAAATATTATTATTATTATTATTATTATTATTATTATTATTATTATTATTATTATTATTATTATTATTATTAGTGGTTAAGGCACTGCACTACAAGCCGGAGGGTCGAGGGTTCAAGTCCCGTTGGGGTCAGGATTTTTAAACTGACCCAAACCCTCTGGCGGCACTATGGCCCTGGGGTCGACTCAGCCTCTAACGGAAATGAGTACCAGACGCTTGTTCTGGGGGTAAAGGCGGCCGTCACGCAGGGCTGACAACCCGGCTGACATAAAGTGCCGATAGTCTAGAAAAAGTGGGAGCCTTAACCTTCTACTACCCCAAGGGCCTCCGGGTCTGTTGTGGGATCACTTTACTTTACTTTACTTTATTATTATTATTTCAAGAATGGATAAGGTCAGAAACAGCACAATAAGGGAAAATTATGCAAGTTGAAAAAGACATATTGGGTAAAATTGAAGAAAAACGTTTGAAATGGTATGGACACCTCATAACTTCTCATAAGAATGGAAGAAGAGAGAATACCAATGATTGGAAAGCTAATGGAAGATGTGGAAGAGGGAGGCCTAGAGAACGTTGGACGGATGGAGTGAAGACAAGTATGGAAGCTAGAGATAGATATTTGAGGGAAGAAGATGTTTTAGACAGGAACCTCTGGCGATAATATTTACTTTAGGTTGAAGGAGAAACACTGTAATGTGGAATATTTATTATTATTATTATTATTATTATTATTATTATTATTCTTTCCGATAGGTGGCATCCATGCCTCAATGAGGGACATAAAGACATACGAAGATGAAGAATAGTTCTAGTTGAGACCATGAGTGAACTAATATGTGTAACACTTTGCAGTGAACCGGACATGCGGGTCGGACGCCAGCTGGGAGAGTCTGAATCATACGACATGCGGTCTGGACACAGATGCTCTGACAGAGATGCGGCGACAACTCAGCAAAACACAAGACCACCATTCAGCATCAACAAATCCCAACATACAGTTCATCATGAAACTAATGGAAGAGTGCCGCTACAAGAAAGAGCACACAACTCCGCCTGAAGGATTGCACTGTCCTCTTACATTCGATGGCCTCTCATGTTGGAACTACACACCTGCTGGAGAAACGGCATTTCTTCCCTGTCCCTCTTTCATGGCCGGATTTGATCCCAGGAGTAAGTAACGTTCTTAATATTAAATTTCAAATGCTTCACACCTCACCTCACATCCAGTCTTCTAATAACACTGGTCAACATGATTTTTGTCGCATGAGTACCAATAGTTGTACTTGATGCAATTTTTTTTTAATTGTGTTTTCAAATATGTATTCGGAGTTTCTCTATCATCCACAGTTTTTTATTTCAATTAATGGATTTAAATAATTATTTTTTAATAAACGCTTTTTCGTCCATTTGTCCATTGTAAAATAAAACCAAATGAGCTAACTCAGATGGTTTCAGCTATGGAAAAGAGATATCAAGGCAAATGGAATCCTAATATGCTGGCCGATTATTGTTGGACCATCAAGAGGGATGCTCCACGGGCGAAATATAGAAGAAAATCGTCATTTCTTACTTACTATGTGAGTCCGAATGTTCGAATATTGTGTAGTTACGAATGTAGAAAATATTAAAGAGTTTGAAATTATAATAAATGCCTGTCTGTCGAAAACCTTGCGTGATGGAGAAAACCAGATGTCATATTTGAATTCAGAAGAAAAAATACTATCAGAATCACATATTTTCTTTCTGAGACACAAAAAAGTTTATTTTTTTGTTTCTCAGTGTTATACTGCAGTTTCAAAGCCTTGGCAGCTTCATCTTCAGTAATTTCTCGTCATCTGGTGTTATGTCGATCAGAAGAACTACTTCTTCTTCCCTCTGTTGGGTGGACCGATAAACCTCCGGATCAAATCAGAATCAACGGGAATTTCGAAGTTCATAAGACAGAAAAACTTGTGAACTTCGAAATTCCCGCTGATTCTGATTTGATCCGGAGGTTTATCGGTCCACCAACAGAGGGAAGAAGTAGTTCTTCTGATCGACATAACATTAGTCGACGAGAAATTACTGAAGATGAAACTGCCCAGGCTTTGAAACTGCGGTATAATTAGAAGATTGGATATGAGGTGAGGTAAGAAGCATTTTAATTTAATCTTAAATTAAACCAATAGTGATTTTTTCATATAAAAGTTCAACATTCTGAATGCCTCCTTTTGGTAATTATCAATAAACGATGCATGAACGATATAATCATCTGTTTAAATCATTTGAACTGACCAGTGAACGAAATTTAATATGGTAACGATATATTGCAATCTTCATAATATGTTTGCTCTTCACTTCACGGGCTAAGCAAAATGTCTGTTCCGCCTCACAGTTGTTTTGTTCATATTTTCACTGGGCCTTCCTATATTCCTTGAACTTCTTGGCTTATAATTAAATGCTGCTTTTGGTAATCTCGTTACATTTATTATTTGTACATGTCTAAACTATTTACCTATGAATTATTTGATTTTATCATTCACTGGATAGTATATATTTAACTCTGTTCTTATATCTTCATTCTTCATCCGATCCAATCTTGTGCAGCCTTTTAATATAATGTTATTAAACGATATTATGCATCAACCGGCTAACTGCCATTTTTATTGAGATTTTTTAAGTCATCTGTCACACTGGCTCATGAAGTAAGTGTAGGCATACTTTTAAAGCCAAATATTTAAATATAACCTTATTAGTAAACAGAAATGTAAACGCCATTAGTCCTATCACAGATTCTATGTTTTGCAACGAATGCCTATGAAACAGGTCTTCATAAATACTAATCTAAATTGTTCATCGTGCAGCTAAGCGCCAATATTCCCGTTCTGAGATTGTTGATGCATAACTGTCAAACAAGGAAAATAACTTGCAATATCCAGTATTGTTAGTTTGGCGCTACAATAAATAGTGAAGATTGATTTAAACTTTAAACGTATTTTTCTCGAAACTTAGATAATGGCGCATAGCCGGTTGATGCATAAGGCCGTCCGTATATATAAATTAGAGTGAGTCTGTTTGTTCTTTATGGACTCAAAAACTACTTGACCTATTTGAATATATATATATATATATAATATACTCAGAGATCCGGGTTCGAATCCCGTCCAGGCATTTATTTTTCTTATCATACCATATATATATATATATATATATATATATATATGTGTCCACCGCTGTGGTCTGAGGTAGCGTGCTGCCTTGTCACGCAGCGGGCCCGGGGGCAGGCTCCTGGGGAGGTTTTTTTGGGGTTTTTCTTCACCTGTAAGACAAATGTCAGGAAGCTTAGGGCCCAACGGTCCCGAAAATCATCCGGGCATCATCATCATCCTTATCATTATCGCCATCATCCTTCACTGGTGTGGAAAGCAACGGGAAGTTACCACATCTATAATTCCCTAGTAAAGCTGCAAAGCATAGCATAAAAATCCTATGACTGCAGTGAAAGACCTGCCCTTGGGCAGAATTACTGTGTATATATATATATATATGTCATCATCATCATCATCTTCATTCATGGATTAGGTCTGTTGACCCGTTCCGACTTCAGCCCATCTCTTTCTAGGTCTGCCCACATCTCGGGTGCCTTTAGGTTTGTATTTTGTTATTTGTTTTGGATATCTATCTTCATTCATTCTGTCTATGTGTTGCTTCCATTTTTGTCTATATGTATCCATTTTATCAGTTATTGCAAATATTTCAAGTTCCTGTCTTATTTCTGTGTTCTTGATTCTGTCTTCCTTAGTGCACCCTTTAACAGATCTCAAAAATTTCATTTCTGCTGCCGTTATCCTACTTAGGTCTTGTTTTTTATGTATCCAGGCTTCTGAACCATAGAGCAGTACCGGTACTGCCAACATTTTATAAAATTTCAGTTGGGTCTCTCTTGTTGTTTTGTTATTTAGTGTTCGTTTTATCGTACCACATATTCCCTGGAATTTTGCTATTTTATTATTTATATCATTATCATAATTAAATGAAATGTCACATCCTAGATAATTGAGATGGTTCACCTGTTCTATGATTTTGTTTCCTATTACTATTTTCGATCTGATTTGATTTTTCCCTTGGAATGCCATTACCTTAGTTTTTTCTATGGATATTTTGAGATTATATTGTTCACATATATTATGTAGCTTAAAAATATTCCTCTGAAGTTCGTCTTCTGTATTGCTATTATTACCTGGTCATCAGCGTATAATAATGTTTTCAAGTAGTGTGTTTTATCTAATTTTATTCCTTTATTTGTTTCTTCGTTCCATTTTTTTATTATATCATTGATGTATAGGTTAAATAAAACTGGAGAGATACTGCATCCTTGTTTAACTCCTTGATTAGTATGAATTTTATTTTTACTTACTTCATTTCTAGTTTTTATAACAAAATTTGTGTTCCAGTACAAACTCTTTATAGCTGCTATTAAGTGTTTCGGAATTCCTTTTTCTTTTAAAATTGTCCAGAGTTTTCCTCTGTCTACTTTATCAAATGCCTTGACAAAATCAATAAAAGCTATGTGTGTTTCCATGTTATATTCTCTTCTTTTGTTTATAAATTCTTTTATCGTAAATATATTATCCATACATGAACGCCCTGGCCTGAATCCACTTTGTTCTTCTGTTAACATTACCTCTGTTATTTGTTTTAACCTAAATGTTAAGATTCTTGAGTATATTTTATAGCCTGCAGTTAAAATGCTTATTCCTCTGTAGTTGTTGCAGTCTTTACGTTCTCCTTTCTTAAAAATAGATTGTACTATTGCTGTTGTCCAGGTTTCTGGTATTGTTGCTTGTTTCCACATAAATTTAAAAAATGTAATAATCTCAGTTTAAAAAAAATTCCTCCATATTTTATTAATTCCATATTAATTCCGTCTATTCCAGCTGCCTTTCTGTTCTTTGTTGTTTTCAGTACTTCTTCTAATTCTTCCATTGTTATCATATCTATTCCTATCTCACACTCATATATGTTATCTTTAGTTATTTTATTTTCATTATACCACAGTTTTTTATAATGTTCTTCCCATTGTTTCTCCTCAATTGCATTGATCTGTATTGTATCTTTTTCTTGTTTATTTAGATGTTTCATTACTTTATAGGCTATTTTTTGCTGCCCATGTATATCGTATTCTAGTCTGCTTATATATCTATCCCAACTGACTTTGTGTGCTTTTTTAATTTCTCTTTTGGCTATTGCACATTTATGTTTGTAATCAGCTCTTAATTCTGGTGTTCTATTCTGTAAATATTTGTGATAAGCCTCTTTTTTATCTTTTATTATCCTCTCTAATTCTTCATTCCATATTCTTAAACCCTTCTTGTTATATATTTTATATTTTGTTCCTAATGCCTCATATGCTGCTTTATCAATGCTTTCTTTTATATTATCCCATTCTCGGTTTATTTCTTCGGAAGTAGGTTTTAATATTAATTGTTCATTTAGCCTATTCTGATACAGATTTTGTATACTTTTATCTATATATATATGTGTGTGTTATAATTAAACCTTTTTGACATTGAGCAATGCAAGTTTAGTATGACAAGATAAAAATAAATGCCTGGACGGGATTTGAACCCGGACCTCTGAGTTGATATCTCAGTGCATACCACTTAAGCTAATCCAGAACAAACAATATATAAGAAAAATAAATGTTTGTTCTGGATTCGCCTGGTAGCGTAAGTGGTACGCACTGAGATATCAACTCAGAGGTCCGGGTTCAAATCCCGTCCAGGCATTTATTTTTCTTATCTTGTCATATATATATATATATATTCTCAGGTAATTATTCACAAAGTGCAAAAATAAATTGTGTATTTTTTATTTGGATTTATCCAGGTGGCATAGAATCCCCAAATGTTGTTTTCTCAGAGTCATGCTGTAAAATTAGATGACTGCAGTATTATCATTATTACAGGATTTGCATTCCGACACTGCATGGAAGACGGCAGATGGTATAGGCATCCTGAATCTGCGAATTCAGGTCTTGGTTGGTCCAACTATACAACATGTGTTGATATGGAGGATCTAGAGGTACTTATTTATTAAGCTTTTAATTACTTATACATTTTGTAACTTAATTATTGTACTCATAACTATCTGGCAATATCAAGTACGCATGTGCATGGCCTCTCCATACATCCCTATCCTGAGCTAATGTTTTCCAATCATCCTCTGTATAATCTACTTCCTTCAAATTATTCTCTCACCTCATTCTTAGTACCTAGTGGGCAATTTCCTCTGGTTTTCCTACAAGGAGTTCAAATCATTCTTGACGTACCTACTCAGACCTTAAGGTTCCCTATCTCAAATTGTTCAGTGGAGCATCCCTCATGTCCTGTTTAATTTTTGTACGCTCTTAAGAATCACTCTGTATATACAGAAGTAATGTGAAAAATGTTATAGTATATGGAGATGTATGAAGTGTAAAAGAAACTAATCAAATATTTGAATTGTTTACAGTTTCGACAGATTGTCAACACGTTATATGTAACTGGATACTCCATTTCAGTGGTTGCTCTGTGTCTCTCGCTCGTTATATTCTTTTCTTTCCGGTGAGTATCCATCCATGTTACTTGTGGTAAATTATATATTTTATATATTAATTTCAAAAACTGTTAATGACAAATGAGCGAAATTTTGAGGAAGTGGCTGCATTCAAATACCAAGGAACAATAATCACAAATAGGAATGAGATACACAAAGAAATTAAATATAGGCTCAATTCTGGAAATGCGTGCTATTATGCATTGCAGAGACTCTTGATGTCCCAACTCCTTTCAAAAAACGTTAAACTGAAAATATATGAAACTATTATTCTACCAGTAGTCTCGGGGTAGCGTACTGCCTTGTCATGCAGCGGGCCCGGGTTCGATTCCCGGTCGGGACAGTTTTTCTGGGTGAGGTTTTTATCGGGGTTTTTCCTCACCTGTAAGACAAATGTCAGGAAAACTTTAACGCCCAAACTGTCCCCGAAATCATATGGCCATCGCAATCATCATCATTCATATTCATCTTAGCTTAAGCTTAGCATTAGTTACTCTCTTGGCGCACCATTAACATCATCATCACCCATCATATCATCGGGGCAACGTAACCCCGCCTTCCAGGCGCCCCAACCTCAGAAATGGGTTTCAAGTACGCCATGCCAGGAGAGATACCAGGAATGTCGAAAGACAAACCTGGGGTATTTGAAAAAAAAAATATTATTCTACCAGTTCTATTATATGGATGCGAAACATGGACTCTTACTTTAAGGGAGGAAAGGAGATTACAAGTATTTGAGAATAAAGTACTTAGGAAATTTTTTGAACCAAAGAGAGATGAACAAACAGGTGAATGGAGAAGACTTCATAACAATGAACTACATGGTCTTTATAAGAAGCCAGATATATTAAGAACCGTTAAGTCTCGTAGACTACGATGGGCAGGACATGTTAGACGTATGGGGAATGAAAGACTTGCATGGAAGCTTCTTGTAGGAAAGCCAGAGGGAAAACGCCCAGTTGGTAGACCAAGAATGAGGTGGGAGAATAACATTAACTGTGATTTGAGGGAAGTAGATTATATAGGGAATGATTGGAAAGCATTAGCTCAGGATAGGGATGTATGGAGAGCTTATGTCCGCGCGGCCATGAACCTACGGGTTCGATAGTGCCAGCGAGTAAGTAAATAAGTAAGTAAGTAATTTCAAAAACTGAATATCAAGTTTATTTTTATGTTCAGTTTCTTCCTTTCTTCTCTATAACTCTTCGGAGTTAAGTTCCAGATGTAATGCAAACAAAGCAGATGCATGACTGCATTTTCATTGGTCGAATAACGAATTTACCTTTGAGTATGTAAGAACATTTAGTTCCCTCTCTAAAACTCGAAATAGAGAAAATAATAATAAATAAGTCCACCGTTATGATCTCGAGGTAGCGTGCTGCTTGTCACGCAGCGGGCCCTGGTTCTATCCCCGGTCGGGACAGTTTCCTGGGTGAGGTTTTTATAGGCGTTTTTCCTCACCTGTAAGACAATTGTCAGGAAAGTTTAAGGCCCAAACGGTCCCCGATCATCATACGGCCATCGCAATCATCATCATTCATATTCATCTTAGATTAAGCTTAGGACTAAGGACTCTCCTGGCACACCACTATCACCATTATCATCATCACCCATCATCGGGGCAACTTAACCCCGCCTTCCAGGCGCCCCAACCTCAGTAGTGGGTGACGATTACGTCAATGCCAGGAGAGAACAACAGAAATGTCCAAATGGACAACCTGGGGCATTAAAAAAAACAATAATAAATAAAATATATTATCTACCACATGTCTGTATAAGTTACATGAGAGAATCTTAAAACATATAATTACAATTTTAATGGATTAAATAAGAATTTTTCTTACGCATGCGCAATGCATTATACATTGGAATTTGTTTTTTTTTTTTCAAAATTGTCACTTCTGTAGAACTATAAGATATTGCAAAGGAATATATATGAAAAGCAGAGAGAAAAAATTATTTTGAATGTTTTAAAACATTTTAGTGAAAATATCCTACATTAGCCAATGAGGATGTGGTGAAAATAACAGCAGAATTTGCAGTTTTTCAAAGCAAAAATAAAACTTATAAATATTGACGAAAATCATGATTGCATTATAAATTTTATAAACTTATACACTACACCAAGGGAATATTTATAAATTACATGAGTCAGCGTGGAGCATAAATTCTGCTTCTAATGAAATTTTAAATAAAGGATATCTATCGACATCATGGAAAAAAGCATAAACACCTGATTAGGTAGGTCACATATAATTTTTTGTCATGAATAAGTAAGAAATTGGGGAAGTTATTAATTATTGGTACTATCTTATGTTGTATTCAGTCTTGTTTTCTGTAAAATACAATGTTGCTTAAGAAGAATGTATATATTATTCACAATTCAGTCATATGGCGGGTAAAAGTAGTTATGGTTCCCCAATAAACAGTGTCGACAGTAGCTCGAGGGAGCTGATTGGTTTCATCAGTCCCACAAGCCAGGGTAGGGCAACCAGGACTGTGAACCCTAGTCCTCGGCTGGACTGGATTGTGTGTGTATGTATTTGTATTGTATTGTAAGCCTATGTTTTCCCTTTACAGAGATTTCGGCGCTCTCCCCCTACAGGGAAGAATTTGAACCATACTAATTTAGTTACACTTGTTTTCGTATAGATGTCATTTTGAGTGTTACGTGGTCAGCGTTCCGTCTCATGCTGACATCTAGGAAACCAAGGTAGTACTAGGACGGGAAAATTCGGTAAATTTTGCTTAGAGGCTTTTCATTTAGGCTTAAGGATTTTTTTACGAGCCTGAAAATCTTCAGACTCGGGACCCACGGCTTAAAGTCCCTCCCGGAGGACTTGCTCCTTGGATTTTTCCATCCTATGGTGGGTAAACGTAGTTATGGTTCGCCCAATAAACAGTGTTGGTGAAGTAATACCTTATGCAAGTTTGTTTGCAGTACAACTGGAACTTAGCCCGTAATTGGTATAACATGAAAATATTCTTTACTATATAGCCCGAAGTGGGGTGATCCATTGCAGAACCATTTATACCATCCAATATATAAAATTGAATGTTTGTTTGTCCGTACTTTATGCGCGGTCATACCGTTGATCCGATTGTGATGGGGCTTTTTGCAAATTGTTCAGGAGATACCTGGGATGAACATAGGCTATAAGAGAGTTGTGATACTCAACTCCTACACCCTAAAAATCGCCCTTTTTTTTAGTGAAAAACGTCAAAAAAGTAGCTCTTTGGACGCTTAAATCGCTTACGCTGCCTAAACCATAACAAATACACAAAATTAATGTACACACAATTGAATATCTGAAAAAGTCCGCGACAGAATATGTTTATCTCTTACGGATAACTCACAATAACCATTTTTTTCTTTCATTGATGCCAAGAAGATCGAGACAAGTACGTAGATTCCTGTGCAAGCATAGCAGCACATGGCGGGTATTCTTTTACGGATAACTCACAATAACGAATTTTGTCTTTTAACTAATGTATGCCAAGAAGATCGAGATAAGTAGATTTCCGGGCAACACCGGGTAATCAGCACGGGGAATCTTAAAGTAACTACGATATATATTTATAATTATTTTTCATTTTACACTTATTCAACTAAAGATAAAATCACATTAATTTTCATCTATTTAGGCGTAGCAACGTACGACGGTATTAGCTAGCTAGCGTTTTATAAATTCATGTGAAAATCACTTTTTACTGGTGTAAAATAAGGATGTCCACTTTCTCCCCTTTTATTCAACATCTATATGTTTACAATTTTAAGATTTAGAAATTACACATAGTTTTTATACTCCATAATGAAATTATACAAGACAACGGCAGTGCCTATTATTACTTATGGATCCGAAACATGGACAGTGACAACACAATAATCTGCCAGAATACAAGCTGCTGAAATGAGATTCCTCAGACCAATAGCAGGATATCAAAGAACAGACAGAAAACATAGCACAGAAATAAGACAACAACTAAAAGTAGACGAATTAAACACAACAATAGAGAAATACAGAACAAACTGGAAAGAACACTTGGCAAGGATGACTGAAAATAGAATACCAAAAGCAGCATACAGCTATTCACCACGAGAAAGAAGTTTGGGAAGACCAAGAAAAGATGGAAAGAGCAGCAATTTAGAGCCGGAACAGGCTAGCAAATAAGCCTAAAACGTGAAGAAGAAGAAGGACATAGTTTTTATTTGTTCCATTTTCCATTATCAAAACTCTGCTGCCTGTATGATCAAACTCATTTTTTCTACCATCTACCTCGAGACTATAGCAGTGAGAACTAAGCATCTAACTGCTTGTGCCATGGAGCCCCAGTCTTTACAAATAAGTAAATAAGATAAATTTTAATTTTCATTACAACATTTTTGCAGGTCTCTCAAATGTACAAGAATAGCAATTCACATCCAGTTGTTCCTGTCATTTGCATCCAACAACATAATGTGGCTTGTGTGGTACAGAGACGTTGTGGATGACCCTACAGTAGTCAAGGATAATGGGGTAAGTTTAATTAAAGGGGTAAAAGTACCTTTGAGGGTCGAAAAGGTATTTTAATTTCTTGTGCTTTATATAAATTCATTATCTTTTACGATCTCACTTACCAAAACATGGAATTCCCTTCAAAAACAAACTAAAGAATTATTTAATAACAAACTAACTTATACACCTCACTGATAGTATTCTTTTAACAATTAACAAATTAAATTATTTATGAAAATAATATTGAGAATAACAAAATTTTCTTTTGTTTTGTTTTAAATCGTAAAATTAGTTTTCCATATCTCATTATTTTTCTTTGTTTTTATATACATTAGACAGGGACAATTTAATATGTCTTGCTTCTATGCATTTTATTATTAATTTTAGTCTTAATTTTAACTAACATTAACTGGTTGCATTATAGATCGTAATATAATATATATTACCTTTTTGATCAAATTTGTATTTAGTATTTAATATTAGAGTTAATTGAGATTGTTACATTCTGATGTAATATATGTTTGTCCTGGTGAGTAGAAGAGAAGGCCATATGACCTTAACTCCACCAGGCTAAACAAATCTAATCTAAATATAATCTAATCTAAATTGAGCTTTCCTCTTTATTTCTGTGAAAACTGAACATAATTATCTTGAAAGAAGTAAACATCAATAAAACTAAATATATGGTCAAACATAGAAATACATTATATAATGGAAATGAACAGTTAATGACAAATGAGGGAAATTTTGAAGAAGTGGCTGAATTCAAATACGTAGGAACAATAATTACAAACAGAAATGAGGTGCACAAAGAAATTGAGGCGTGCTTTTTTTTTTTTTTTTTTTCAAAATCCAATATCTACTTCAAATCTAGTTTGAGTCAATAAGTAATTTATTTTAAAATACAATAGAAAGTAACATTAAGAGGTTTGTTTAATAATTAAAACATTTGGTCTGTTCATTCTTACCTCTTAGAATTGTTTTTGTCGAACATATGTTTCAGTGCTTATTAGCCCCATCGTCAGCGATTACAGACTGAATTTTCTCATGTTGTCGGCCCTGATTCTTGATTATTGCTCTCTTTGCCTCTGGTCCAATGAATTTACTAATGAGATTTATCGATAATTTGGAAATCACTCGTGGCATTACTTATGATAATTTGTCTTAAATCTCTTTTTTGTTTTATTACCAATACATGTAATGACATTTGTTGCAACAGATATGGTGTCAGGCTCTGCATGTGCTGCTGCAGTACCTCATGGTGGCAAACTACATGTGGATGTTCTGCGAGGGCTTACACCTGCATCTAGCACTTGTTGTGGTATTTGTGAAGGAACGCATAGTGATGCGATGGTTCCACGTTACTGGCTGGGGACTGCCTCTTGTGCTCACAGCTATATACGCAGGCGTACGAGGCTCGAGCCCAGAAGACTCCCAGCTGTGCTGGATGGAAGACAGTCACACACAGTGGATACTGACAGCCCCTGTACTCATCTCAATGGTTGCTAGCACTGTGTTTCTTGTGAATGTTGTACGTGTGCTTTTGACTAAGTTACATGGTGCGTCTGCTAGTCCTGCTCCTGCTGGCATGAGGAAAGCTGTCAGAGCTACTCTTATCCTTATTCCATTGTTTGGTATTCATCACATTCTGTTGCCATTCCGACCAGAACCTGGTCAGCCCGGAGAACACATATATCAAATATTTTCCGCTGTCGTCGTGTCGTTACAGGTATGTATTATATTTACTTTTGTTGAGTTGGTTTTTGATTCACCTCATACTTCTTAACTCCCTTGCAAATCCAGACTTCGTCACTGTATTTGTGACAGTTTCAATGCTGTTCACGTTCACAACTGTTGTTTACGTTATTCTTGTTTTCCTATGACTTGATAGCCAACTTTATTAAGTTATGTAGGTAGGAAATAACACTATGAGGTATATATAATTGTAGGCTTTCACGGCCGGCGTCTTGATCCATATTTGGTTCGTCTTCCGGGCTTATAGGCCGTGGTCTGGTTGTCTTCTTACTCGACGTTTCGTCTACTGCTGCGGTAGACCTTATCAGGAGATACTGCGTGCTCTCTGTGAACTCCTCAACAGTCGGCTGCAGACTGGCTGGTGGTTCTATCTATCTATGTGTTGGCAGCGCGTAGCGCCGCCCAGTGTGCCGCGTTTGGAACCAGTTGTAGCTCCCTGACGGCTAATACCTTTGTGGCTATCGTTACGTGGTTTTTCGTCTATTGTCACTAGTTAGTGGCGTTGGTGTTCTATTGTTTTGAATGGTGTTTTGTAAATTTAATTAATATGTTTTGTGGAAATGGAGTTCTATAGATGAAATGAGATGTTTCCTCTCTAGAGAAGGGCATCGGAAACCACTGGTGAGACAAGCAGAGAGTCCGAAAGCCGACCGAGTGGAATGAGCCACTCTACTCTAGCTGTAACACAGTTCTCATTTCTGTTATCTGGACCATCATGGGGGTCTGGTAAATATGTTTTTGTAGACAGCACGCTAGTGGTTGGAAACTGTCTCTCTTTTTATAGCTAAACCCCGGGTGGGGGGGGGATTTCTGCGCGGACCGAGTTTTTTGCTGTTGTGCCGATTGCAGAAGTCATAGGCTTCGTTGTCGTGTTATGCAGTGCTGGGATCCATGAAGATAAACAAAATTTGGATCCCAGCACTGCATAACACGACAACGAAGCCTATGACTTCTGCAATCGGCACAACAGCAAAAAACTCAGTCCGCGCAGAAACCCCCCCCCACCACCCGGGGTTTACCTATAAAAAGAGAGACAGTTTCCAACCACCAGCCAGTCTGCAGCCGACTGTTGAGGAGTTTACAGAGAGCACGCAGTATCTCCTGATGAGGTCTACCGCAGCAGTAGACGAAACGTCGAGTAAGAAGACAACCAGACCACGGCCTATAAGCCCGGAAGACGAACCAAATATGGACTATGAGGTTTGTTTTAATTTTGTTGAGTTAATTTTTGACTCACCTCATACTTCTTAACTCCCTTGCAAATCAGTAGTGAACAGCATTGAGAATGTCACAAATACAGTGATGAAATCTGGATTTGCAAGAGAGTTAAGAAGTATGAGGTGAGTCAAAAATTAACTCAACAAAATTAAAATAAACCTCATAGTGTTATTTCCTACCTACATAACTTAATGCATTCTTTCTTCTTCTTCTTCTTCCTTCCAAGTAATAGGCCAAGGCCTGTTACGATCCTGCCTTCCTTTGGCCAGCAACCAATCGAAGGGACTATTATTACGCTTTCAAGTCTTATACGAGAATTCCCCGGAAGGATCAAACTTAATGTATTATATTTACTTATTTTAGGAATTCACACTATGAGATACATTCATTTAGGTAAAATTTAATCATTCACCTCATATTTTTCTTCTTATTTTAATTTAAACTAGTTTCAGAATTTTAGATTTCAGTTCCATCGTCAGTATCTCCGCGACCGTTGTTCTGTCGTCTTGAAGAGCCGTCTTTCACTCCTTCTATTGGCAAGTGCAAAAGATGGCTCTTCGAGGCGACAGAAAAAGCTGTCGCGGAGATACAGACGATGGAATTGAAATCTAAGTTCTGAAACTAGTTTAAGGGGAAAAGGTACCTTATAAATGGGCAAAATTTGAATTTTAGTTTTTTCGCTCATATTCATACCTAGAAGACAATGAACTACATGGTCTTTATAGGAAGCCAGATATAATAAGAACAGTTAAGTCTCGTAGACTGCGATGGGCAGGACATGTTGCGCGTATGGGGAATGAAAGACTTGCATGGAAGCTTCTTGTAGGAAAGCCAGAGGGAAAACGCCCAGTTGGTAGACCAAGAATGAGATGGGAGAATAACATTAACTATGATTTGAGGGAAGTAGATTATACAGGGAATGATTGGAAAGCATTAGCTCAGGATAGGGATGTATGGAGAGCTTATGTCCGTGCGGCCATGAACCTACGGGTTCGATAGTGCCAGTGAGTAAGTAAGTAAGTATTCATACCTAGAAGTGTATTCTACATGAATATAAATTGGTTTTGCACCACAAACTTATTTAAAGGTCCTAAGTGTGGGTTTAAAGGACGTGCTGCAGGGTAGCACTGTGAGTAGTGTAAAACGTTAAACTCAATTTCCCGCTATTTTTGTTTTTGCAAGCCTTATGTTCCTTTTCTCTAAAACTATTCATCACAGAGAAATGAAATTTTCACAGGCTATTTGTCTGCTGCTTAGGCATAATCTGCCATTTTTTCAACATTTTAATGTTATTATTAACTTACTTACTTACTCACTGGCACTATCGAACCCGTAGGTTCATGGCCGCACGGACATAAGCTCTCCATACATCCCTATCCTGAGCTAATGCTTTCCAATCATTCCCTGTATAATCTACTTCCCTCAAATCATAGTTAATGTTGTTCTCCCACCTCATTCTTGGTCTACCAACTGGGCGTTTTCCTTCTGGCTTTCCTACAAGAAGCTTCCATGCAAGTCTTTCATTCCCCATACGCGCAACATGTCCTGCCCATCGCAGTCTACGAGACTTAACTGTTCTTATTATATCTGGCTTCCTATAAAGACCATGTAGTTCATTGTTATGTAGTCTTCTCCATTCACCTGTCTGTTCATCTCTCTTTGGTCCAAAAATGTTCCTAAGAACTTTATTCTCAAATACTCGTAATCTCCTTTCCTCCCTTAAAGTAAGAGTCCATGTTTCGCACCCATATAATATAACTGGTAGAATAATAGTTTTATATATTTTCAGCTTAACTTTTTTGAAAGGAGTTGGGACATCAAAAGTATTAAGGGCACCAAAAATTATTTTCCTTTTCAAAATGCACCAAAAATTGCATTGTTTTTTAAAAATGCTTACTGTTTCATTTTTAATACTGTGTTCTTGAAAAAGTGTCATTTTATTGCCAAATAGTGTATGTATATGTGAGAAAAATGAATGTTCTACTGTTAACAGTTCTTCTGAAGAGGAGCATTAAAATTGAACATTTAACATGGCGGAGATACAAGGTACCTTCTCCCCTTAAATTAAAATAAGAAGAGAAATATGAGGCAAGTGATTAAATTTTGCCTAAATGTATTATATTAAAATTTTTAAAAACTTGCTAAATTTACTTGTTTCCAATCCAATCTATCCCTGTTCGTCTCACTGTGGGGACATGGGTGCTTCCCTAGTGGAAAGTCTCTGAACCATACTAATTTAGTTCTGCTTATTTACCTATATATGTCAGCAAGGGACTTGTGGTAAATACATTGTCTCAAGGCGACATCTAGTACAAAACTAAGGTATTACTCAGATAGATGAAGGTCAATCAGGTTTGCAGTTCTTTTATGAGTCTGAAAATCTTCTGACTGGGATCATTTAGCATGAACTAATAGACAAAGGAACTTTTTAGCCAATTGATATGTCATTGTAAATTACTCTATTATGTTCACGATGACGTTGAAGAGATTCACTTTTTACTCAATTCCGATGGAATGAAGCTATTGAGGCTGTCATGAAAACTTTCTTTTTTATTTTTTTCAAATTTTCACTTTTTCTATCTAGTAGACCATGACGAAAATTTATTCTTACATACATAGGCTATATATATGTGATGATAAGAAAAATAAATGCTACATCTAGTAATAATGGAGAATATATATATATATATATATATATATATATATATATATATATAAGAAAGATAAATGCTTGTATTGGATTTGCCCAATGGTGTAATGGATAGCATGCTGGGGTGCCAACCCAGAGGTTCGAGTTCAAATCCCGATATATATATATATATATATACATACATTACATACATACATACATTTGTTAATGCTCTAACAGCTGTAATTTTTGTTTAATTAAAACCAAACTTGCAGCAATCAATTTAAAAAAATTAGGCTAAGATCAAGTTTGTTAACCAGCAAAATCAAGCCATTGAGAAAAGTTCACCTGAAATTAAAATTTAAAAATTACTCTAGCTGTCACAATGTTTAATTCTTCACAACAAAACTCAGTACTAGCTATTAAAATAAACCAAGAAAGATAGTGTCCAAAAATCCGCAAAATCCAATCATTAGAAGAGGAAACCCAAAATTTAAAAAAAAATATTTTAGCCACTGACATGTTTAGTTCACCACAATTTAATTAACTCTTAAATTGATAACATATCATAAAAATACATTATAATTTGTATAAAACTTTTAATAAAAAAAGTGGAAAATTGATTTGGTTGATATTATTTAAATTGGTGTTAAATTATACAACAATATGCAAATGTAATACCTCAGAGTTATGCATGATTTGTTTTTCACTGCAGTCTAACACTTTTAAACAAGCTAGCATCAGAAATTGAGTTTCTCCAATTTAACAAAACAAATATATAATTAATTGATTTGGCATTTACTTGATGAAAATCCATTTTTATGTTAATTAAATAAAAATAAAACTTAAAGTTTTATATGATTTTCATATTTATTAAAATACAAATTCGTTACAGCTGTTTCAGATACTTTGTACCTTCTTCAGTCGAATTTTATCATGAATACAAATTAATACAATAACAAAATTCATTTGTAATAATGATAAAATTCGACTGAAGAAGGTACAAAGTACAGAAACAGCTGTAACATATTTGTATTTTAATAAATATGAAAATCATATAAAACTTTAAGTTTTATTTTTAATTAATTAACATAGATAAATATATATTCTGTAAACTAGCAAACTGGAACCATGAACTCGACTTGCTGAGGAATTCGTTTAGTTCACGCAGTTCCTACACGACAGGATTTTTTTATTAGGAGATGTGTTTACATCAGGCCCTTCTTAGAAATCAGTGACACTATTTCTGCATTATGTTTCATGTATAAGTAGTTTATAGCATTAAATTACAACAGGAAGTAACATTATGAGGTTCTTCTTAATAAATAAGGGAATCTGGAATCATCTTACTTCATAACTTGTTGTGTTCTATTTGAACATGTTTCAATATGCCATGCATAGCATCATCAGCTTTTTCCAGAATGTTGAAATTTATGTTGTCGGCTGGAAACATAAAATTCATTTATAAACTTTAATAGGTTTTTAAATGTATACAACATCTTAAGCGATTCTAAGGCAGCCATATCAGCAATAACAAATTACCTAGCATCTCCTGCTAACAAAGAAATATTACAGAGTAGACAGATCATCAGAAATCTCAATATAGCAGGTAAAAATGTTTCTCTGCCGTGGATACAATTCCATTGTGGCATTACAGGGAACGAAATGGATTTAAAAAAGCAGATTTACTGGCCAAGAAAGGAACCCACATCCTTCAGACATCAGCGAACATTATATCTTATTCTAGAGCAGCTATGAACATCCGCTTCAAAGTGAGAGAAGCCTTCAGAACCTCCCTAGAGCTCCAAATGACTGACAAACCTTGGAAAGCATCCATCCAAACTACACTGCCAGATTGGCCCAGAAGAGTAGCCGTTGCATCATTCTGTACTGCAACAGGACACGACTGCCTAGGAAAACACCTTCATCACCTCGGTCTTCTACCAACTCAACAATGTATCCTCTGCAACACTATGGAAGATGTGGATGCTGATCACATCCAAACTTGCCCAACCCTAACAACCAGCAGTTTCGTGGACAGATACTGGGAAGCCAGGGAAAAGATGATTAACATTTTATAATCTTTCTTGTTGTTATTGTTTGTTTTCCTCAGTCATTATTGGCTAATGAAAAATTTCAAAAGCCACTACATTTAAATAAATAAATCTTCCTGTGCCCAATACTAAGTTTTCATTCTCTTCCTCCATTCATCTCTATTCTTCCAGTCACCATCTTGCAGTCCCCTGTCTTCTTCAAATTCATAATTCCCTCTATCCATCATTCTTAGGCCTCCCTCTCCTTTTCCTCCGATCTGGAATCCACTCCAAACTCCTAACTGGCAATATATCATCATTCTTACTCTTCATGTATCCAAACCACTGTAATTGTTTATTTCCCACAAATTGAATAATTGTCTCATTAAAGTTCTTGTCGGACGTCCTCGGAAGAGATGGTCTTAGATCTATTAGTGAAGACGGAACAGGCAACTCTTGCCTAAACCAGGAAGTGAAGAAGAAGAAGAAGTTATTTTTTTCTCAGATAATACTGTTTCTTATCCTGCCTAATTTAAGAACATTGTGCAGATCTTCTTAAAAAATCTATTTCTGTAGATTTCAATTTTGACTTTAATTTGGCATTTATAGTGCACGTTTCTGCTCCAACGTCATTAAACATTTTATTAATTAAATAATATTTATTATATAATTCAGTGACAGCTGTTTCGGTACACTGTACCTTCTTCAGACATGTTAACAAATTATGAATTGTGTTCCAACTGATCTAAGCAACAATACAACAATATTTATTTAAATTTTTTAATTTAACAAAGGGGATTCATTCAAATCAAGTTGAGAATTTAACAGTTTTTTACTACTTTTAAATTTATTAATTTCTACAGCCTCCAAAAGATCTAACTTCTTACCCTTATCACAAATATGTAATATTTCAAAATTTGGATCGAAACAATGATTAATGATAGCATATAACAGAAATTTAGAAAATTCAAAATATGCTAACCACCTATTCCAATTTAATCATTGTTTCGATCCAAATTTTGAAATTTTACATATTTGTGATAAGGGTAAGAAGTTAGATCTTTTGGAAGCTGTAGAAATTAATAAATTTAAAAGTAGTAAAAAACTGTTAAATTTTCAACTTTATTTGAATGAATCCCCTTTGTTAAATTAAAAAATTTAAATAAATATTGTCGTATTGTTGCTTAGATCAGTTGGAACACAATTCATAATTTGTTAACATGTCTGAAGAAGGTACAGTGTACCGAAACAGCTGTCACTGAATTATATAATAAATATGAAAATCAAATAAAACTACGTTTTATTTTTATTTAATTAATAAATATGGATTTTCATCAAGTAAACACCAACTCAATTGATTATTTAAAACTTTTTACTATTGATTTATAAATATGGATTTTAGTTTCTTTGAATATCTGTTTATCCCACAAAATTCCATTGAATATTGCTATTGCAGATTGGCCTTTAACTATTCATTTTGACATAAAATTCAACAGTCTATAAAAGCTGGTATGCATAGATATTGAAACATGTTCAAATAGAACATAATAGAGGAAAGATTACTCTGGATTCACCTTATTTATCAGATTAAAACATTTCTTACTTTAGCTAATTGAATTATTGTCATTACAGGGTTTCTGTGTATCCTGCCTGTTCTGCTTTGCTAACGTGGATGTGCATTGTGCAGTATTACCACTTCTCAAGAGAATGTGTCCGTTCATCTGGTCGAACGTGACAGTGGAAAGTGTTACTCAGAGCAGAGACTTGTGTGGTGTCTGACCTCAATGCCATTGGTGGCAAAGACAACAACAACCTCCCCAAGAGATATGCTAGTTCTTCTCAGGGATCTGTGTGTGCTATCATTCCTTTCCACGATGGACTGAATGTGTGTTGAGAAACAGAGAGCGATCATATTTTGTATATATATGTTATCGTGGTGTATATTTTTGTGTTATAAAAAATTTAAAAAACTGTATTATCTTTTCATAAATAATATTCCTCCAATGCAGACTCATGATGGTTCTTCCTCTTCCCATGTATTTGAAATATTATCAATATAAATGTTATAGCATATAGAACGAGTAAACAAATTTAATTATTTGGGTTATAATTTAACATTTCAAGATGAAGCTGATATATCAAAGAAAATCACAAATTTTACAAAAACAACGGGGATAATTAACAGTATAATGAAACCATCTTTAGTACAGAAGAACACAAGATTACGGCTTTATAAGGTTCTCGCAAGACCAGTATTAAGATATGGTAGTGAAGCATGGACAATACGAAGAAGAGATGAAAGCCGAATAACAGCAAATGAGATGCGATTTATGCGCCGAACAGAAGGCTATAAAAGAAATGAGGAAATTATGGAAGAGTTGGATGTAGAACCCATTCTTCACCATATACAAAACTACCAGAACAACTGGAAAGCCCATCTTCAACGAATGCCGTCTCATAGGATTCCAAAAGCCATACTTCGCTACTGCCCCCAAGGCAAAAGATCGCTGGGACGTCCAAAAAATATATAATCAATTGCTACAAATGTGTTTATATTAACTCCCGCATGCGCTATGTGTTGACATCCATGCACTATATATACAATCTGGGAGCCGTATTTCTTAGAGAGTCAGTCACTGCAAAATAGCTATGACCTATTCAGAATGTTAAAAAGGAGGTACTTTCTTTATTATGATAAACTTTAGTTGGTAAATTCTAGACGAAACACGACTGTGATTGGTTGTAAATAAAAAAATCATTGAAACGTGATTGGTCATTGACTCCCATTTGGGGCATGAGTTAAATAGTCAAACAGATTCTGATCACGGTACTACATATAAAAATGTCTCCACAGCCAACAATCCTTGCTTATAATAAAACAAATGAAAAGCTACATAGTAACGGTCACCAAATGTTTCTTTCTCATAGAAGTCATTTACATCCAATGAATATTTTAATTCACTTGTTACTATATTTAATAAAAATTAGTCACATCGACCAAAAAATAGTATGCAATACACATGAGGTAAGCACGTAACAGATCTCCAAAATTGCCTCGTTTTTTTTTTCAAACTTTTTCTCGATCAGTAACAAGTGCTTATCTCACTTGTATCGCAATATACTATACAGCTTTAGAGTCCGAGTTGATCTGGCTTACTAACCCAGGTGTGCTGTGCTCAAGTATTGTTTTGTAACACGTGTTGGCAAGGGCCGGCCGGCATTTCTTTATAGCGACAGCTTGTCTCCGCCAAACGTAAGCCATAGTTTCATAAACATTTCTTCCAAGATATATTCCAATGTCAGTCAACATTTTTTTTATAATGTGGTTGAATCACTGCGAATATTTTTATCCGATTGAGGGTCTTTCCACTTTTCAGCGGTTGCCCTTTTACCAGCCGGCTGCTGGCCCTTCACATCCACATGTGTCAATCACAGAGGTAGATGATCAACAGCCAGTGTAGGGGTGACATGTGGTTAGCATGTCGAGTCCCCCAGCCGTTATAGCTGGTTCCTCAACCTGGAGCCGCTACTTATTGTAGCTACCCAATTGCCTCACGATGCTGGGTGGGCACCGGTCCCATACTGGCCGAAATACCATGAGAAAATTTCTTCCCCCATGGAGACTCGAACCAGCGCAAGTCCCGTAGCTCTGCGCCAAGGCTTCCTACCTTAACCGCTCGGCTACGGCGCGGGACTGAATATTTTTATTTGAATACAAAATAGATGCACATCTATCCCGTCTATTTCCCGGTTACTTTCAAATTCCCGACTTATTCTCGGTTTTCAAGTTTTTTTTTCCGACAGCTGGACACCCTGTATTTAATGAGCCTGAATATCAACAGACTCTAGACCCACGGCTTAAAGTCTCTCCCGGAATACTTGCTCCTTGGATTTTTCCATCCTAAAAAAATCATAGGCCCCGGGTTGGGTTTGAACGCGCGACCATCGGGACTAGAGTCCATAATCATTAGTCCACCGCGGCCAATAAAAGATATAAATATATACTTCATATGTCCCTCGTGGAGACATGGGTGTTCCCTAGCAGGAGTTTCTTGGCAAATATAATTTAGTTATGCTTATTTACCTACAGATGTCAATGAGCGACATGTTGTCAGCATATCGCCTCAATGAGACAAGTAGTAGACTGGTTGAATTTTGCTCTATAGGCATTAATTTAGACTTGAGGTTGTTTTACAAGTCCGAAAATCTTCAGACCCTCGGCTTAAAGTCCCTCCCGGAGGACCTGTCTCTTGGATTTTTCCAACCTAAAAATGTATCTACCTCAGTTAGTTATTTAAAAGGTCCATCCATAGTAATTCTGCCCTAAAGCAGGTCTTTCACTGCAATCATAGTATTTTCATGCTATGTTTTGCAGCTTTACTAGGGAATTATAGGTGTGGTAGCTTCCCGTTGCTTTCCACACTGGTGAAGAATGATGATGATAACGATAAGGGTGATGATGATAATGATGATGGCCGTATGATTTCGGGGACCGTTTGGGCCTTAAAGTTTTCCTGACATTTGTCCTACTGGCGAGGAAAAACCCCGATAAAAACCTCACCCAGAAAAACTGTCCCGACCGGGGATCGAACCCGGGCCCGCTTCGTGACAAGGCAGCACGCTACCTCGAGGCCACAGTGGTGGACAGAGAGACATATAGTGCCAAATAAATTTACTTTTGATTTCCGTTTAAAATCGTTAATGCAAAACTGTCAAATGTCCATTGTATTTGTAATCTGCTAAATAATTTCTACAGTCTTCATCGATTTGGAAATAAGCCAATACCTACAATGCTTTCGTAGCTCGGCCAAACCGTTCCGCGGCGGCCATGGACTTGGATGAGTATTGGCGCGCCTTCCGCCAGAGTTACACGTATACGACCGGCAAGTCATTGGTACGGAGCACTACCTACTGTGCTGAAATAATAATAATAATAATAATAATAATATTATTATTATTATTATTATTATTATTATTATTATTATTATTATTATTATGTTAATGTCATCACTTTCAACATCTGTTGTGATGCAGGTAAGCCTAATGTAAGTTAATACAGTAGTAATTTGTAATTCTAGCACAGTAGGTAGTGCTCAGTACTAATGACTTGCCGATCGTATACGTGTAACTCTGGCGGAAGGCGCGTCAATACTCATCCAGTCCATGGCCGCCGCAGAACGGTCCGGCCGAGCTACGAACGCATTGTATAAACTATGTCTTTAAAGGGTAAAATAATCACACATGAACCGGTAATACAAGAATAAAATAATCAGACAATTTTACAGACGAAATCGAATTATAAACTACAAGCGTATCACCTTTCTTGAACTTTGTAGATATGAGTATCATTTTTATGCATTATAGCTATGTATTTTTTTTTCTCTCTCTCTCTCTTTCATTCCCTTACCCGGCGTGAGCAGCTTCGTCTAAATAAATGAAATATGTTTTTAGTTTAGTTGAATAAGTAAAAAGAAAAATTAAATAAAAACAAAACTTAGTTTTATTCGATTTTCATATTTATTAAGGTATAATTCATTGACAGCTGTTTCGGTACACTGTACCTGAAACTGTATCTGAAGAAGATACAGCGTACCGAAACAGCTGTCACTGAATTATACCTTAATAAATATGAAAATCAAATAAAACTAAGTTTTATTTTTATTTAATTAATAGATATGGATTTTCATCAAGTAAACACCAACTCAATTGATTATTTAAAAAGAAAAATAATTATAAATTTATATAGTAATTATTTTTAGATGCCCGTGCTGATTATGGTTATTCTGAGTTATCCGTAGAGTTTTCTGAGATATTAAATTCGGTATACTTTAAGTTGATGTAAGTATGTAGGATTTATTATGGTTTAGGTAGCGTAAGCTATTTTAAGCATCCAAAAATCTATTATTTTAGCTCCGGCCTTATAGTATGTACACTCATTACATACATTAATTGTCCCAGAAAAAATTATCTAAATGATGGTAAAACCCCCATTCAAACCTGTCATTTTTGAGTCCATAAATGAAAGAGAGACAAAGAGACTCGCTCATTTTTATGTATGAAGATACATAGCTATGTAAAATTTGTATTTCTTCGCGCATTCCTTTGTTTTATAATATCACAAGGCCAAAGCTAGATGCCATGATGATACGATTATAACAAACAACAAAGTGTAATTTATTTTACTCCCCTCACAATCCTTAAGTATTTCTTAATGGTACCTACTCCATCAATAGCACAAATGATATTGGGAAAGAAACTAAAGTATGATTCATTACAGGACTACAGAATAATATAACAGCGGACAGCTTACCTTGGTTGCTGTAAAACATATCGAATGACGTAATTTGTTCTTAAGCACACTTACTAACACAAATATATAATCTAATTAACACATTATACACATTAATTTGCCCCGGTTTTAACTGCAAGAACGCGATATAACTTTCCGAAACGCTCATAATGACGACACTACCATCCTGGCTGGTATTGCCAACGCAAAAAAAGAAAATAGAAAACGCTAAATGCGCGCAAAAGAAATTCTATAGAGCTTAAATTTAATAGTATTTACTTTTACAAATTGCCTTTCTCGAAGTTGTAATCGTCTCTATAAACCACTGATTCTAGTACATACTTCTCTTTGTAGGCTATAGTCTCTTGAAAAATGTAGGTTAGAATAATTTGAATTTTCCCCATTACGTTATGGCAGCATTTCTCTTCACTTTTAAGACAAAATCTGATTGTTAAAATAGCAGTGGCGGCTCGTGGAAACATAATTATACTTCCACTAGAATAAAAAAAACGTCTTACAACATTATTAATTGTATTCTATATGTTAAAATGCAGTAGGCCTATATCTGTTCTGCTCCAACTTGTTCATTACGCCAAGTGATTCTCTTCCTGTACTTTCTGTTGAATTTTTGAGAATATTCGTAGTACCGGTACCCAATAATTTCAAGATTAAAAACATTTTTAATACCATCGCTTAAGAGACTTTTTATTTTATTTTTTTTCATGAAAACGGTGGATACGTTTCGACGGAGAAACAAAAATAAACAAATAAATAAAAATAATAAATAGTATAAAAGTCACTTAGGCGATGTCATTTCTGAAGCGACGACATGTTTTGAAGTTTCATGCTTTTTATTCTCTCTAGTTGTTAGGAAAATGTTTAGGCCAAAGAGAGATAAAAAGAAGGCGAATGGAAGAGACTGCGTAACAGTGAGCTACATGATATTTACGGGAAACCAGATATAATAAGAACAGTTAAGGCTGTGATGGGCAGGACATGTGGCTCGAATGGGAAATGAAAGACTGACATGGAATCTCGTTATAGGAAAACCAGAGGGAAAGCGCCTAGTAGATATGCCTAGAATGAAATGGGACAATAACAATACCCATAATTTGAAGAAAGTAGATTATACAGGGGATGATTGGAAGACATTGGCTCAGGATAAGGATATATGGGGAGCTTGTATACGCGCGGCCATGAACCTATGGGTTCGATAGTGCCAGTGAGTTAGTTAGTATACATCGAACTAAAACAATTAAAACTAAACTAAATTCCATGGCGCGACAGACCTAGAAGGCCACTGGTCTACCAGTCAGATGTTGGCCTCACATCTGCATGTGTTAATCACAGAAGTAGATGATCAGCCTGTCAGTATAGGGGTATTATATGGTCAGCGTGTCGGATCCCACAGCGTTATAGCTGATTTTCTCAACCTGGAGCAGCTACTTATTGTCCATCCATCCATAGTAATTCTGCCCGAAGGTAGGTCCTTCACTGCAATCATAGCATTTTCATGCTATGCTTGCAGCTTTACTAGGGAATTGTAGGTGTGGTAGCTTCCCGTTGCTTTCCACACCGGTGAAGGATGATGGTGATGATGATGGCCATATGGTTTCGGGGACCATTTGGGCCTTAAAGTTTTCCTGACATTTGTCTTACAGGTGAGGAAAAACCCCGATAAAATCCTCACCTAGAAAAACTGCCCCGACCGGGGATCGAACCCGGGCCTGCTGCGTGACAAGGCAGCACGCTACCTCGAGACCACAGCGGTGGACATAGCTACCCAAATTCATCACCATGCTGGGTGAGCACTATCTGATAATGGCCGAAATTCCATGAGAAATTTTCTTTCCCCATGTGGTCTCGAATCAGCGCAAGTCCAGTAGCTCTGTGCCATTGCATCTTGCCTTAAGCATTCAGCTACGGCGCGGGACTACAAAAACAACTATGATAATAATAATAATAATAATAATAATAATAATAATAATAATAACAATAATAATAATAATAATAATAATAATATATGGTGTTCCAAAAATGGACTGATGCCTACATGACTCAGTGTTCTACGGATAATTTCCTTACCTCTGGTCTCGGAAGGACTGGATGGATTTTTAGAATGAAAAAATCCAAAGATCACGTCCTCCGGGAGGGACTTCAAGCCGTAGGAATCGAGTCTGATATTATAGAAGATCCTCAAGCCTAAATAGCACCTTCTGAGCAAAATTTAATCGTATTCCTCATCCAAGTAATACATTAGTTGGCTATTATATAGATATATCTGTCTACCGCTGTGGTCTCGGGGTAACGTGCTGCCTTGTCACGCAGCGGGCCCGGGTTCGATCCCCGGTCGGGACAGTTTTTCTGGGTGAGGTTTTTATCGGGGTTTTTCCTCACCTGTAAGACAAATGTCAGGAAAACTTTAAGGCCCAAACGGTCCCCGAAATCATATGGACATCGCAATCATCATCATTCATATTCATCTTACGTTAAGCTTAGGATTAGGGACTCTCCTGGCGCACCATTAGCATCATATCATCGGGGGAACGTAACCCCGCCTTCCAGGCGCCCCAACCTCAGAAGTGGGTTACAAGTACGCCATGCCGAGAGAGAAACCAGGAATATCGAAAGACAACGTGGGGCATTTGAATAAATAAATAAAATATAATCAATTGAGTTGGTGTTTACTTGATGAAAATCCATACTTATTAATTAAATAAATGTATATAGTTACATCTTTTCATGACATAAGCCTATGTAGGGAAATGAGTGTAGAGCCTAATTAAATTAGCATGGTTAATCATAAAATTTACAATATAGTTCTATCCTATAGGACACATCAATTGGTTTAATATACAGTAAAACTTGTTTAATCCGGAACGTGAATAATGCGGAAATCTGTCCAATGTGTACACATTTATTGGTCCCAGCAAAATAATAGTAATTTTACGTGTATTTATTTTGTATAAAACGGAATCTGTCCAACGCGTAAACGGGAGGATATTTCTTCATGAACAAAAAATTATAAAGCGGAAAGACAGAGATAAATTAGTTTCCACTTCGTTGAATTCCCGTTAGGCCAAGAAAACAATAAGGAATTATTTCTGCCTTCGGGTTAAGTAGAGATTCTACCTGTAACTGAAATTTTATGTCGGCCTTAGTGCACACTCGTTATGCAAAATACAGAGATACCTGTCTTACAAATAAGCATTGCACTGTAAAATCTTAAATTAGTTTAAGTTCTGAGACCGATCATTTACAGGTAGCGTTCTGAATTTACGGAATAAAGATGATCTAAAACATATGAATCATTGTCATTAAATTAAATCTCCTAATTTCCGGGCCGATACTCCAAAGTCAAGCTCTAGCTGTTGCTAAATCCCTAGGGAATAACGATATCAAGGGACCTTCAGGTTGGCTGGACAGTTTTAAAAGATGATACAATGTAGTGTGAAATTAAATGATGTAGACGAAAGTGTAGAGTTAGTGAGCGGAAACCGAAACCGCATACTTTAATTTCAGGATTTTTTCTTTTTTTTTTCTCCCGCGTGTTACCGTCGAAGTCGCCCTACTATGCTTCACTTTTCAATGGCAGCAGAACTACAATGAATCCAAGGTACGTATTTTTGTATTGTAAGCCTATGTTTTCCCTTTACAGAGATTTAGGCGCTCTCCCCCTACGGGAAGTATTTGAACCATACTAATTTAGTTACACTTGTTTTCTTATAGATGTCATGTTGAGTGGTCCGTGGTCAGCGTTCCGCCTCATACTGACATCTAGGAAACCAAGGTAGTACTAGGACGGGAAAATTCGGTAAATTTTGCTTAGAGACCTTTTCATTCAGGCTTAAGGATTTTTTACGAGCCTGAAAATCTTCAGACTCGGAACCCACGGCTTAAAGTCCCTCCCGGAGGACTTGCTCCTTGGATTTTTCCGTCCTAAAAATCCATCGACCACGGCCGGGTTTGAACCCGCGACCCTCGGGACCAGAGGCAAGGAGAATAACCACTAGTCCACCGCGGCCGACGGCCAAGGTACGTAAAAAGACATATATGGCACCCTATAAACTAAGATTAATACGTTTTAGTTTTTTCTATAATACGGAATTTTGTCTAATGTGGAAAAAAATTGATCCCATGCGTTTTCGCTTTGAGCAAGTTTTGCTGTATTTAATATTTTTTAATGAAGCATAGAAAACGAACTAGTAGAAATTACTTAAATCTGTCGAATTAAACAATATACCTAATAATTTACAGTTATACATGATTTTGCTTTCACTGCGAATTTTCACATTTAAATAACTGACAGGAGATACTAGTGTTTCACATAATGTACGGGTATAAACAAACAGCATGCAGACAGTTGAATACATGCAAATGTTGAAACGGACTGTATTTTATGAATGGTTATGAACTATTGTGATTCCAATCGATTATCGATATTCTTTCCTATCACATATCGCATTGCCAACATAAAGTGAGTTGAATTACTCCTCTGGTTATAACCACATTTAACAACTGAAATTCATTAATTCGTATTTTTTACATTTTAAAATTAAGGTTAGTAGTCATCTGCACTACAATCACAAAAAGTACGTTTAATATTTACAAATTCGTATCTGTTTAATTGCAAGTGTTAAATATTAATGTTTCAAGGATTTTATTTTCTTACGTTTTCCTAGCTTGTATTATAGCCAACATCAGTTGATCTATGGCCAACATGCTGTAGTTATAAACATTGGAATTCCATTTTACTATAGAATTTAAGAAAAAAATCTTATTAGGTTTTAATTTAAATCAGCCTAAACTTGATTTATTTCATATCTGAACGGTCACAACACTTCTTGTATTACTTTTATTCTGTACGGTTAGTAATTTCGACATTAATTTCCAGCTTCTAAGTTGGCTGTATTTGTTTTGCGGTTAATGTAAATCTTTTGATGGAGTTTTGTATTATCGTAAATTGTTCATATGTTTAGATCTTTATTATGGGAGAACAAGCGATATTTGTAAGATATTTTTGAACTTTATTATCTCTTCCAATTTCCTTACTTTGTAAACAAATTGTCTAAATCGATGTGTGTAATTTAATTACTACAATACACCGCTTTATATTGGTATACATTATTTTTAGAGGTTATGTTTATATTTACATTTGTAATATATCGTATTAATATTACAGGCAATTCCTGATGAAGTGTGTGAGAAAGCAGGCTTAGCAGCAGTTTGGACACCCGCTGGTAAACTTGGGACATATGCATATCGCCATGTTACCGTCCATTCAAAAGGTGATTTTTTTGGAGGCATGAGAAATAAAAAAAACATATACAACAAAAAATGTGGTTTATTTAAAAATGGCAGAATAACTGTTAAAATTTGAATTGAAATATTGGTCTATCACATCTATATGTGCTAATCACAGAGCAGATAATCATCCTGTCAGTATAGGGGTATCATGGTTAGCATGTCGGGTCCCCCAGCCGTCATAGCGGGTTTTCTCAACATGGAGTTGCTACTTATTGTAGCTACTCAAATGTCTCATGATGGGACTGCCACACTATTATGATACATATCTATTTGAAGTAATACGGGCTAAACTATAGATTAGTTCTCACTATGCTATATCATGCAATATTCATATGACACTTGCACTATTACTTTTCCCATTTCTACTAAGATTTTGTACTGTTTTAACATTTTCTAATGATTCTTAAAAGATTTTTTTTTACAATTCTTAAAAATGTATCGATGTACACAAAATCTCTCAATAATTTATTTGAAGTCCTATAGAACCTTAGTGCACATGCATAAAGCCTCATCAAAAGATGGCAGGAGTATATTTGCTACTTGTAAGATCACCTTCACAATAAGAAATTGCACCAATACTTTTTTTGGGTGTTGTATACTAAACATCGCAAAAAATTTTCAATTTAATTTCTTATGCCACTGATGCACTAAACACTTTTAAAACATTTTGTAACACTTTTAAACACGTTTTAAACATCTTCCAATGATGCAACGATCTTTTTTTTATATTTATATATTTACGTAAAACATGATCGACCAACATTGCTAAGTTGCTACTTTTTGCTATTTTCCCTCCTCTTCCTATGTTGTTCCAACGTTGCCACCATCGACAACCCAAAATACTCCAGATGTTGCCAACATCACCTACATTAGAGTAATTGATTTGTGTTACAGTAATTGATTTAGGTTTGGTTAGCTTTTAGGTTCCTTGCTTTTTAAATGTGATTTGATACGTAAAATAAATTACCTCTTCATATCTGTTATTCTATGAAAAATTCAAAATGTCGGACGGTTACCACGTAAAATCATATTTCCATTAGTTCATTTCATGTTAACTATATATATTTAGACAAGTTCTGGGAATTTTGTGTCAATGTTGGTTATACTGATTTCACATACATATACCGCCAACTGATGGAGGTTGCATTTATCTTTCTGGGTTTACATGGAGCACTAGCGCATGCGCACTGCGAATCTATAGAACTTAGAAAAATTTATTTGCGACGGTAAGTATACTTTATCCCTTTTTTATTTTGTTAGGTTAAGAAGGGGTATGTTAGTGTGCACCAAATTAGTTTATGGTTTATTGAAATAATATGAAAATGATTTACTTTGTTAGGTTACAAATTACGGGTTAGTGTATATCCATTTTTTTAAAAGCATGTTTGGGAATTTATTTTGAATGTGGTCATTTTGACTGGATAGATGGTCCTGCCATCTATGGAGCAAGTTCATAACCCTTAAATGCACGCTACTTTTCTTAAGGATTTGGAAAAATTTATGTTAAGGCATAAAGTGTGGTTTTTCTGAACATTGTAAAGAAATTTATTTGAATAATCATTAGAAAATATATAGAAAGCATTGCAAATGGCAGTAAATTACTTTAAAAATTAAACCATAAGAATAAAACTTGCCAGGAGTTTATGTTGTTGTTGTTTTCAAATGCTGGGCCTTGGCAACGAAGCCATTAGCGTTCTTGCTCTCCAATATTTCCCTATGGTGGATCCAACAGGTAATACTTCACAGGTTTGTAAATGTTCTTCGTTAATTTCTTCATGTTTGTTGCATAGAGGACAATTTGTATTTGTGTAGATTCCTATTTTATATAAATGTTAGGCCAAATAGTCATGTTCTGTAAGCAGTCTAAATTTTGCTACTGTAGTTTTATGTGGAATTTCTGGAATAATATCTGGCTTTACTAAAATATTCCATTTTTTGTTTTTGGCTTTATTACATAGGTCTTGGTTTTGTTTGATTTTATATTTGTTTTTAATTATTCTTTTTATGGATTCGAAAGGTAAGCTTTTAGTAGTGTTCTGAATTAAATTGGAGCCTTTTTTGGCAAGAAAATCAGCAGTGTCATTTCCAGCAATTCCACAATGTGCAGGTATCCATTGCTATTGAATTCTTTTCTGTAGTTTTTGGAGTCGTTGAATCATTTTGTAGCACTCTTTAATATGTATTGATTTCATTTTGTGTGAATTTATTGCATATATTGCTGCCTTAGAATCAGAGAGTATGACAGCATTTTGAAATGTATTTATTTAATCTGCCAGGAGTTTATTGAGGTATTTAAAATGTTGCATCACGTGTTGGAAATTTGAGTCGATGATCCTCGTTCTCTGTGATTAATATATGTGGATGTGAAGTGGTAGGCCAAGGGCCAGCTGTGATATATAAACTGTCGCACACAATTTTCCATCTAATATCCTTATGCCACTGATGCACTAAACACTTTTCAACCATTTATAATAACGTTTGGTACTATTTTAAACATTTTGGAACCATTTTATAAACATTTCTTACGATTTTTTAATATTTTTAAATTACGCAAATATTGTACATTGAGTTTTACAGACACGGAAATGCTTCATGTAACATCCGCTAGGCGACTCTCACATCGCAGTTACCAACATTTGAAAATAATTCAAAACCATATTTAGTGTTAGTGTACGTAAAATTAGTTTATAGTTTGTTAAATAATATGCATGTAAATTGTTTTGTTAGGTTAGGAAATGGGAAGTTAGTTTACGTCCATTTTTTTTGCATTTGGAAATAAATAATACGCATGTAAACTGTTTTGTTAGGTTAGGAAATGGGAAGTTAGTCTATGTCCATTTTTTTTAGAGTTTGGGAATTTATTCCCAAAGTTGGTAATGCTGACTTTAGAGCCATCTACCTGAAGCTACATTAACCATTACAGCAACTCCTGCAACTCGCGCATGCACACTGCGATTCTATAGAACTTTGAAGAATTCATGTGCGACGGTTTATACACCTTATCCCAAGGGCCTTCTAGGCCTGTTGTCCCATGGAGTTTATCTGAGAATTGTTTAAATAATAAGTTATGTAATTGTTTTGTCATGACAGACCAGGCGAGCGAGTTTGCACCGTGTACAGCAATGGTGCATAATGTGAGGACCAGTATTCTCCTATTTAACCCCATTACACGCAAACTTATCAATGAATCCAATGGAACATTCATAGCTGTACAGAAACTAGCATCGAATGCTGCAGGACAAGATATAAGAGCTGAACTTCTTAAATTCAGTCGTCAGTACAGGTGAGAAGAATCTTTTGCTAAATGGACCACAGTCTACAAAAATGAACCAACCCTCAAATTTTAAATATACAAGATGATTATATTTGAAAAATTATACACTCAGACTGGGAGCATATAATTTTTCTCTTCAAATATAATTTATCCATCATGTTGTTGCTATCAAACAACTCAACAAAATTAAAATAAACCTCATAGTGTTATTTCCTACCTACATAATTTTTTTTATTTTTTTTTTTTTGCAGGTCAATTGTACGTGCTGCTTTAGAGAACTTACAAGCAGAAGTTAAAGAAGAAACTGATTTGAAAGATTCGTGCATGGAACTTATAGCAATTTTTTATAATGTTGAATTTGTATGGCATCTTTGTGAGATTTTGTTTGTAGATTACACACCTGGTGAGTATTATGCAGTACCTTGGTTTATTAGCAAATTCAACAGGGATAAAGCTATTGTGGTTTTACTCATGAAAAGATTTTTGAAAAAAATTTTACGGATCTTCACCAATCCTATCTAGAAGACACTGAAAATAACCATGACCAAAATTTATATATATATATATATATATATATATATATATATATAGTCCACCTCTGTGGTCTCGAGGTAGGGTGCTGCCTTGTCACGCAGCAGGCCCGGGTTCGATCCCCAGTCGGGGCAGTTTTTCTGGGTGAGGTTTTTATCGAGGTTTTTCCTCACCTGTAAGACAAATGTTAGAAAAACTTTAAGGCCCAAATGGTCTCTGAAATCATATGGTCATCATCATCATCCTTCACCGGTGTGGAAAGCAACGGGAAGCTACCACACCTACAATTCCCTAGTAAAGCTGCAAGCATAGTATGAAAATGCTATGATTGCAGTGAAGAACCTGCCTTTTGGCAGAATTACTATGGATGGATATTATATATATATACAGTATTACCCTTCTTTTACACTTTTCAAGGAATCAGAGGGAAATTGGTATAAATTAGGGGAAAGTGTAAATTATGAGAAATGAGGATTAGCTAAAATTTATACCTCATAGTGAGAATTCCTAAAATAAGTAAGTAGCTAAAATATGTTAATCCCAGTATTCTGCAACCATTCTAGAACATGCAAAAAATGCACTGACTGGGATAATATACAATATTGGCTAAATAATAAGTAATGTTTATAAGAATTAAATGAATCGTGAATTCTTCTTACCTCATACTTCTATGTTTTTTTTAAACACAGCACCGCAGTATCGACGACCATCGTCACCATCATCAACTGTTTTCACAACTGTAAATTTTTTCTTTTGCCAGTAATTATCCAAACTGCCATCTGGTGTTCTTTTGAAGGAATCATTTTCTAAACTGCCATCTGTTGTATTTTTGAAGAACTTTGTAATCAAGCTTGGTTCGTCTGGAATCTCGAAGTTCGTGGTTCTAGTATGGTTTTTTTTTTAATATATATCTTTTCCCAAACTGTTAAATCCAAAGGTTTGGATAGATGTCTCAAAAGTTTTGCTTCTTTTTCAATTCTATGATTCTCTAATAAACTATGTGCTGCTATAGCTGATTTTTCAATTTCACCATTCTTTATGTTTCTGAAATGTTCTTTTTTACGAGTTTCCAAGTTCCTTTTTGTTTTTCCTATATATATATATATATATATATATATCCTATTACAATCTTTGCAATCAATTTGATAAATTCCAGATTTTTTGTTGTCTGGGGTGTTAACTTTATTATTAGTTAACAGAAGATTACCCAGGCTGAATTTGTTAATTGGAGCCAATGTTATATTAAATTTTCTGAATTTTTAAAAAAATGTATTATGAACTTCTGCTTGGATGGGAATGAAGCCTGGATTAGCTCAGTGTACAGAGCATTAGCATGGAAAGCTAAAGGTTCGGGGTTCAATTCCCGGTTCAGGCAAAAAATGTTTCTCTTTACCATTGATTTATAATAATTGAATTGTGTTCATTAATTTACTTATTTCTATCATAGTAATAGCTTTAGCTTCTCAACATTAATTTAATAAATAATGCTATAGCTATGTGGAGTCCCTTCATGTCGTCTTAATGTAGAAGCCATTCATTGTGTATTTGTGAATGATGAATCATTGCATTTGAATGTGGGACCAATAGAGTAAGGTAAAGGAAGGATTTCTGCTTGGATGGGAATGAAGCCTGGATTAGCTCAGTGGATAGAGTGTTAGCACGGAAAGCTAAAGGTTGGAGTTCAATTCCTGGTTAATAATAATTTAATTGTGTTCATTAATTTACTTATTTCTATCATAAGAATAGCTTTAGCTTCTCAATATTAATATAATTATATATATATATATATATATATATATATATAAATGGGACTCAAATCAATTCAAGTCTCATATATCTGCATTAAGGCACCATGCCTTAAACTGCTCGGCTATGGCACAGGATTTATCTAAAATATTTTACACCATTACATGTAATAAACCAAGTGATTGGGTCTGTTGATTTTTAGGTGATGTCGTACTTCCGCAGTTGATAGAATGGGTTAGATTTCATTTCTTCCATGTAGAACGTCAAGCCAAGACTCTTCTCGCTGATATTTCTGTAGCCGACTGTGTTGGGGCAGAACTTGAACCAGAATACTGGGATACGCTGATTGATTTAGTACTTCAAGGCAGACTAGAAACTGCGAGGGACTTGTTGAGACGTCATTCTCAAAACAGTACTGAACCCTTCAAACTAATAGACAAACTAATGAGGACTATGCCTTTGTACAATGTAAGTTAGTTACTTCGTATTTTAATCAACTGAGTTGGTGTTTACTTGATGAAAATCCATATTTACGAGAGCGGATCGGAAAGTAACGTACAATAATTTTTTTCTGCCTTGGTATTGCAGCTAGAATGTTGAAATTTCACAGAGATATAGTTTGAAGTTTTCACTACAGATGGTATTTTTTTCTCAGGTGCACCTCTTGCGAGAGAAGCTTGAACTATGCAACAAAGATGGCGCGCATGCTACAGTCGTCCACCTGTGAGGAACAGGGCACATCGGAAAGTAACGCACAATAATTTTTTTTTTAAAAGTTTAATGGTAAAAAAAAGGAAAAAAATCACAAATGAACTTACATCTTTTACCTACTTTTCGACATAGTCACCAACTTTCTCAACACATTTTTCCCATCGTGTTACCAGTTTCAATATGCCCTGTTCGTAGAAGTCCATTTGGTTGGAGTGTAGCCATCTGCGCACTGCTGATTTCACTTCCACATCTGTCTCAAAGTGTTTGCCGGCCAGGAATTTCTTCATGGGACCAAACAGATGAAAGTCCGATGGCGTGGGATTGCTGCTGTTGTCGGCCGGCCGGAGCGTGGCAAATCACTAAGGTTCACGCGTCCCTCTTGGAAGAATGTGCACCACCTGGAGACATTGCTACGGTCCATACAATCATCCCCATACACGCCATGCATGTCCCTGTGAATTTCACTGGGTTTATGCCCTTTGGCCCACAAAAAATCGAACAACACTTCTCTGTTCCTCACAGGTGGACGACTGTAGCATGCGCGCCATCTTTGTTGCATAGTTCAAGCTTCTCTCGCAAGAGGTGCACCTCAGAAAAAAATACCATCTGTAGTGAAAACTTCAAACTATATCTCTGTGAAATTTCAACATTCTAGCTGCAATACCAAGGCAGAAAAAAATTATTGTGCGTTACTTTCCGATCCGCCCTCGTATTAATTAAATAAAAATAAAACGTAGTTTTATTTGATTTTCATATTTATTATATAATTCAGTGACAGCTGTTTCGGTACACTGTACCTTCTTCAGACATGTTAACAAATTATGAATTGTGTTCCAACTGATCTAAGCAACAATACAAGAATATTTATTTTAATTTTTTAATTTAACAAAGGGGATTCATTCAAATCAAGTTGAGAATTTAACAGTTTTTTACTATTTTAAATTTATTAATTTCTACAGCCTCCAAAAGATCTAACTTCTTACCCTTATCACACATATGTAAAATTTCAAAATTTGGATCGAAACAATGATTAAATTGGAATAGGTGGTTAGCATAGTTTGAATTTTCTAAATTTCTGTTATATGCTCTCATGTGTTCCTTTATCCGAGAGATAAAAGGTCTATCAGTTTGTCCTATATAGACATTGTCACATGTGCCACACTTCAATTTATATACACCTGATAATTTTTCTTTTTTTTGTTTTGGTTTTATTGTTTTTTATTATATTTTTATTAGTTTTAATCATTGTTTTGATCCAAATTTTGAAATGTTACATATTTGTGATAAGGGTAAGAAGTTAGATCTTTTGGAGGCTGTAGAAATTAATAAGTTTAAAAGTAGTAAAAAACTGTTAAATTCTCAACTTGATTTGAATGAATCCCCTTTGTTAAATTAAAAAATTAAAATAAATATTGTTGTATTGTTGCTTAGATCAGTTGGAACACAATTCATAATTTGTTAACATGTCTGAAGAAGGTACAGTGTACCGAAACAGCTGTCACTGAATTATATAATAAATATGAAAATCAAATAAAACTACGTTTTACTTCGTATTTTGTATCTCTTCTTCCACGACTAGTTTTAAGGAAGTCTTTTCCTTACTGAACTGGCATCTGACTTAAAATAAGTAAATTACTAACAAAGATTGAACTTCTAACTCCTGGCACGATAGGTGTAGAGGGCCCTTAGCCTACCAGCCGGCTGCTGACCTGACATCCACATGTGTCAATCCCAGAGGTAGATGATCATCAGCCAGTGTAGGGGTGACATGTGGTCAGCATGTCGAGTCCCCCAGCCGCTACTTATTGTAGCTACCCAAATGCCTCACGATGCTGGGTGGGCACCGGTCCCATACTGGCCGAAATACCATGAGAAAATTTCTTTCCCCATGGAGACTCGAACCAGCGCAAGTCTCGTAGCTCTGCGCCAAGGCTTCCTGCCATAACACTCGGCTACGGCGCAGGACAGATTGAACTTTTATGAGGTTTAATTTAAGATTTAAATTAAAATTCTTTATACTCGTACCTCACTTCATATCCAGTCTTCTAATTATACCGGTTTCAAAAATTCTTTATCAATACTAGTAAAATTCATATCAAATTCCGTTGAGGTGAAGTCATATGATGAAAGTTAAAAATTAAATTGTACCTGTTGGTAGGTGCCGTCGTCCTCAACTTTGTTAAAATATTGTATATAAAATTAACTGGAGCGCTTTCGGAAGTTATCTTCCATCTTCTGCAGGTTGAGTTTCCGCTATTTGTTGTTGTGTACGGTGATGTATACTCCAACTGTTTGTAGCAGCAACTGACTTGTTTTTGACGATCTCGTATAATGGGTTTGACTGGGGTGTGCATTCTCATTAAGAAGTGAGGTGTTGTTTGTTTACCTCGAAATTTTAAAGGAAACAAACACCAGCACACAATTTTGAAATTCCTGGGGAAGTTTATTTCATTCAGAGGTTCATCAGTCCACCAACAGATGTAGTAAGCAGCAGTGCTCCTGGACCGACAGGACATTGGTCATGAAATTACTGATGATGAAATAATTTAGGTTTGAAACCGGTCTAATTAGAAGACAGGATACAAGATGAGGTGAACAGAATTTATTTTAAATTATACCTCGTAATGATATTTCCTGTAATAATTCAACGTTAAATGAATGTATATTTAAACTTTTTTCTCCAGATTTATGGAAATGTCTCACTGGGAGATTTCAACTTGAGATGGAGAACTTGGCGAAATGAAGTTAAGGAACTGTTAGATTTAAGTAAATTTAGCTCAAGAACAGAATTAGAGCTACTAGTGAAGGTAAGACGGACTTCAACATTCAAAATAGTAGATTCCATACATTGATTTTACCTATGTCTACCGCATGTGGTTCATTAGCATGTGTCCTCTCGGATCGAAATTATAAACATATTTCTTCTTTAAGGTAGAATATTTTTTATCACTCACCTCATATTGTTCTTCTTATTTGATTATAAACTAGTTTCGGAACATAGTTTCTGTTCCATCCTCAGTATCGTCACGGCCGTTGTTCTGTCGTCTTCAAGAGCTGTCCTTCTCTCCTTCCATTGGCTGACTGAAAAACCTCGAAACCAGGTCATTCTCACCGGGATATTCAAAGTTCATTAATTTCTTCTTTTCGCTCTTTTGAATGTAGATATTTTCCCAAACAGTAAGTTCTTTTGGTTTTTCTATTTGTTTTAATAATTAAAACAAATAGAAAATAATTAAAACAAATAGAAAAACCAAAAGAACTTACTGTTTGGGAAAAGATCTACATTCAAAAGAGCGAAAAGAAGAAATTAATGAACTTTGAATTTCCCGGTGAGAATGACCTGATTTCGAGGTTTTTCAGTCAGCCAATGGAAGGAGAGAAGGAGAGCTCTTCAAGACGACAGAACAACGGTCGTGACGATACTGAGGATGGAACAGAAACTATGTTCCGAAACTAGTTTATAATCAAATAAGAAGAACAATATGAGGTGAGTGATAAAAAATATTCTACCTTAATGAATATACCTCATAGTGAGAATTCCTAAAATAAGTAATATTTCTTCTTCTTCTTCTTCACTTCACGGGCTAGGCAAAAAATGCCTGTTCTGTCCATCTTTTCACTGGCCTTCCTACATTCCTTGAACCTCTTGGCTTGTAGTTGAATGCTGCTCTTGGTAATCTTGTTACATTCATTCTTTCCACATGTGTAAACCATTTCTCTCTATATTCTCTGATTTTTTCATTCAATGGATATATATTTAACTCTGTTCTTATATATCCATTCTTTATCCGATCCAATCTTGTGCAGTCTTTTGTTCTTGTAAGGAAGTTCATTTCTGCACTTTGTATTCTACTTTGCAATTTTTTGGTCATTACTCAAGTTTCGCTCCCATAAAGTAATGCAGGAACTGCCAATGTTTCATAAAACTTCAATCTAGTATCTCTTCTTGTTTTATTCTTTAATGTTTTATGTATAGTTCCGCATATCATTTGAAATTTTGACAGTTTCATATGTATGTCTCTTTCAGTTTTTGTGTTTATCGTAAAATTACAATGCAAATATTTAAAATTTGTTACTTGTTCCAGAGGTTTGTTGTCTATTACGATTTTTGTTCTTATATGTTCATTTCCCCAAAATGTCATTATTTTTGTTTTTTCTTTTGATATTTTAAAATTATATTCTTGGCATAACTGATTTAATTGATGTAAAGAGTACTGCAAATGATTTTCATTTTCTTGAATAATAACATATTTATTTAAGTAAAATTTTAGTAAAATTTTATCACTTCACCTCATATACTTCTTTTTCTCAGACCGGTTTCAGAACCTTACTCGCTTACATCATCAGTATATTCACGACTGTCATTATGTAGTCTTGAAGAGCTGCCTCTTGCTCTCTCTGTTGATAGACTGAAGAACCTTGAAATCAAATAATTTTTCCTCAGGAATTTCAAAGTCCATTAATTTCTTCTTTAAATTTTTTTTTTATGTAGATGTTTTTAGAAAAAATAATAAGATTTTTGTTCGATGTTTTTATTATTAATTTCATACATCTCAATGATGGATAAATCATATTTAAAGAGAAAAATTATACGCTCAGACTGGGATATAGAGAAAGATTTGCGTTTAGATCGGTACTGCTCAGGTAGCTCAAATAGTAGAGCACTTGGACTAGAAAACCAAGGGCCCGGGTTCAAGTCCCGGTCTGAGCGTATAATTTTCTCTTTAAATATGAAGATTTTTGTTACTAATATTGCATAACACACAAATGGCAGCTTCTTATTTAAGAAGATTTTTAATGGGAATTTAACATTACTTTGTAAAGCCAGTAGAGCTTCTTCAATCCTTTGACACTCCCAGGAATTGAATTTTTTTTTTTGTTCAGTTTTTCTGGGTGTGGTTTTTATCGGGGTTTTTCCTCACCTGTAAGACAAATGTCAGGAAAACTTTAAGGCCCAAACGGTCCCCGAAATCATATGGCCATCATCATCATCCTTATCATTATCATCATCATCATCTTTCATCGGTGTGGAAACCAACGGGAAACTACCACACCTACAATTCCCTAGTAAAGCTGCATGCATAGCATGAAAATTCTATGATTGCAGTGAAAGACCTGCCTTTCGGAAGAATTACTATGGATGGATGGATCATTGTCATTTCGGCATTCTGGTATTCTCCCCTGGCATGGCATTATTTAACCTACTTCTAAGGTTGGGGTGCCTGGAAGGCAAAGTTACGCTGTCCCAATTATATGATAGGTGATGATCCTCCAGGAGAGGCCTTAATAAATATGTTAATGATGATAATGATGGCCAGATAATGTTCAGGGGCCTTATGGGCCTTAGAGTTTCCTGACATTTGTCTTACAGGTGAGGAAAAAATCATTACCCAGAAACTTGTCCCGACCGAGGATCAAACCCAGATCCGCTGTGTGACAAGGCAGCACGCTACCTCAAGACCACTGGCGTATAAGAGAAAAAAAAATTGCGTTTAGTGGCAGAGCATTAGCATATAAAGCTAAAGGTCCTGAATTCAAACCTGGTCTAGGCATAAATTTTTTCTTTAATATAATAAATTTGGGAATTTTTAACATTATGAGGTTTTATTAATAAAAATCAAATGAATCATGTATTCTTCTTACCTCATACTTATATGTTTTTTTTTAAACACAGCACTGCAGTATCGGCGAACATTTTCACCATCATCAGCTGTTTTACAACTGTCAATTTTTTTCTTTTGCTGGTAATTATACAAACTGGTAGAGAAATTGAAAAATCAGCTATAGCAGCACGTAGTTTATTAGAGAATCATAGAATTGAAAAAGAAGCAAAACTTTTGAAACATCTATCTAACCTAGAAATGTAAAAAAAAAAAAAAGGGGGGAAGTGGACAAGTCAGCAGTAGCAGCCCATGCTTGGTCTGAAAAACATTTAATAGATACAGAAGCTAGCCTAATCAAACAAACAGATAAACTAAAGGAACTCACAGTCTGGGAAAAAATCCACATCCAAAAAAACAAAAAAGAAAAACTCATGAATTTTGAAACTCCCACAAATTTTGACCTAATCCAGAGGTTCATCGGTCCACCGACAGAAGTAAGAAGGAAACCGCCAAGAAACGACATAACACCGGTCGACCAGAGGCTACTGACGATGGAGATAAGCTCCGAAACTGCAGTATAGAAAAAAAAAAAGATATGAGGTGAGGTAATAAAAACATTAATTTAATTATCTATCTAACCCTTTGGATTTAACAGTTTGGGAAAAGATATATATTCAAAAAAACCGTACTAGAACCATGAACTTCGAGATTCCAGACAAACCAAGCTTGATTACAAAATTCTTCAAAAATACACCAGATGGCAGTTTAGATAATTACCAGCAAAAGAAAAAATAGACAGTCGTGAAAACAGCTGATGACGGTGAAGATGTTTGCAGATACTGCAGTGCTGTGGTTAAAAAAACATAGAAGTATGAGGTAAGAAGAATTCACGATTCATTCGATTCTTATATATTTTTCTCTTCAAATATAAATGTAACTATTGTATTTAGATTGGAGGCCTGGGAAAGCTCAGTGGCAGAGCATCAGTGTATAAAGCTAAAGGTCCTGAGTTCAAACCTGGTCTAGGCATGTATTTTTCTCTTCAAATATAAATTTAACTATATCTAATAATTAAAACATTTGGTCTGTTTATTCTTACCTCTTAGAGTTGTTTTTGTCGAACATATGTTTCAGAGCTTCTTAGCCCCATCGTCAGCAATTAACTATGTCTAGTAACTCCTAACAAAGGAGAGGCTAAGGCCCAACATTGGACTGTTACACCATTGTTGATAGATAGATAGATAGATATGGTTAAATATGGGAAATAAACATTATGTGGTTCTTAATTCAATGAATGAATGAGTAACTTCTTATCTTACCTCATAGTTTATGTTTTTTAAACATGGGAACTGTAGTTTTCAAGAGGACATCCCTCCCATTTTCAACTGATATTATGACTACTGGATTTTTGTTGGAAATTTCATCTATAATGTTGCCATCTGGTGTTGATTTGATTTGATGAACTTTGAGATCAGGTCCTGTTCAACAGGAATTTCAAATTCAAAGTTAAAATTGGGAAACACATTATGAGGTTCTTAATTAATAAATTAATGAGTCATTTTAACATCTTACCTCATATTTCATGTTTTTTCAAACACGGTAACTATAGTTTTCAAATGATCTTGTCATTCATTTTCATAATGTCGGTTTTCATAATGGCGGTTGAAAATGAATGACAAGATCATTTGAAAACTATAGTTACCGTGTTTGAAAAAAACATGAAATATGAGGTAAGATGTTAAAATGACTCATTAATTTAGGAATTTCAAAATTCATGGATCTAAATTTGTTCTTCTGAATATATATCTTCTCCCAAACTGTCAACTCTAAAGGTTTTTCCAAATGTTTTAGATAAAATTTAGCCTTGGTAATCTATTAATAACCAATAGGAAATTGAACATCCCAGATAGCAAAAAATCTGGAATTTATCAAATTAGTTGTAAAGACTGCAATAAAGTATGCATAGAAAAAAACAAAAAGGAATTTGGACACTCGCACAAAGGAAAACTTTAGAACTATTAAAAATGGTGAAATTAAAAAATCAGCTATTGCAGCACATAGTTTGTTGGAGACTCATAAAATTGAAAAAGAGGACAAACTTGTAAAACAACCTTTAGAATTGATAGTTTGGGAGAAGGTATATATTCAGAAGAACAAATTTAGATCCATGAATTTTGAAATTCCCATTGAACAGGATCTGATCTCAATGTTCATCAAATCAACACCAGATGGCAACGTTATAGATGAAGTTTCCAACAAAAATTTGGTAGTCATAATATCAGTTGAAAATGAGAGGGATGCTCTCTTGAAAACTGCAGTTCCCATGTTTAAAAAAACAAACTATGAGGTAAGATAAGAAGTGACTCATTCATTCATTGAACTTAGATAGATGAAGTATTTATGTTATTAATGAAGTTGGTTATTTTGACTCACCTCATATTTCTTGATTTTTATGCAGACCAGTTTCCTCACTTTTGCTCTGCCGTTTAGTGGTTGTCCATCCTGTAAATTGATTTCTGCTCCATCTGCTGGCTGACCGATGAACTTCCAAATCAAATTTTTTTTCTTCGGAGAAAAAAAGAAAGAAAGAAAGAAAATTTGATTTGGAAGTTCATCGGTCAGCCGGCAGAGGGAGCAGAAATCATCTTACAGGATGGACAACTGCAAAAGAACAGCTGGAATGTTTAAAAAATGTTGTGCAAAAGCGATGAAATCGGTCTGCATAAAAATCAATAAGCATGAGGTGAGTCAAAATAACCAACTCATTAATAATTAAAAGAAACCTCATAGTTTTTTTATTTTAAAAATACAATAGGAAGTAACATTAAGAGGTTTAAATCATTATTGAAGAGAAAAATTATACGCTCAGACCGGGACTTGAACCTGGGACCCTTGATTCTCTAGACCAAGTGCTCTACCATCTAAGCTACCTGAGCAAGTACCGATCTAAACACAAATCTTTCTCTATATACGTTGTAATTCCCATAAAAAAATTATATAATTTTTCTCTTCAAATATGATTTATCCATCAATCAGATGTATGAAATTAATAATAAAAACATCATTAAGAGGTTTGTTTAATAATTGAGAAATTTTGTCTATACATTCTTACTTCTTATGGTTGTTTTTGTTGAACATATGTTTCAAGGCTTCTGAGCCCCATTGTCAGCGATTACAGATTAAAAATTAAATTAAAAATCCAGTCTGTAATAATTGCTGATGATGGGGGCTCAGAAGCTTTGAAACATATGTTCGACAAAAACAACCATAAGAGGTAAGAATATACAGACAAAATGTCTTACTTACTAAACCTCATTGTATTATTTCCTGCATATATTTAATAGAGTATTTATGTATCTTTAATATTTGATTTTTTTAATTGCATTAACATGTGTTTGTTCAGTTACTGGCAGGTGATGCTGATACATTTTTGCAAGTAAAGGATCATTGTAAGACGTGGTACCATTTCATGGCATCCTGGCTACTCTACTCAGACCCAGTAGTAAAGACATTTGATTTGAGTTACCATGCCCGACAGTGTATTGAATATTTTGGTACTGTATCCAACCTGAAAAACCTTGATAAGATTCTTCTAGCTCTCATGGAATCTGATCTTCATCAGGTAAAAATACTTTTTTTATCTTTATTTATGTATATTTTGACTCACCTCATGTTTTTCTTCTTTTTTAAACTAGTTTTGTTACCTTCTTCAGTACCATTGTAAGTATTTCTGCAACCGTTGTTATGTCGTCCTGAAGAGCCGTCTTTTGCTCCCTCTGTTGGTAGATACATAAATAAATAATACCTCATCATCATAGTACATTCACGAATTTAGGCCATTTGTTGACCTGTTTCGGCCTCAAGAGAACCATCCAGAAGTCTTTTGAGTGGACGTCCTGGTCTTCTTCTTCCTGCAGGTTGATATCTTAACATTAGTTTGGGTATTCTGTGATCTTCCATTCGATGAACATGTTGTATCCATCTTGACTTATAATCAGAAATTTTGTTTTCTAAAGATTCCATGTGTAATTCTTCTAAGATGTCTTCATTTTTTTTGTGATCTAGTAGTGTGTATCCTGCAGTCCTCCGAAGATATCTCATTTCAGCAGATCTAGGTCTCTGTATATCCTTCTGTTTCAACGTCCATACTTCGCTACCATACAAAAGAGTTGGAAGAGCCAGTGTTTTATACACTTTCAGTCTTGAATGCTTTTGGACTAACTGTGGCTTGAAGATAGAATTTATTAACCCTAAAATTAATAAAAATGTAGATATTTTTGCATTTACATCCTTTTCTTCTTCATATGAGATATTGCATCCTAGATATGTAAAATTATTCACCTGCTCCAAAATTTTATTGTCCAGTACAATTTTACTTCTGACAGGATCTACACCTTGAAATGCCATAATTTTTGTTTTTTCTGTAGATATCTTTAATCCATAATTAAATTAATGTTTTTATTACCTCACCTCATATCCTTTTTCTTCTATACTGCAGTTTCGGAGCTTATCTCCATCGTCAGTAGCCTCTGGTCGACCGGTGTTATGTCGATTCTTGGCGGTTTCCTTCTTACTTCTGGAGATTAAGATGGAGATAAGCTCCGAAACTGCAGTATAGAAGAAAAAGGATATGAGGTGAGGTAATAAAAACATTAATTTAATTATTAAATTAAACCTCATAGTGTTCTTTCCCTGTGAAAGTTAAATCTTTAATCCATATTCTTCTGTAATTTTGTTAAGTTCATACAGACCTTTCTGTAGATTATCTTTGGAATTTGCTATTATTATTTGGTCATCTGCAAACAATAGGGTGTTTAATTTTCTATTTCCTGATATTCTTATAATTTAATACAAAGTATTTTTAGGCCTAAAATAACCTAAAAGCTAACCTAACGCAATTTAAGTACCCTAATCTATAATAGAATACAATGCCCAAAAATAAGTAGTGTAAATGGTAAGTTATGAAATTCTGAAGTATATATGCATTTGAACAAAGAAATAAAATGGCTGGAAAAACAATATGGCTGCTACACCAAATGGTATGTATTGTTAAATATTCCATTAAAATATAATGGGAAAATGTTAAAAATAGGTTTTAAGTGATAGTTAATATTATAAAATATTAATCTGTGAAAGTTAAATGAGATAATGTGTGTAGGTATTTTAAAATGTGTGGTAGTTGTTGGAAACTTGGGCCTAATATTTACAATGTCCCCAAAATTAATAAACTTGACAAATTAATTTTCATCAAAACCATTTGATGGGAAAAATTATATAATTTTCATAAAAATAATTTATTTTTATTAAAGTGATTTAACAAATTTGTATTAGTGGACCATATGTTAGCACCTGCAGGTACTATTTTTCCTCATTTTTCACTACATATACAAAGACATCTATAGTACTATTCATTGTTGATTTTCTTTCTGTGATTCTGAGAAGTGATGGTTTCAACCAATAATGATGAAATCTGATTAATATTAATTAAGGGACGTAATTCTGATCTCAGAAAATGAAAGAAAATTTTTTGGCTATTCTAGTGCAGAAGACAGTCTGGGGAGAATTATGATGGTCTCTGGGGATAATTTTAAATTTTTACAGTGGCACTACTGTTTGCATCATGGTCATGGCTTGCAGATGTGCAGAGAGGATTATCTTTTTGTAACTTGTAATAGTACTTTTAGATGGGCTCAAGTTTCCATTATATGACAATTATATCTGATTGTTCTAATCCCATGCACTGCATTCAATTTACTAATTAAAATAAACATTATAGTATCATTATTGATTTCGTACATCTCAATGATGGATAAATCATATTTGAAGAGAAAAATTATACGCTCAGACCGGGACTTGAGACCCTTGGTTCTCTAGACCAAGTGCTCTACCAACTGAGCTACCTGAGCAAGTACCGATCTAAACGCAAATCTTTCTCTATATACATTGTAATTCCCATCCACCAAATGCTGTGAAGCCATGCTTCTATCTTGCAAATGGCGGCTCCTTTATTAAGAAGACATATTTGGGAATTATACATTACAGCCAGTACGGCTTTTTCCAAGTTTTTATTATTGATTTCGTACATCTCAATGATGGATAAATCATATTTGAAGAGAAAAATTATACGCTCAGACCGGGACTTGAGACCCTTGGTTCTCTAGACCAAGTGCTCTACCAACTGAGCTACCTGAGCAAGTACCGATCTAAACGCAAATCTTTCTCTATATACATTGTAATTCCCATCCACCAAATGCTGTGAAGCCATGCTTCTATCTTGCAAATGGCGGCTCCTTTATTAAGAAGACAAGTCCCGGTCTGAGCGTATAATTTTTCTCTTCAAATATGATTTATCCATCATTGAGATGTACGAAATCAATAATAAAAACTTGGAAAAAGCCGTACTGGCTGTAATGTATAATTCCCAAATATGTCTTCTTAATAAAGGAGCCGCCATTTGCAAGATAGAAGCATGGCTTCACAGCATTTGGTGGATGGTAATTACAATGTATATAGAGAAAGATTTGCGTTTAGATCGGTACTTGCTCAGGTAGCTCAGTTGGTAGAGCACTTGGTCTAGAGAACCAAGGGTCCCGGGATCAAGTCCCGGTCTGAGCGTATAATTTTTCTCTTCAAATATGATTATAGTATCACTTCTTTAAATATTAATGACTTTTGTGATAAAGAAAGCTCCTCCTTTTTTAATATTCTGAACAGGTCAGAGCATTATTTTTCTCCAACAAATACGTTGAATATAGCAAATAAAGAACAGATTCCTTGATTTTACTGAGTTGTTTACTAAAAAACAATAAATGAATAACCTATAATGTTGATTATAATATACAGTTTGATGTGTTTCATTATTTCTCCACTAGGGTGCATTCTTACAATACTGCTATCCTACTTGGCAATAAATAATATGATCAAGTTGCAGTGAATGAACATAACCTTACATTTCTTATTTGTTTTCAAACATTGCCATTTATATTAAATATATAAATATTTTTAAGTACTGGTAACTATATTCAAATAATTATTTTTGAGTAAACAGCTTAATTTTATTTGTTAAATAGTCCAAACAAATGCCACTCTTGATTTCCAAAACCTCGGTAGATAAATTCACTCGTCACAAAATGACTCGTGAATTTATCGATGATTTGGAAATCACTCGTGACATTACTTATGATAATTAATATGTTTTTGTTTTGCCTTAGGTAATAAAATTAGTTGACCAAACAACAGAAAATGGGTGGTTTGCTGCACATATCACTGATTTGCTTTACCACAGTGGCTGCCTTAAAGCATTAGACAATCCGCAGGACATGGAGTAAGTAGTACACAATATTTAAAGTTTATAGGAAGTAACTCTAACTCACTGGCCCTATTCAACCCATAGGTTCATGGCCTCATGAACATAAGCTCTCCATACATCCCTATCCTGAGCTAATATTTTTCAATCATTCCCTGTATAATCTACTTCCCACAAATCATAGTGAATATTATTCTCCCACCTGAGAGCATAACAGTTTTATATATTTTCAGTTTAATGTTTTTTGAAAGAAGTTGGGACAGCAAGAGTCCCTGTAATATGTAAGAGCATGCATTTTCAGAATTGAACCTATGTCAAATTTCTTTGTGCATCTTATTCCTGTTCATAAATATTGTTCCTAGATGACTTTATTATTGATTTAACATTTCTCACTGAAAGATAAATTATATTTGAAGAGAAAAATGTTTCTCTTCAAATATTGTTCCTAGATTTAACTTTTATAGGAAAGAATCACTGAGGTTTAATTTATGGTGAAATTAAGGGCCGCATGCAAATACATTAGTCTCTACTCAAATTACTTCCAATCACTGGTGAACTGATCACCGTGAGCAAGTGCAAAGATCGAATTAGCTACCCACAAACTGGTTATGCATGAAAGTCGTCATTTTCGTAATATTGGCAAGAAATTACCGAGAATTCTCAGCGATAAAACCACTTCCGTTATTTTCGTCTGCTATAGAGAAATGCATTTACACTTGTGTCGCACAATATTACGCCGATTCTCCTGTTTTTCCAGTTGAATTCTTTGGTAGACTCTATCAAATTCCTCTTCTCCGCATATACTGAAAACATGATCGAAGTCTTCAAGGTCCGACATCTTGGATAAAGCAGCAAGGTTTCTAATTATCGGTTCCCTTCGTGATTCTCATGATAAGTTTCTATCTTAAACTATGATCTTAAGTTACCTCGTCAGGTAGCTTACGAATTTCAACAATTATTATAGCATGAATAGATTTCTGAGTAAGCAAAATTGTATTAGGATAAAACTCTTATGGTCTAATGCGTTCAAAGATTCGACCCTAAATGTTTTTTACCTCTCCTCATATAAATTTTCTAAGTAGATCGCGATTTCAAGATGACTATGGTCTCATCTTCAGCACTTTCTTGGCGACTAGTGTTATGTCGATCGGAAGAAACTGTTCTTCTTCCCTCTGTTGGTGGACCGATGACCTGATCCAGAGGTTCATCTCAAAGTTCATCAAATCAACACCAGATAGCAACGTTATTGATGGAGATTCCAACGAAAATCTGGTAGTCATAATGTCGATTGAAAATGAGAGAGATCCTTCTCTCGAAAACTAGTTCCCGTGTTTGAAGAAACATAAAATGTTAGGTAAGATGTTAAAAAATGACTCATTAATTTACGAATGTTGTTACTATTTCAGTATTGGAAGCAACTTACACGAGCATCTGATGTTGGAGTATGGGACAATGTTGATGTCACACCATTCATTATGGCAAGTTGGAATAAGTTACTTGGATTACTGTCCTAAATCAGGACGTGCATACCTAGAGGCCCTTCTGCCAACACTACCTCTTCGCACTGAAGCGCGAGCACTAAAAATAATTCAGATTGCACGTGAAAGAGAAATGAGTAACATTGGTAAGTGCTTTAACATTAAGCCCAGTTTCAATGTTCATATTATTCGTTTTAAACATCTTAATGATGTTTATATAATACATTTGGGAATTTTTAACATTATGAGGTTTTATTAATAAGAATGAAATGAATCGTGAATTCTTCTTACCTCATACTTCTATGTTTTTTTTAACACAGCACTGCAGTATCAGCGACCATTGTCACCATCCTCAGCTGTTTTCATGACTGTCAATTTTTTCTTTTGCCGGTAATTATCTGAACTGCCATCTGTTGTATTTTTAAGAACTTTGTAATCAAGCTCGGTTTGTCTGGAATCTCGAAGTTCATGGTTCTAGTACAGTATTTTTTAATATATATCTTTTCCCAAACTGTTAAATCTAAAGGTTTGGATAGATGTTTCAAAAGTTTTGCAAAGATTGCAAAAGGATATATATAGGAAAAACAAAAAGGAACTTGGAAAAATTGAAAAAGAAGCAAAACTTTTGAAACATTTAACCAAATCTTTAGATTTAACAGTTTGGGAAAAGATATATATTCAAAAAAACCATAGTAGAACCATGAACATCGAGATTCCAGACGAACCAAGCTTGATTACAAAGTTCTTAAAAAATACAACACCAGTTGGATGTTTGGATAATTACTGGCAAAAGAAAAAATTGACAGTTGTGAAAACAGCTGAGGTGGTGACAATGGTCGCTGATACTGCAGTGCTGTGTTTAAAAAAACATAGAAGTATGAGGTAAGAAGAATTCACGATTCATTTAATTCTTATCTTAATGATGGACAAATTATATTTGAAAAGAAAAATATACGCCTAGACTGGGGTTTGAACCCAGGATCTTTGACTCTCTATGTCAATGCTCTATAAAGTGAGCTACCTAGGCCTCCAATCTAAATGCGTATTTTTCTCTTATACATAGTTGGAGGCCTTGGTAGCTCACTTGGATAGAGCATTGACATAGAGAGTTAAAGATTCTGGGTTCAAACCCCAGTCTAGGTGTATATTTTTCTTTTCACATATAATTTGTCCATCATTAAGATGTTTAAAAACAAATAATATGGATCATACAGCTCACTGGTATCTTCTCCATTCATCTGTCTATTCATCTCTCTTTGGTCCAAAAAATTTTCTGATTCCGATTGAGGGTATTTCCACTTTTCAGCAGTTGCCCTTTTACCAGCCGGCTGCTGGCCCTTCACATCCACATGTGTCAATCACAGAGGTAGATGATCAACAGCCAGTGTAGGGGTGACATGTGGTTAGCATGTCGAGTCCCCCAGCCGTTATAGCTGGTTCCTCAACCTGGAGCCGCTACTTATTGTAGCTACCCAATTGCCTCACGATGCTGGGTGGGCACCAGTCCCATACTGGCCGAAATACCATGAGAAAATTTCTTCCCCCATGGAGACTCGAACCAGCGCAAGTCCCGTAGCTCTGCGCCAAGGCTTCCTACCTTAACCGCTCGGCTACGGCGCGGGACAAATTTTTCCGATTGATTGAGGGTCTTTCCACTTTTTCAGCGGTTGCCCTTTTACCAGCCGGCCCTTCACATCCACATGTGTCAATCACAGATGATCAACAGCCAGTGTAGGGGTGACATGTGGTTAGCATGTCGAGTCCCCCAGCCGTTATAGCTGGTTCCTCAACCTGGAGCCGCTACTTATTGTAGCTACCCAATTGCCTCACGATGCTGGGTGGGCACCGGTCCCATACTGGCCGAAATACCATGAGAAAATTTCTTCCCCCATGGAGACTCGAACCAGCGCAAGTCCCGTAGCTCTGCGCCAAGGCTTCCTACCTTAACCTTTATTCTCAAATACTCTTAATCTTACAGGTTAAAGATGTCATTATGTATGTTATTACAGTTGCTAGCATATGCAAAATCATGGGAATGCGGTCATATAAGCGGCATCGCCTGGGGAATGCTCTGACATGGGCACTACGATCGCAAGATGCAGGATTTGCAACATACTTGGCAAACAAGTTCCTAGAGTTGTATAGCCTAGAAGGAAAATTTCATTCTATGGATCTTCTCGACAACCTGGGTTCATGCATGCTTGTCAGTGACAGGCTCACCTTTTTAGGTTAGTATAACATTAAGTTATGTAGGTAGGAAAACACAACTATCAATTTTGAAATACCCGTTGATAAGGAGAGGGGATTGATTTGGAAGTTCGTCGGTCAGCCATCATATGGCACGGAGGTCAGTCTGCAGGAGAGGAGACCATTGGACATCAGTTGTGAACATAATACAGCATTGAGAATGTCACAATTGAAGTGAAGAAACTCGAGTCTGCGTGGGAGTTAAGAAGTATGAGGTGAGTGAAGAAACAACTAAACAATATCATATACCATGTTCCACTTATACATATAACAATACTGATGACATAGTAGATGATCATAAATGTGGATCTAAAAGAAACAAGTCTACAACAGATCAGATTTTTAGTAGAAGACATTTTTAAAAGAAAAAAAAAATGGGAATATAATGGCACTCACCGTGCACCAACTATATGTAGATTTCAAAAAGGTATACAATTCAATTAAGAGGGAGAAGTTATATAGTATCCTGCTGGAGTTTAGAATTTCTAAAAAGTTAGTTACACTTTCTGGCTTTATAAAGTAGTGTTTAAATTCCCAATATCATCAGGGTAGCATAAATCCACCTTCAAGCTGCGCCAACCTGAGAAGTTGGTTACTATTCTGCCAGGAGAGAATACTTATTGAACAAAAAAAAAGAGAAATTTTCTTATTTATTTTAGGAAGTAATATTTTGAGGTTTTTTTATCGTAATTGAGTTTTTATTTTTTAAACATTCTTATCTCATATGGTAGTTTTGTCGGACATATGTTGCAATGCTGTTACCCCATCATCAGTGGTTTACAACCTGATTTTTTTTTTCTTTTTTGTGTTTTCTGTCCAAACATAAGCTGCTACTGCAGATTTTTCTACTTTTTTTTTTTTTTTTACATTTCTTATGTGTTCTTTAGTTCTAATGTTTAAATTTCTCTTTGTTTTCCCTATGTACCTCCGGGCCTGTTGTGGGATCACTTTACTTTACTTATACTTTATCACAATCTGCAATTTTGATATATTCCTGATTTATTATTTTTTTGAATTTTTTTTTTCATTTTTCTTGGTTTTCATAAATTTTTTAGGCTATAATAATTCTTTGTGCTATACTGATGTTGAATTTTCCAAATTTTTTTTTAAATTTATTGTGTGCCCATGGGTGATATGTGAATTTCTCATATTTCTTTTCTTTTGGTTTTTCTATCTGAAGAGTGCTTTCATTTCTCAATTTCTGTTTTTTGTACTTATCAATTTTCTTTTTATCATTTTTTTTAGTCTAGATATATCTTACCTCAATTTAATTTAAGGGTAAATTGACGTAAGATATATCTAGACTCAAAAAACATGAGAAATTTTCTTATTAGTGTCTTTTCTTCATTGATTTTTAATCCAGTTGTTTCAAGGCATAATCCCATTTTGATAATTCTTTTTCTATAATTTTTCATTAGTAACCCAAAATACAATATAATTAGTGTTTTTTTCTCCACGCCTATCAATTTTTACTTGAATTAAGAAGTGTGTACATCATTTACTTACGTTTTAAATTAATGAGTCATTTTACATCTTACCTCATATTTCATGTTTTTCAAACACGGTAACTATAGTTTTCAAATGATCTTGTCATTCATTTTCAACCGCCATTATGACTACCAGATATTCGTTGGAATCTCCCTCTATAACATTGCCATCTGGTGTTGATTTGACGAACTTCGAGATGAGGTCACGTTCATCCGGAATGTCGAAATTCATAGATTTAAATTTGTTCTTCTGTATAAATATTTTCTCCCAAACTGTCAAATCCAAAGGTTTTTCTAAATGTTTTAGAAGTTTAGCTTCTTTTTCAATTCTATGACCTTCCAACAAACTATGTGCTGCAATAGCTGATTTTTCAATTTCACCATTTTAATATTTCTAAAGTGTTCCTTTGTGCGAGTGTCCAAATTTCTTTTTGTTTTTCCTATGTATACTTTATTGCAATCTCGACAATCAATTTGATAAATTCCAGATTTTTTACTATCTGGGGTGTTCATTTTCTTATCGGTTATTAATAAGTTACCAAGGCTAAATTTATTTATCGGTGCCAATGTAATATTGAATTTCTTGAAAATTTTTTGAAATTTGTTATGTATTCCAGGATGATAAGTGATTTTCTTAAATTGTTTTCCTTTCTTTGAATCAGATTGCAGGGTAGTGTATTCTTTTAATCTTTTTTGTTGTCTGAATTTCTTCAATTTAGTTATAATTATTTCCTTTCCAAAACCATTTAAATTAGCTATGTCCAAAATGTGATTGTATTCTTTCTTAAAATCCTCTTCATTTAGTGGAACATTCAATAATCTATATATCAAACTGTTGAAAATTGCATGCTTATGCGCAATATGATTGAAACCTGAAGACTTTATGTAATTGTCAATATGAGTATCTTTTCTGTATATATTGAATTCAATTCTTTGTTGTTGTTCATACCTCATAATGTGTTTCCCAATTTTAACTTTGAATACTTACGTTTTGTTTTCATTAACAGGGAAATACTGCGAATTCCATCAACTTTATCATGCTGGGGAATTTCGAGATGCTGCTGTGTTATTGGTATCACTTCTTGCATCGAGACTGGCTCCTAAAACGTAAGTCACAACAATTTAATAATTCAATCGGTCATTTCCAAAAGGTCCTTTCTCCAATTTTTCGCAAAAATAAGTAACTACAGATTCAACATCCTTATATATATTTTAATATATGAAAATTTCGTGTCACATTGTTTGTCCGCGATAGAATCCTAAACTACTCAACCGATCTTAATAAAATTTTGCACACTGTGTGCAGTTTGATCCAACTTGAGACATAGGGTAGTTTATAACTAAATTTATAGTCACATTATTTTTTATTGCAAATTATTTGTTTATTATTTAACAAAGAGTTATAATTATCTGTGAGTTCCATGCGATTCTAACAGATGGCAGTGTAAGGTAATTTGGTAAGGTAATTGTTTTATTATTTAACAAAGAGAGATCCAGGTGGCTGTGCTTTTTGTTGCAACTGTGAATTTCAATTGAATTACAAATATTGATTATTTCATAATTTAAGTGTGTTCAGTGTTTATTTTATTTTCAATATATTTAAATAATAATATTAATTTTGTGTGTAAGTATTAGTTTTAAGTAATCTGGCTGAAAGACAGCAATTTAATTTAAATTTAACTGGACCGAGAAGGGACATTGAACAATATGGCGAATCAGTTCTAGAGACCATGAATGATAAGATATCAAGTGAACTTCCAATCCCGTGGATTTTTATACCGGCTATAACATTTCCGTCTTTATTCGTAAATAATAATTTCACTTAGTTTACTACAACATAATTTAACATATACCTTAGCCACAGCAATGCGTGGCCGGGACTTCTATATATATATAAAACAAAGTCGGATTACACTATTTATAACTCAAGAACGACTTGACTGATTTTTATGATCTTTGATTTGTTGGATTTGTTAAAACATCAGAAAAATTAACGAAAAAATATTTAAAGGCGATACGAAGTTCGCCGGGCCAGCTAGTATATATATATTACACACTTTCTGTGCTTAAAAGAACCTTCATACAGAATCACCGTGAGCATTTCATTTCTAATTTCATGCTAAAATGCCCTTACTCTAGGATAGAAGGCCTTCTACCAGTGACCTTGTCAATTAGCTATATTGGAGAAAGGTGCTTTTAGCAATGATCAATTAAATTATTATGCAACTGGGGAGGGGGGGTGGAAAGATGTATATATGACAAGGGAACCATCAACCATTACATGCTGAAACCTACCTTAAAATTTCTCCCAGAGAAGCGTTGTGATATACCAAGGCCGTGTACAAAAAATTATTTGCTCCTTTAACTGCAAGACACTAAAATCCAGCACCAAATCTCTCATTTAAACTACAGGGAAATAATATAACTCCTGACTTGGTTGATTGGGTAACCCTAACCTGCCATTCATGCCTGCCCCATCTCTCTCAACTTAAATCTTCTCAAGAAGGGATGTCTATCTGCTCTGTATAGTGGGTTGCAATTGCTGGTTTCTGGCTTTTATTTCTGTGTCTTGGAGTTAAAAGCAGCAGATAATTATTTTGGACACGGTTTTGGTACATCACAACGCTTCTCTGGGAGAAATTTTAAGTTAGGTTTCGGCGTGCAATGGTTGAAATTTCTCTTGTAAGACCTTCTACATCTCACGTATAGAGAGAGGTGACAATATTAATTGGGCATGGACTTCATACACATACTAGACTTACAAAAATAAATAAATAAGAATATGTTTTTATTATTAATTTCATACATCTCAATGATGGATAAATCATATTTAAAGAGAAAAATTATACGCTCAGACCGGGACTTGAACCCGGGACCCTTGGTTTTCTAGTCCAAGTGCTCTACCATTTGAGCTACCTGAGCAAGCTCTCTATGCTCTACTTGCTCAGGTAGCTCAAATGGTAGAGCACTTGGACTAGAAAACCAAGGGTCCCGGGTTCAAGTCCCGGTCTGAGCGTATAATTTTTCTCTTTAAATAAGAATATATCTTTACATTTATATAATTCTTCTGTACATGTGTATGTCACAGCATATCCTATTAATTTAACTTTCACAGGGAAAGAACACTACGAGGTTTAATTTAAGAATTAAATTAATGTTTTTATTACCTCACCTCATATCCTTTTTCTTCTATACTGCAGTTTCGGAGCTTATCTCCATCTTCAGTAGCCTCTGGTCGACCAGTGTTATGTCGTTTCTTGGCGGTTTTCTTCTTACTTGGGAAAAGTTCCACATTCAGAAAAATAAAGGAAAACTTATGAATTTCGAAATTCCTGCAAATTTTGACCTGATCCAGAGGTTCATCGGTCCACCAACAGAGGGAAGAAGAAGAGTTTCTGCCGATCGACATAACATCAGTCGCCAAGAAAGTGCTGAAGATGAGACCGTTGTGGTCTCGAAATTGCGATCTACTTAGAAAATTTATATGAGGAGAGGTAAGAAACATTTAATTTCACCATAAAGCTTTCTTGTTGCAGATTCTGGATGACACTTCTAACAGATGCCCTACCACTGCTGGAGTCAAATGACATTGTATTCACGTCAGAAGATACATATGAACTGTTGAACTGCATGGAGGAGCTGCTCGGGGAAGGTTACATTCCTGACGTTGGAGGCCAGTATTCTGCTGACAAACCAAAAGCTGTAAAAGAGCAAGAGCCGCTGGACGTGAACATCATGGAAGACAAAGTCAAGTTAACGAGATTAGCTTTAGCTCGCAACTTAGCGAGAGCTTTAAATCACGAAGGATGTCTCTTGGACTAATTGAGTGCTTTATAAAACAGCAAATGTGTTCATTCAAATAAGATATATTTTGTTAATTACACAATTTTATATGTATCAGTGTGTTTTTTTAAATAAATAAGTCTGAAATATAATCAATTATTTTTCCCTTATAAAGAAAATAAGTGTTGAAAATTTATAGGAAGAAACACTAAGGGCCGCATGCAAATACATTAGTCTCTTTTTTTATTTACATTTAACTTTTATAGGAATTAATCACTATGAAGTTTAATTTATGGTGAAATTAAATGTTTCTTATATTATATTATTTTTAGTCTGGACATCTTACCTCAATATTAATGTTGATTTGTTCTTGGACATGTTTCAAAACAATTCTGTTTTATCGTCAGCTTTCCCAGACTGGTTTTATTTGTTGCACAACCTGGATGTCAATGTCAGCTCCATCCTGTGGTTGGCCAAAGATCCTCCAAACAAGGTTACGCTCCATGGGAATATCAAAATTCATAACTCTGTTTCTGTTCTTCTGAATATAAAATGGGAAAGCTGACGATAAAACAGAATTGTTTTGAAACATGTCCAAGAACAAATCAACATTAATATTGAGGTAAGATGTCCAGACTAAAAATAATATAATTAAAATAACCTCAAAATATAACTTCCTAAAATTAAATATTAAATGTTTCTTACCTCCCCTCATATAAATCTTTTAAGTTGATCACAATTTCGAGACCATAACTGTCTCATCCTCAGAACTTTCTTAGCGACTGGTGTTATGTCGATCGGAAGAAACTCTTCTTCTTCCCTCTGTTAGCGGTCAAAATTTGCGGGAATTTCGAAGTTCATAAGTTTTCCTTTGTTTTTCTGAATGTGTGTAATGGAAAAAATAAAATTCAAGAAATTCACTTACCATCCATTGAAACACTATAAATTTCAAAAAGTTTGATATAAGATTAGCACCAAAGAATGAATACAACCTTAATAGGATAATTAAAACCAATAAAAATGAAAGAATTGAAAATGAAAACAAATCAGGAATTTATTTTTTCTACGCAGAAAATCCCCCCACCACCCGGGGTTTAGCTATAAATAGAGAGAGAGTTTCCAACGACCAACCAGTCTGCAGCCGACTGTTGAGGAGCACACAGTATCTCCTGATGAGGTCTACCGCAGCAGTAGACGAAACGTCGAGTATGAGGACAACCAGGCCACGGCCTATAAGCCCGGAAGACGAACCAAATATGGATCAAGACGCCGGCCGTGAAAGCCTACAATTATATAGAATTATTAATGTTAATAAAACCATGGGAAAATCTTCACTAGTCCAGAGATACCAGAATACAGTTATACAAAACCTTATCAAGAGCTGCACTTTGCTATGGCAGTGAGGAATGGACTTTGAGGAAAGGAGATAGAAAGAGAGGATAACTTCTAGCAAATTGAATATACAACACGGTACACTAATTGGGATCATCATCCATGCAAGTATTAGGCTGTGTGGTCTCTTACGGTCTCAAAGAGGAATTTTCCATCCAGCGCTTTTTTGGACGTCCCAGCGATCTTCTGCCTTGGGGGCAGTAACGAAGCATGGCTTTTGGAATTCTATGAGATGGCATTCGTTGAAGATGGGCTTTCCAGTTGTTCTCGTAGTTTTGTATATGGTGAAGAATGGGTTCTACATCCAACTCTTCCATTAATTTCCTCATTTCTTTTATGGTTCCACTTTGTGTAGCCTGCATAAATCACATCTCATTTGCTGTTATTCCGCTTTCATCTCTTCTTCGTATTGTCCATGCTTGACTACCATATCTTAATATAGGTCTTGCGAGAACCTTATAAAACCGTAATCTTGTGTTCTTTTGTACTAAAGACGGTTTCATTATACTGTTAATTATCCTCGTTGTTTTTGTAAAATTTGTGATTTTCTTTGATATACCAGCTTCATTTTGAAATGTTAAATTATAACCCAAATAATTAAATTTGTTTACTCGTTCTAAAGTTTCATCACCCAAAACAATTTTGCTAAGTATAGGGTATTTCCCACAAAAGGTTGTCACTTTGGGATAATAAACACAATGATGATGTCTTCAAGGAACTATGATTAGAACCAGTAATTACATACATACAAGAATACCAGAACTGGATGAATGATTTCAGATAGAGTTCCCAAGGCTATGCTTCATTTTTGTCCAGCAGGGAAAAGACCTCTGGGCCATCCAAGGAAGAGCTGGATACAAAATTCATCAGTAAGATCATAACAGGCCTATAGACCTAAGACTTGTATAGATGAAGAAGATACATTCTTATATATACATACACATTCTTTGCTTAGAGGAGCTTCTTCCAGAGTCACAGTTGAGCACATAATTTTTAGTTTAATGCTAAAATGCCCTTACTCCAGGATAGAGGGCCTTCTAGCAGTCACCTTGTCAATTACCGTATATCTCGGCAGATAAGACAATTAAATGAATCGTGATTTTTTCTTACCTCATACATCTATGTTTCTTTAAACACAGCACTGCAGTATCGGCGACCCTTTGTCGTCATCGTCAGCTGTTTTCACGACTGTCAATTTTTTCTCCTTTTTGCTGGTAATTATCTAGACTGCCATCTGGTGTTCTTTTGAAGGAATTCCTCTTCAAACTGAAGAGGAATTCCTTCAAAAGAACACCAGATGGCAGTCTAGATAATTACCGGCAAAAAGGAGAAAAAATTGACAGTCGTGAAAACAGCTGACGATGACGACAAAGGGTCGCCGATACTGCAGTGCTGTGTTTAAAGAAACATAGATGTATGAGGTAAGAAAAAATCACGATTCATTTAATTATTATTAATTGAACCTCATAATGTTAAAAATTCCCAAATTTAATATATAAAGATAAGACAATAGTTGAACCATAAAAAAAAAACAAAATCCAGGGTCGTCTTATAGGACAGATACAGAAAAAATTGATTGAAATTTATATAAATTAAAACCATTATAAAATGAAAAAATAACTCTCCAATGTATTTAAAATCCTGCAAAATCTTCACCATCATCATCATCAAATAATAAAAATTACTTGAGCACACAACACACAAATAACAATGCAACCACTGATTGCAACTGACATAATGATGCGTGGTGACAAACCGATCAGTTGACATGTGGGGGGGGGAACTGTTAGAGATTTAGTGAATCCCTGTAAGTACAGCTACTATCGAACCAGTCCTGAAAACATCCGGTTATTCAATTCTTTTGCAGTCTGTTTCGTGTAGTAAATAAACATGGACATTATTGACGATTTTATTATTAATTTAACACTTCTCATTGAAGGATAAATTATATTTGAAGAGAAAAATTTTCGCCTAGACCGGGACTCGAACCCGGGACCCTTGGCTTTCCGGGCCAAGTGCTCTACCAACTGAGCTACCGAGGCGAGTTACGATCTAGACGCAAATTTTTCTCTTATGTACGTTGTAATTCGCTCGCGCTAATGCTTGAAACCATAGCTTCTATCTTTGCAAATGGCGGCTTCTTAGTTAAGAAGACATTTATTGGGAATTTAACACTACTTTATAGCCAGTAGGGCTTCTATTGACGATTTTATTATTAATTTTATTATTATTTTTCTCTTCAAATATAATTTATCCTTCAATGAGAAGTGTTAAATTAATAATAAAATCGTCAATAGAAGCCCTACTGGCTATAAAGTAGTGTTAAATTCCCAATAAATGTCTTCTTAACTAAGAAGCCGCCATTTGCAAAGATAGAAGCTATGGTTTCAAGCATTTGGCACGAGGGAATTACAACGTACATAAGAGAAAAATTTACGTCTAGATCGTAACTCGCCTCGGTAGCTCAGTTGGTAGAGCACTTGGCCCGGAAAGCCAAGGGTCCCGGGTTCGAGTCCCGGTCTAGGCGAAAATTTTTCTATCCAAATATAATTTATCCTTCAATGAGAAGTGTTAAATTAATAATAAAATCGTCAATAGAAGCCCTACTGGCTATAAAGTAGTGTTAAATTCCCAATAAATGTCTTCTTAACTAAGAAGCTGCCATTTGCAAAGATAGAAGCTATGGTTTCAAGCATTTGACGCGAGGGAATTACAACGTACATAAGAGAAAAATTTGCATCTAGATCGTAACTCGCCTCGGTAGCTCAGTTGGTAGAGCACTTGGCCCGGAAAGCCAAGAGTCCCGGCTTCGAGTCCCGGTCTAGGCGAAAATTTTTCTCTTCAAATATGGACATTATTGCTTATATTGCGTTGTTTGTTTTAATTATTGATATAGTGTTATTACTATGCATGATGCAAAGGGCGCTGTATAACATTTAAATATGTGGATAACTTATATCTTTGGGTTTGATAGTAGTGTAACAAGAAATTTCTCACGCGGCAAGTCTTCCTTCCTTATCATAACAATCTCCTTTCCCCTCTACCGCCTTCCATGCGACAGGCCTCATCTCTCGTGCTAGTACAACTTATCGAAAGTGTAGCAGTGTTGCCGGTTGAATGAAAATAAAATGTATTCATCATATGAGGGTGAATCAAATATCAACCGGAATTATTGTTTACAATTTTATAGAATTAACAAAAAAAAATACAAAACCACACCTCATTTTTCTACATAGTCTCCTGCATTTCCAACACACTTTTTCCATCGAATTGGCAACTTTTTGATGCCGTCCTTGAAGAATGAGGGATGACGTGTAGTCAGCCAGTTGCGCACGAACTCCTCTACCGCTGCATTGTCACCAAACCGCCTTCCTCCCAGGTTTTCTTTCAGTGGCCCAAACAAATGGTAGTCACAGGGTGACAAATCTGGACTGTAAGGAGGATATTCCAGAGGTGTCCGATGCATTTTCGTCAGTTTTTTGTTCCTGGCTGAGGAACCACCTGGCAGACAATTTTCGGAATTTGAGTTCATCACTGATGATGGCTTGAACTCTTCCGAAGCTTATTCCAATGTGTGAAGCAATTTCCTCCTCAATAAGGTCCCGTACAGCACGAATGTTGTCTGCAGTGATGCTTGTTCGTTGCCATCTTTGGTGGGGCTCATTTTCCAGCGAATCCTGGCCCGCTAAAATATTTTTGCGCCAATCATATACCTGCGTCTTCAAAAGGGTTGCTTTTCCGAACTGTGCATGGAGCCTTCTCAAAATTTCAGAAGGTTTAGTGCCTTCTTTCGCCAAAAACTTAATAATAATGCATTGCGCAACAGACACATCAAGATCCCTACTCCAGACACCCCCACCAACTTTCCCTCCAAACCCCAACCTTTGCAGTTCGCTACCAGATCCTCCAGATACAAATTCCGGTTTTATATTTGATCCACCCTCGTAATGAGGGGTTAAAATATTAACAATATATAACATAAAATTTAATTTGGAAAACTACGAGTACGGTAATTTTGTATACGCTATACAGTAAGATAGTAATGATCGCTCATCTAAACTAAATTCATAGGCCGTTGATAGTTTGGGGGTCATCTTATAGGACAGATATATGCTAAAACTATACAACTTTGATAAAAATCTATACCTTGTCTTATCTAAAGGTCGCCTTATCTGCCGAAATATACGGTAACTGTATTGGGAAAAGGACTTTTTAGCAATGACCAATTCAATTGTGATTTAGCCTGCATGAAGCTTATTCTAGATTGCTCGAATTTCTTATTTCATTTCTATGCAATGCTTGATACATGCTTTTCTTCAATTATTCATAAAATGTACAATTAAAAACCACATGAGTTTACAAATTGAATAAATACAGACAAAACAAATCTGTAGCTCTGATCTCTAGAGTCTTAGCTCACAATTTCCATAATTGGACCACATTCTGCAAAAAAGGAACCAAACAACAAGACAACTGAGGGAAAAATTATTTAAAGTTTAATGTCAATAAAAAAATTCACAAATAAAAATAAACATTTACTTTATTTAATATTTGTGGGAAATAATACCGAGTTTATATGATGATCTTGTAGGAGATTTCTGGGCTGTTGGCCATGGTCTCAAGGCTTGTAGTTCCCCGACGTTTCGCCAGAGACTGCATCCGGCATCCTCAAGGGTTGAGACTCAGTCTCAAGACAACCCTTGAGGATGCCGGATGGCTGTGGTCTTGAGGCTTGTAGTTCCCCGATGTTTCGCCACAGACTGCATCCGGCATCCTCAAGGGTTGAGACTCAGTCTCAAGACAACCCATGAGGATGCCGGATGGCCGTGGTCTTGTAGTTCCCCGACGTTTTGCCAGAGACTGCATCCGGCATCCTCAAGGGTTGTCTCGAGACCTTGAGGATGCCGGATGCAGTCTCTGGTGAAACGTCGGGGAACTACAAGCCTCAAGACCACGGCCAACAGCCCGGAAATCTTCTACAAGATCATCACAGTAACTGCGGCCGTGAAAGCCTAAGTCAATATAATACAGAGTTTTCTTTTAATTATTATCAGTTAGTTATTTTGACTCATTTTTGTTGTTTGGTTGTTTCTGCAAAAATAAGATTGTGGTATATTCTGTCAGTGTTTTCTTAATTAGTTTATCATAAACTCCTGGCACGACAGGCCTAGAGGGCCCTTAGCCTACCAGCCGGCTGCTGGCCTCACATCCACATGTGTCAATCACAGAGGTAGATGATCATCAGCCAGTGTTGGGGTGACATATGGTCAGCATGTCGAGTCCCCCAGCCGTTATAGCAGCCTATCAGCCGGCTGCTGGCCTCATATCCACATGTGTTAATCACATAGGTAGATGATCATCCAGCCAGTATTGAGATGGTATAAAAATGCTGGTGATGGGTTGGAACTTTTTTTGCCGGACATGGAGCGATACTTGAGGAACAATAAATAATATAGGTCCGGGGTTCAATTCCCGGTTCAAGCATTAATTTTTCTTTTCAAAAAATTATTCCTACTTTATATTAAATTAATGTTGGGAAGTAAACATTATAAGGTATAATCATTCAAATTCATCGGAGAACATTTTGTTTAAACAACTCACCTCATAGGATTCATGTTTCCATGATACCGCAGTTTCAAACATAGTCATGTTCATCTTCAGCCATAACTTCGGCCGAAGAATTTTGTCAGTCGGAGTTATGGCTGAAGATGAACATGACTGTGTTTGAAGCCGCAGTATCGTGGAAGCATGAATCCTATGAGGTGATTTGTTTAAACAAAATTTTCTCTATATTTAAATTAATATCGGGAAGTAAACATTATGAGGTTATATCATTAATAATGAATGGAGAACATATTTTAATCGACTCACCTCATACATTTTCAAACTTCTTTGAAACCGTCGGTATCAAAGAAGTTTGAAAATGTATGAGGTGAGTCGATTAAAATATGTTCTCCATTCATTATTAAAATTTTCTCTGATGAATTTTACTACTTTATACCTTCAAACTAATCTCTTTCTTGTGATTACCACATCAGAACCTCAGAATCACTGAAAAATGGAGTTACGACTCTTGACCTCTGAGCTATAAAAACTAAACTTAATACATATGATGAATTCTGCATAATATACAATGATGTGAATGCTTTTATTTATAATAAAATAACACATAATCTAATACATAACTCATTTATCCCTTGTTTCCAATAATAGTTTTACGAATGCCTTTTGTACACTGAGTGCAAGATAACTGAAAGCTTCTGCGGGGGAAATGATAACAAAGAAACAAAATTTTATAGAACTGATCAAAAACATTACTTCTTAATCAATACTAGTAAAGTTCATATCAAATTCCATTGAGGTGAAGTCATATGATGAAAGTTAAAATTAAATTGTACCTGTTGGTAGGTGCCGTCGTCCTCAACTTTGTTAAAATATTGTATATAAAATTAACTGGAGCACTTCGGAAGTTATCTTCCATCTTCTGCAGGTTGAGCTTCTGTTACAACAATGAGTAGTGGAAGCTCAACCTGCAGAAGATGGAAGATAACTTCTGAAAGCGCTCCAGTTAATTTTATATACAATATTTTAACAAAGTTGAGGACGACGGCACCTACCAACAGGTACAATTTAATTTTAACTTTCATCATATTACTTCTTAAGTTATTCTATATGTTATAAATACAGATGGAACAATTCTTTCATAAACACAACATCAGCATATTGTTGATGTGACCACTGTGCATGTCAGAGGGAAGAGGGTTAAAATAATACATTGAGTTAGATTTTACGACTCCCTCATAACTGTAGTAATAGCAATAGTCAATCACAAACACTTGGAAGATGCTGTAAAACTTTTTAATATTCATAATAAAACAAACTTCCTATGGAGGTTGAAAATAACCAGCAAATACCACTTTTGGACCTAAAATTGATCAAATATGGAGAAAAGAGGAAAATAGAATTTGGAATTTACAGGAAAGAAACACACACTGATATATTAAAGTGATAGGTTTTAACCACATCGCACATAAACAGGCAGTCTTTAAAAGTTTAACATACAGACTTGTGAATGTCCCCATGAGTAGAAAAAATATTAATCCAGAGAAAAAAAAAAACATTAAAGATAGCAAAAGAGAATGGTTTTGAAGAAAAGACAATTCATAAGAAAATCTATAATTATGAGGAGAGTCATAAAATTTAATTAAATTTATCAATTAAAATAAACTTCATAGAGTCACTTCCTTTAAATATTAATGAAAAAGGGTTAGAATAGTTTTCTGCACTGTCTGGTTATAGCAACAATTTACTTTACATTAGTTACATTTCACTCCAAATGTTCCGAACAGCCAGTGTGCAACTTTTATATTCCACAGAAGTATACTTAGTAATATATGTTTGAAGAGAAGATTTTTTGCCCAGACCGAGACTTGAACCCAGTCAGTACCTTTGGCTTTCTAGGCCAATGTTCTACCATATCAGGGCGAGTTCTGATCTAGACGCAATTTTTTTCTTATATAAGTTGTAATTCCCAGCACCAAATGCTATGAAGTCTTTGCTTCTATCTTTGCAAATGGCAGCTTCTTAGTTAAGAAGACATTTATCGGGAAATATATGCTCAGACTGGGGTTTGAATGCAGGACCTTTGGCTTTCTATGCCAATGCTCTACCAACTGAGCTACCTGAGCACACCAATCTAAATGCAAATTTTTCTCTTATACATTGTTAATTGTCCACCGCTGTGGTCTCGAGGTAGCGTGCTGCCTTGTCACGCAGCGGGCCCAGGTTCAATCCCCAGTCGGGGCAGTTTTTCTGGGTGAAGTTTTTATCGGGGTTTTTCCTCACCTGTAAGACAAATGTCAGGAAAACTTTAAGGCCCAAACGGTCCCCAAAATCATATGGTCATCATCATCATCCTCCTTCACCGGTGTGGAAAGCAACGGGAAGCTACCACACCTACACAATTCCCTAGTAAAGCTGCAAGCATAGCATGAAAATGCTATTATTGAAGTGAAGGACCTACCTTCGGACAAAATTACTATGGATGGACATTGTTAATTCCCAAGCGCCAAATGTTACAAATTGTTGCTCGGTCAGACAACTTATACTTTGTAAGTCTGAATCCTGTTCTTGTTGATATGTGACCGCTGTTCAGAGTGACCTCTTACTGTACGGTTGAGGCTTAGTCAACTTTGCATCATTGGAAGAGGTCTTATCTCTAGTTATAAATAAAGTGAATTTGGTATCATCTTACCTCGTAAATCTTTTTGTTCTATTTGAACATGTTTCAATATGCTATGCATATCAACATCAGCTCGTCCAGACTGTTGAATTTTATGTTGTCAGCCCTGGATGTCAACTCCTACTCCATCTTTTGCTTGACTAAAGGACTTATAAATCAAATCCTTTTCCCTGGGAATTTCAAAATTCATAATTCTTCTTCTTCTTCCTTCCAAGTATTAGGCCAATGCCTGTTACGATCCTATAGAAAATTTTCCATCCAGCATTTCATAGGATGGCCCAGAGATCTTCATCCTCTAGGTATATAATTATAAACAGCTTTGGGGATCCAATTTAAAATTCTCGTATAAGACTTGAAAGCATAATAATAGTTCCTTCGATTGGTCGCTGGCCAAAGGAAGGCAAGACCAGTGATGGGGCTGCCATCTTATAGCCTCTGGTCAGGCTTTTCTGGAGAAGAAAAGAAAATAAAGGAAACAAGAAATGGAAGAAAGGAAAGACTCCCTAGCCCTCGGATGCCCTAATAGCGTCAGGGTCGAAAAAAACAAGAGTTAACCAAGAGAGGTTAGATAGTAAAGTTAAGAGAGTGCAAAACACAAGTAAGTGGAAGAAATGTTTTGCTCAGCTTGGGCACCTTGTGGTCGCCATCCACATATCCTCAGGAAATTCATAATTCTAGTTGTATTTTTTAGAAATAAATTTTCTCCCAAACAATAAATAAGAAAGAAAATCGGGCAGATGGTTTACATTAACCCATTAATTGGCAATATATCCTAGAAGATACATCAACTGGTTCGATTTATTTAGTATTATTAATGAAACAGAAGAAAATAAACGAGTAGCAATAACTTAAATGTGTGTCGAATCATGCAATAAACCTAATAATTACAGACATGCATGATTTTGTTTTCAGTGCGGTCCACCACATTTAAATAACTGGCACAAGAAATTAGTGTTTTGCCAATTAAAGAGTTAAATGTACTGTTATTATTGGCAGATGCTTCATTTTAAAGCTGATATGAAGAAGGAATGCTTAAAGGTCTAACCATCAGCTAGGCTTTCAGATATCCTGCCCCCAGCGTAGAAGCTTATCCTAGTATCTTTCACAGCTGTATTCACTTTTAGGTTGCATTAAATATCAATAGAATCTCCCCTTGTGGTCTAGGGGTTAGGTTCCTGGCCTCTGGTCCCCAGGGTAGCAGGTTCAAATCTGACAAGAATCAATGTATTTTTTCATAGGATCAAGGGACAAGTTCTCTGGGAGGGTGATGGGTCCTGAGCCCAAAGATCTTTTGGACTCATAAAAGAGCCCCAAGCCTAAATTAGAGCCTCTGAGCAAAATTTGTAGTAATACTTTACTGCAACCTAAATCTGAATCCAATGTTATAAGATGCAAAATGGTGACAAAACTAAATTTTACAATCTAAATATTTTCATTTTTTTCAAATGTCACTGTGCCAGGGAAACCACCACTTAACCCACAAACCACATTATTGTACAGAAACAAAAATAGGTGACTTAAGTTGAAAAAATCTGATGTCATTTGTTAGAATGGATCTTAAACTACATATTTAAGTTAATATTGGGAAGTAAACATTATGAGGTTATATCATTAATAGTGAGTGGAGAACATATTTTAATCGACTCACCTCATACATTTTCAAACTTCTTTGATACCAACAGTTTCAGACAATATAATGTCCTTCTTCACTCATGGCTTCCACTGATGAAATTCCGTGATTGTTGATTTCTTTAGTAACATCACCTCTTGTGCTGCCATCTTTCGTTGGGATTATAAATTTTGTAATTAAATTTTTATCCACCGGAATATCGAAATTCATAGATCGATATTTATTCTTCTGAATGAATATCGTTTCCCAAATTGTCAATTCCAACGGTTTATCTAATTGTTTCAAAAGTTTTGCCTCTTTTTCAATTTTATGATGTTTTAGCAAACTATGTGCAGCAATTGCTGATTTTTCAATTTCACAATTTTTAATATTTCCAAATTTTGTTTAGTGCATGTTTCCAAATTCCTTTTTGTTTTTCCTATGTATACTTTGCTACAATCATTACAATTTATTTGATAAATTCCAGATTTCTTACTGTCTGGGATGTTGATTTTTTTATTGGTATTTAAAAGTTTTTCCAGACTAAATTTATTAATTGGTGCCAAAGTAATGTTGTATTTGTCAAATATTTTTTTGAAATTTCCCATGTACTATTGGATGGTAAGTAATTTTCTTGAAATTCTTCTTTTCTTTACTAACAATTTGTAGGGTAGAGCATTCTTTAAGTTGTTTTATCTTTCTGAATTTCTTTAATTCGTTAGATATTATATTCTTATTAAAACCATTTAATCTGGCTATATTTAGGATATTTTCGTATTCTTTCTTATAATTTTCTCCTTTTAATGGGACCTTTATCAATCTACATAAGAGGCTATTAAATATTGCATGTTTAAACTACATGCTGAATAGATTTGAAGAAAAAAATTATACGTCCAGACTGAGACTCGAACCCAGGACCTTTGGCTTTCCGGGCCAATGCTCTACTGACTCAGCTACCGGGGTAAGTTCCAATCTAAATGCAAATTTTTCTCTTATAACTTACTTACTAACTCACTGGTATTATCGAACCCATAGGTTCATGGGCACGTGGACATAAGCTCTCCATATATCCCTATCCTGAGCCAATGTTTTCCAATCACCCCCCCAACTGGACGTTTTCCGTTTGGTTTTCCTACAAGAAGCTTCCATGCACGTCTTTCATTCCCCATTATACGTTGTAAATTCCCGTGTACCAAATGCTATGAAACCTTTGCTTCTATCTTTGCAAATGGCGGCTTCTTTATTAAGAAGACATTTATTTGGGAATTTTTATATTAGATAAAGCCAGTGTGGCTTCTTTTGGTGTTTTTATTAATCATTTCATAATCTCAATGATGGAATCAGATTTGAAGACAAAAATTATAAGCACAGACTGAGACTCGAACCCAGGACCTTTGGCTTTCTAGGCCAATGCTCTACCGACTGAGTTCCAATCTAAAAGCAAATTTTTCTCTTATATACACTGTAAATTCTGCTGAATACATTACATAACCTTAAAAAAAAATAAAGTGATCCCACTATAGGGCTCAGGATGCTTTTGGGGTAGTAGGACGTTAAGGCTCCCACCATTCTAGACAATCAGCATGAGATATCAGCTCTGCATAATGGCCGCTTTTACCCCCACAACAAGAGTCTCATACTCATTTCCTTTAGAGGCTCAGTCAAAGCTAGGGCCATAGTGCTGCCAGAAGGTTTTGGTCCAGTTTAAAAATCCTGACCCACTGGGACTCAAACCTTTGACTTTCTGGTTTGTAGCATATTGCGTTAACCAACTACACTACAGCAAGCCCCCATTACATAACCTTGATGAATATCCATCCATCCATCCATAGTAATTCTGCCCGAGGGCAGGTCTTTCACTGTAATCATAGAATTTTCATGCTATGCTTTGCAGCTTTACTAGGGAATTGTAGGTGTGGTAGCTTCCCGTTGCTTTCCACACCCGTGAAGGATTATGATGAGATAATGATAAGGATGACGATGGCCATATGATTTCGGGGCCCGTTTGGGCCTTAAAGTTTTCCTGACATTTGTCTTATAGGTGAGGATAAACCCCGAGAAAAACCTCACCCAGAAAAACTGTCCCGACCAGCGATCGCCCGCTGTGTGACAAGGCAGCACGCTACCTCGAGACCACAGCGGTGGACCTTGATGAATATGAATCTTTGAAAAACTAATCAGTTTAGAGCCGTATATCTACATCAGTGTAACAGCCTCTTTGTTAGGAGTTACCAGACCAAGTTTATTTAGTTACTCTTATTTCCCTAGAGATGTCATGAATGGTATGTGGTCAACATACCAACCTAAAGAGACATAAAATAAAATTGACGATTTTTATTATTAATTTAACACTTCTCATAGAAGGATAAATTATATTTGAAGAGAAAAATTTTCGCCTAGACCGGGACTCGAACCCGGGACCCTTGGCTTTCCGGGCCAAGTGCTCTACCAACTGAGCTACCGAGGCGAGTTACGATCTAGACGCAAATTTTTCTCTTATGTACGTTGTAATTCCCTCGCGCCAAATGCTTGAAACCATAGCTTCTATCTTTACAAATGGCGGCTTCTTAGTTAAGAAGACATTTATTGGGAACTTAACACTACTTTATAGCCAGTAGGGCTTCTATTGACGATTTTTATTATTAATTTAACACGAAGCCCTACTGGCTATAAAGTAGTGTTAAATTCCCAATAAATGTCTTCTTAACTAAGAAGCCGCCATTTGCAAAGATAGAAGCTATGGTTTCAAGCATTTGGCGCGAGGGAATTACAACGTACATAAGAGAAAAATTTGCGTCTAGATCGTAACTCGCCTCGGTAGCACAGTTGGTAGAGCACTTGGCCCGGAAAGCCAAGGGTCCCGGGTTCGAGTCCCGGTCTAGGCGAAAATTGTTCTCTTCAAATATAATTTATCCTTCTATGAGAAGTGTTAAATTAATAATAAAAATCGTCAATAGAAGAACTACTGGCTATAAAGTAGTGTTAAATTCCCAATAAATGTCTTCTTAACTAAGAAGCCGCCATTTGCAAAGATAGAAGCTATGGTTTCAAGCATTTGGCGCGAGGGAATTACAACGTACATAAGAGAAAAATTTGCGTCTAGATCGTAACTCGCCTCGGTAGCTCAGTTGGTAGAGCACTTGGCCCGGAAAGCCAAGGGTCCCGGGTAAGAGTCCCGCTCTAGGCGAAAATTTTTCTCTTCAAATATAATAAAATAAAATATTAATATCCTCAACTCGTGTTGGGTCGAGGCATGAGATGAGATGAGCCCCTTATACAGAGGTCTGTGAATAACAAGGATGCCGGCCGACCACGTCTGACGCACCATCACGGGGGGCAGGTGAAATGGATGAGGTGAGTATGGGGAAATGGTGGAATGAAATTGTGGCAGGGGAAAAGGGAGAAAACTCTGAGAAAAACCTGCCCAAACTCCACAAAACCCACTTGGAGTGAGTGAGACTCGATCTTGGGACCCCAGCAGTCTAACCGCCTGCACCATGGAGCTGCCATTTAATGAGACTTCTAGCAGGCAACTAAGGTATTACTAGGATGAAGATTGCTAAATTTTACTTAGAGGCCTCTTTATTCAGGCTTAAGGTTCTTTTATAACCCTGAAAACCTTCAGACTCTGGATCCTCAGTTTGAAGTTCCTCCTCGAGGACTCGCTTCTTCGATTTTTCAATCGTAAAAAAATCCATTTACCCAGCTAGGTTTGAACCCATGGCCCTCGGAACATAACCACTAGTCTAATGCAGCCAACTTTAGAGCTATGAGTCTTCTATAATTTTAAAATCTAATTTCCCACAATTTCCAATTTTCAAATAGTGGACTTCAATTGCTTTACAAAAAACTCCATAAACTCCCTGGCCTGAAAGACCTAGAAGCCCTCTGCTGGCCTCACATCCATGTGTTAATCACAGAGGTGGACGAACATATAGCCAATACAGGAGTGACATGTGGTCAGCATGTTGGGTCCCCCCAGCCATTACAGCTAATTTTTCTCAACCTGCAGCCGCTACTTATTATAGCTACCCAAATGCCTCATGATGCTGGGTGGGCACCGGTTCCATACTGGTCAAAATTCCATGATAAAATTTCTCCCCCCCATGCGGATTCGAACCAGTGCAAGTCCTGTAGCTCTGCACCAAGGCATCTTGTCCTAACCACTCTGCTACGTGTGGATGCTTATAAAAACAGCATTTTTTAATGTAGAAAGTTTGTTCTTTTTTTTTAAAGAACAGAATTTTATCCTGAATTAAAATATACTATAAACAGAAAATTGATTTTATAAATGAGTTGGATAAAATGTTTTTACATATCACCTCATAAAGTCCACTGTTTTCACAATACTGGTTTCAAAGGTCATTTGCCTTCATCTTCAGTCAAACTTGAGTTGCAGTTGAAAATGAAGGCAAATGGCCTTTGAAACCGGTATTGTGAAAACAATAAACTTTATGAGGTGACACGTAAGAACATTTTATCCAACTCAATTATAAATTGAAAATTACCTCATAGTGTTCTTTCTCACCATAATTTTAATTAAAAAATTGATTTGTTGAAATAAAGGAATAACAGAAATTATGGGTGTACAAGAGGAGCCAGACATCATGGACATTATAGAAAAGAAAAGATTACAGTAATATGGCCATGTGAAAAGAATGCCAGAGCAAAGAAAACTTGGATAGAAAGGGTACAAGAAGCTATGAATATCAGAGGATTGGAGGAAGATCAATGGATGGACAGAGAGGAATGGCATTTGGTTTCCGGAAGACGGCGGCAGCTGCCATGATACCGGATGATGATGATTGATTTGTTACAACTTAAGGGATATTTTCCCTGGTTCAGTTACAAATTTGAATATTGTCAAGCGTTGCAGAAAGGAGGGGAAAAAATTATTGTCTCTTTTAAATTCATCTTTTGTCACATGTCACCTTTTTGCAACTTATGAATCAATTATTCTTGAATTCAAGATTTTATGGGCGAGATAATCATAGCATTATTTTTCAGTCATACTCAATCTGTTGATATTTGTGACTACAGTAACAAATCATGAGGTTAGAACCACGGGAATCTGACTTTTAAAAAATGTTTCACGAGAACGATTTAAAGTTTAAAACCAAATATAGTTTGAATTACCGCTGTGGTCTCGGGGTAGCGTGCTGCCTTGTCACATGGCAGGCCTGGGTTCGATCCCCAGTTGGGAGAGTTTTTCTGGGTGAGGTTTTTCCTCACCTGTAAGACAAATGTCAGGAAAACTTTAAGGCCCAAATGGTCCCCGAAATCATATGGCATCGCAATCATCATCATTCATATTCATCTTAGGTTAAGCTTAGAATTAGGGACTCTCCTGGCGCACCACTATCATCATCATCACCCATCATATCATCGGGGCAACGTAACCCTGCCTTCCAGGCGCCCCAACCTCAGAAGTGGGTTACAAGTATGCCATGCCAGGAGAGAACACCAGGAATGTCGAAAGACAACCTGTGGCATTTGCAAAAAAAAAAAAATTATGCCTGAACAGGGATTTGAACCTGAGAATTCTGGTTTTATGCACCATTGCTCCTGGTGCTTCATTATCATACATCATATCATCGGGGTTACTTAACTCCACCTTCCAGGTGTCCCAACCGAAGAAATTAATAACAATTCCACCAATGCCAGGGGAGAAAGTCAGAAATGTCATAAATATTATCTGATGGCATTGGAAAAAAAAAAAATATTGAAATTAATTCTGCATTTATCGATTCTGGCATTGTGATAGACATGTCTATCCTCTGAACAACCCCTAGTAGAGAGAGAAAGTTTATTTATCGTACCATGCCATGTGAACAAGGACAAGGTTAATGAAATGACTTCTCCCTCCTCTATCCATCTTCAGTGCAATTGTTTTTGAATCGAATAGGTATTCTATTATCTATCCATAGTAATTCTGCCCGAAGGCAGGTGTTTCACTGCAATCATAGCATTTTCATGCTATGCTTTGCAGCTTTACTAGGGGATTACAGGTGTGGTAGCTTCCCATTGCTTTCCACATAGGTGAAGCATGATGATGATTCCCAGATGATTTTCAGGAACCGTTAGGACCTAAGTTTCCTAACATTTGTCTTACAGGCGAGGAAAAACCCCAAAAAACTTCACCCAGGAGCCTGTCCCGACCGGGAATCGAACCTGGGCCTGCTGCATGACAAGGCAGCACGCTACCTCGAAACCACAGCAGTGGACTATTCTATTATATTCTACAGTAATTCTGCCCAAAGGCAGGTTATTCACTGCAATCATAGCATTTTCATGCTATGCTTTGCAGCTTTACTAGGAAATTATAGGTGTGATAGCTTCCCGTTGCTTTCCATATCAGTGAAGGATGATGATGATGATGATTCCCAGATGATTTTTGGGGACCATTAGACCCTAAGCTTCCGGACATTTGTCTTATAGGTGAGGAAAAACACCCAAAAAAAAAACCTCACCCAGGAGCCTGTCCCAACAGGGAATCGAACACAGGCCCGCTGCGTGACAAGGCAGCATGCTACCTTGAGACCACAGCGATGTCTTCAATAAGTATACTACTTGTAACATGTTTTCATTATAATTTCTCATTGAAGGACAAATCACATATAAAGAGAAAAATATACACGTAAACCAGGGTTTGAACTCAGGACCTTTAGCATAAAAGAAGCTCTACTGGGTTTATAAAGTAATGTTAAATTCCCATTAAAAGTATTCTTAAATAACAAGCCCCCATTCGTGTGTCGAGCAATGGTTTGGAAGCCTTTGGCACTCTCGGGAATTGAAATGTATAAGAGAAAAATTTGTGTTTAGATTGGAGGCAATGGAGAGCTGAGTGGCAGAGCATTACACTCAAATTCAACCCAGGAAGTTACTGTGTTTTTGGAATAGGGAACTGGGTTGCCATTTTAACAGTCTTTTCTTAGAGAAATCCATGTATAAAACTGAAGATTGCAACACATCAGGTACATAGTTGTAAATCAATGGTAAAGAGAAAATGTTTTGCCTGAACCAGGAATCGAACCACGAACCTTTAGCTTTCCGTGCTAATGCTCTGTCCACTGAGCTAATCCAGGCTTCATTCCCATCCGAGCAGAAATCCTTCCTTTACCTTACTCTACTGGTCCCACATTCAATTGCAATGAATCATCATTCACAAATACACAACGAATGTCTTCTACCTGAAGAAGACATGAAGGGACTCCACACAGCTATAGCATTATTTATTAAATTAATAGCTTTAGCTTCTCGATATTAATTTAATAATACATAGTTGTAAGTTGTAGCCATCCAAGCCACCCCCTCTTAAAGAAAAAAACAGTTACCACTTGTCACTGAGCTCTAGTGGATCTGTACTATCCTGTGCGAAAGTGTCGACTCTCATATTTACTATTAACTAGTTTGCATGCTGTAAAATAAAAACTATGTTTCTTAAATGTACAGTACATAGATTTGGAAAAAGTACTGCTAACCTGGCTGCTCCACCCCTCCCTAAACAAACAAATACCGTTATTATGAGTTTGGCAACATCTACCCTCTGTAGATAGGGGGACACTGGCGTAGCCCATAAGGTCTGTAGTAACTGCCTGGATTGAATTAGAGTGCAGTGTATAAATGATAAAGGTCCTGGGTTCAAACTCCAGTCTAGGCATATATTTTTTTAATCTTTAACGAGTTGGTTATTTTGACTCACCTCGTATTTCTTGATTTTTATGCAGACCAGGCCCACAGGTTCATTACAATTGGTCATCACTGCTATAGAAATTGCTCATTAAAGCCATTTAATATGACTATTTAACTCATGCCACAAATTATAATCAATGACCAATCACGTTTCAATGAATGTTGTTTTACAACCAATGACAGTCGTGTTTCACCTCGCTCTTTATCAGCTCCTGCTTTTGTGATAAAGAAAGCTCCTCCTTTTTAATGTTCTGAACAGGTCAAAGCATTATTTTTCTCCAACAAATACATTGAATATAGCAAATAATGAAAAGATTCCTTGATTTTACTGAGTTGTTTACTAAAAAATATATGAATAACCCGTAATGTTGATTATGATATGATGTGTTTCATTATTTCTCCACTTGGGTGCACTCTTACAATATTACGATCTTATTTGGCAATAAATAATATGATCAAGCAGCAGTGAATGAACATAACCTCACATTTCTGATTTGTTTTCAAACATCGCCATTTACATTAAATATATAAATATTTTAAAATAACTATAGTTAAACAATGATTTGTGAGTAAACTGCTTAATTTTATTCGTTAAATAGTCCTAACAAATGCCACTCTTGATTTCCAAATTCTCTAGATAAATTCACTCCTCACTTTGTGAGTCGTGAATTTATCAATAATTTGGAAATCACTCGTGGCATTACTTATGAAAAACATGATAAAAATGTAGACAGAACCCTCTGGTTCTAACCTTGCGAAAGTGTACAGAATTCTGGACAATTCACTCCCATCTGAACATAAATTATCGACAAGATACAAACTCTTGTGGTATTGCCATTGACAGTAAGTGGCTGTAGAAAACAAACAGCTTATACAGATATTGCATCCACAAACAAATACAAAATTATTTATTGGGAAAAAGGAATTAAAAGAATTTGATTGTGAAGACAGATAAAAAGTAGCTTGTAACTAAATAACTACATTCTTTCAATCTAATTACCTCACTCTATTACAATTTGTTGTGTTAATTAAATATACATTTAATTTCAAAATATTTAATTTTTTTAGACTATTGAACTCATGACTCAAATGGTATCAATAATCAATAAAGTTTCAATGAATTTTGTTTTACAACCAATGACAGTCCCTCCTTTTTAAATATTCTGAACAGCTCTGAGCATTATTTTCCTCCAACAAATACACTGAATATAGCAGATAATGAACAGATTCCTTGAACTTTTATAAGAATAAATCGCTATGAGGTTCAATTTAAGATAAATTAAAATGTTTCATACATCTCCTCATAATTAATCTTCTAAGTAGATCGCGATTTCAAGACCATTGCGGTCCCATCCTCAGTACCATCTTGACGACTGATGTTATGTAAATTTATTTTAGATTGACGATTTTATTATTAATTTAACACTTCTCATTGAAGGATAAATTATATTTGAAGAGGGAATTACAACGTACATAAGAGAAAAATTTGCGTCTAGATCGTAACTCGCCTCGGTAGCTCAGTTGGTAGAGCACTTGGCCCGGAAAGCCAAGGGTCCCGGGTTCGAGTCCCGGTCTAGGCGAAAATTTTTCTCTTCAAAAATATTATTTTAGATTCCTTGATTTTACTGAGTTGTTTACTAAAAAATAAATTAATAACCTACAATATTAATTATAATATACAGTTTGATGTGTTTCATTATTTCTCCACTAGGGTGCATTCTTACAATCTGTGATCCTATTTGGCAATAAATAATATGATCAAGTTGCAGTGAATTACATAACCTCACATTTTTCATTTGTTTTCAAACATGGCTGTTTCATGAAATATATATAAATACTTTAAAACAACTATATATAAATAATGACATTTGGGTAAACAGCTTAATTTTATTCGTTAAACAGTCCTTGATTTCCAAATCCTCTAGATAATTTGGAAATCACTTGTGGCATTACTTAAGATAACATAATATAAATACATTAAAGCAAAATAGAAGCCAGAGTTCATTGAACTGCCTTACAAAAGAAGAATAAAATTACAGTATGTTAATAAATTACAATAGGAAGTAAAATTAGGAGGTTCTAAAAAAATAGGGTAAGCTTGTCGGCCCCCTTGGTGCTTCCTGACAGGAGTAGGCTATCTGCCAGCACCGTGTTTCGCCTCTACCCTTCTCTTCGTCATCATCCTTCAACACATATTACACTACACAAACAAATAAACATACAATTATTTTTTAAGAGGAAAATTATACGCTCAGACTGAGGTTTGAACCCACGACCTTTGGCTTCCTAGGCCACTGCTCTCCCCTGAGCTACCTCAGCACTGCAATCTAAATGGACATTTTTCTCTTATATACACTGTCAATTCCCAAGTGCCAAATGCTACAAAACTGTTGATTTGATCTTGCAAATGGCGGCTTCTTTATTAAGAAGACCTTCTACTGGGAATTTTTCATCACATTATAAAGCCAGCATGGCCTCTTTCGGTATTTTTATTAATCATTTCATACAACTCAATGATGGATAAATTATATTTCAAGAGAAAATTTATATGCTCAGAGGTTTGAACCCAGGACCTTTGGCTTTCTAGACCAATGCTCTTCCCCTGAGCTACCTGAGCACTCCAATCTAAACATAAATTATTTTCTTATATACATTATTAATTCCCAAGTGCCAAATGCTTCATTCTTGCAAATGGTGGCTTCTTTATTAAGAAGATCCTTTATTGGGAGTTTTACATTACATTATAAAGCCAGCATGGCCTCTTTTGATATTTTTATTACTTGTTTCATGCATCTCAATTATGGATAAATTATATCTGAAGAGAAAAATTATACCCTCAGACTGAGGTTTGAACCCAGAACCTTTGACTTTCTATGCCAATGCTCTTCCCTGAGCTGCCTAAGCACTCCAATCTAAATGCAAATTTCTCTCTTATATATGCTGTTTATCATCATCATGTCCACTGCTGTGGTCTCGAGGTAGCAGACAGTTTCCTGGGTAGGTTTTTATCGGGGATTTTCCTTAACTGTAAGACAAATGTCAGGAAACTTTAAGGTCCAAACATCATATGGCCATCGCAATAATCATCATATTCATCTTAAATTAAGGACTCTCCTGGTGTACCACTATCATCATCATCATCATCAATATCCATCATATCATCAGGGCAAAGTAACATCGCCTTCCAGGCGCCCCAACCTCAGAAGTGGGTTACAATAAAGCCAATGCCAGGAGAGAACACCAGAAATGTCCAAAAGGACAAAATCTGAGGCATTAAAAAAAATTCTATTATATAATCAGGTAGCTCAGGGGAAAGGCATTGGCCTAGAAAGCCAAAGGTCCTGGATCAAACCCAGTGTGAGCGAATAATTTTTCTCTTCAGATATAATTTATCCATCATTGAGATGTATGAAATGAATAATAAAAACATAAACATACAATCATTCTACACTAAAGAGTCACAGGCTCAAACCTGGCCGGGGTTGATGGATTATTTAGGGTGAGAAAATCCAAGGAATAAGTCCTCTGGGAGAGACTTTAAGCTGTGGGTCTAACTCACTGGCACTATCAAACCCATAGGTTCATGGCCGCTCGGACAAAAGCTCTCCATATATTTCTATCCTGAGCTAATGTTTTCCAATCATCCCCTGTATAATCTACTATTAAATTTATCATTTTTCACTGAATGACAAATTTAATTTGACTATTTAACTCATGCCCCAAATGGCAGTCAATGACCAATCCCATTTCAATGAATTTTGATTTACAACCATTCACAGTAATTTTTCACCTCAATTTTATTACTTTCATTTTATCAAGCGGCTCCCAGATTGTATATCCATCCATAGTAATTCTGCCCGAAGGCAGGTCCTTCACTGCAATCATAGCATTTTCATGCTCTGCTTGCAGCTTACTAGGGAATTGTAGGTGTGGTAGCTTCCCGTTGCTTTCCACACTGGTGAAGGATGATGATGATGATAATGATAAGGAAGATGATGATAATGATAAGGATGATGATGATGGCCATATGATTTCGGGAACCATTTGGGAGATTGTATATATAGTGCATGAATGTAACCACATTGTGCTTGCAAGATATAATAGAAAAACATTCGTAGCAATTGATGATACCATAAAAAAGAAACCACTGTTTACACTTTCTTAAACGTATTAATTCCCAGGAATTAACGTTGCTGAAATATATAATTGACATATTTTCATCATAGGACATCAGAAATTAATTAATAACCTGTAATGATGTGTTTCATTTTTTCTCCACTAGGGTGCATTCTTACAATATTGTGATTCTATTTGGCAATAAATATGATCTGGTTGCAGTAATGAATAAATGAAACATAACATTTCTCATTTGTTTTCAAACATCGGCATTTACATTAAATATATAAATATTTTAAAATAACTATATTTAAATAATGATTTGTGAGTAAACAGCTTAGTTTTACTCGTTAAATAGTCCTAACAAATGCCACTCATAATTTCCAAATTATCTAGATAAATTGGAAATCACTCGTGGCATTACTTATGAAGAGAAAAATTTAAACCTAAAAAATTCACTAAAACATCAGCATTATTTTCCCTTATAGTTGGACTACTTTGTATAAAAGAATTTTTCATTTTGTACTTATGTACAAAGTTATTTCGGGTGATCAAGATAAATGGGACACCCTGTATATATTTTAAAGCTTAATGCACACTTAATCAACACAACAAATTGTAATAATGTGAGATAATCAGAAACAGAGATATAACTTTTTTTTAAGAGTTACTTTTTCCTCCCTTTACAACTCGTGTCCTCTTAAATGAGATTTTAATGTAAGACACTTTTGATAAGTTACACAATGTATTTATCCAGTTTATTTAATAAAGTTCACTGATTGGCTGTTTCTGCTCGTAAATAGCAATAAGAATGTTAGCAAAATGAACCACTGCGTTATCATAATATATTATTATTATCATTAATCTATGTGTTTGTACACTATTATAGTTATAATACAGGATACATTAATAGATAAAATTCATTTAGCAAAACCAAACCACCATTCTAATGGACTCCCCCAAATTCAAAAATAAAATACAAATTAAATACCAAAACAATTTCAAAAGTTCATATGCCACAATGCCTATAGGAAGATAAGTTCATTTCATTGTCGCAATCAATGCCTAATAAAAAAAAAGGCAACTTTATTTCCTTACCCAATACGTATCAAAAGACAGACTTACAACAACCACATTAAAAACTTTTTGTTTGGACGAGAATACCGTATTTGTGTGTGTATAGGCCGCACTTTTTTTATACCAAAGCTGAAGATGAAAAAAAGATGTGTGGTTTATATTAACAAAGGAAAGAATAAGAATTAAATGAATCGTGATTTCTTCTTACCTCATACTTCTATGTTTTTTTAAACATAACACTGCAGTTTTAAAAAACATAGAAGTATGAGGTAAGAAGAAATCATGATTCATTTAATTATATTTGAAGAGAAAAATTTTCGCCTAGACCGGGACTCGAACCCGGGACCCCTTGGCTTTCCGGGCCAAGTGCTCTACCAACTGAGCTACCGAGGCGAGTTACGATCTAGACGCAAATTTTTCTCTTATATACGTTGTAATTCCCTCGCGCCAAATGCTTAAAACCATAGCTTCTATCTTGCAAATGGCGGCTTCTTAGTTAAGAAGACATTTATTGGGAATTTAACACTACTTTATAGCCAGTAGGGCTTCTATTGACGATTTTATTATTAATTTAACACTTGTCATTGAAGGATAAATTATATTGCATCTAGATCGTAACTCGCCTCGGTAGCTCAGTTGGTAGAGCACTTGGCCTGGAAAGCCAAGGGTCCCGGGTTCGAGTCCCGGTCTAGGCAAAAATTTTTCTCTTCAAATATAATTTATCCTTCTATGAGAAGTGTTAAATTAATAATAAAAATCGTCAATTCATTTAATTCTTATGAATTGAACCTCATAATGTTAAAAATTCCCAAATTTGATATATAAATAAAAGAATCCTACATTTTGAGATAGTTAAAGACTTGCCATGGAAAAGGAAGTGTCATATTTGTCAAAAGTAAAATTTTTCATTGACTATTTAACTCACAGACCGATAATCGTGCCTCTTCCTGTTCGTAATGAGAGATATCTCCGCAAATTGACTTCTTTGACAAGGATATCGATTCAACAATGTATGATCGATATGGTACAGCAAGAAATGACAAAAGAAAACAACTCAAAAAAAGTTAGTTCTGTTGCTCTAAAAAAATTATTAAATGTTCTGCATTATTGTCAATAGTTATTTCTCATACAATTATTGATTTTTCTCAAGCCCAAAGAGATTTAAGAGTAAAGATATGCTATTTATAACTATACAGCCAGCTTACAAATCACCCAGAAATAAGATCGGAATACATAACCTCACCCCTCCATGGTATCTTTACCTTGTCGTGGTGGAGTGGCTTGCGTGCTTAAATGATCCTGAGAGCTATGCCGGCGGTAGCAATGCTGCCGATAGGGTTACCCATGCCGGACTGGTCGAAGGTGATAAGCCAGACAAAAAAAGTACCTTGGTCGAAGGAGTGACGATCCTTCACCGTAAAAATACAACCGTCAAGAAATGCGGACATGGGTTCAACTGGGGTAAAATTTTCCGGAGGTCAAATAGTCCCCCATTCAGATCTCCGGGCGGGGACTACTTCAGTGAACCCACGCCAAAGGCTCAAACACAGGGACATGTTCCTAGGAGCATGGAATGTTAGGACTTTATACAATAGCGGGGCACTAGAGATGATTTGAGGGAAGTAGATTATACAGGGAATGATTGGAAAGCATTAGCTCAGGATAGGGATGTATGGAGAGCTTATGTCCGCGTGGCCATGAACCTACGGGTTCGATAGTGCCAGTGAGTAAGTAAGTAAGTATACATAACCTCACATTTGGTAGATATTAACTATTATAATTATTTTTAGCTTCTGATGTTATATTACTCGCTAAATAATCACTGCAAATCCAATGCGAGGTTGAGTTTTTCATTAGACAAAATCACAAGCAACTTTTCAGAAAAACAAAACCTCTGTTGATAATAATTTATTTATAATTGTAGGCTTTTACGGCCGGCATCTTGATCCATATGTGGTTCGTCTTCCAGGCTTTTAGGACGTGGTCCAGTTGTCTTCATACTCGACGTTTCGTCTACTGCTGCGGTAGACCTCATCAGGAGATACTGCATGCTCTCTGAGAACTCCTCGGAGAGCCGACTGTTGAGGAGTTCACAGAGAGCATGCAGTATCTCCTGATGAGGTCTACCGCAGCAGTAGATGAAACGTCGAGTATGAAGACAACCAGACCACGTCCTATAAGCCCGGAAGACGAACCAAATATGGATCAATAATTTATTTAATAAATAAAATAAGTTGTAATTATCTCCCCTCATATACTCCCGTGTTCTTCGCAGCACAGGATCACCGTTTCAGGAAAAGTCGTTCCTATCTTCAGCCATCTTTATGATTTTTAGAAATGAAAATTTATAAAATGTAAATTACCTCATAGTGTCCTTCTTACTTGAAGAGAAAAATTTTCAGCAAAACTGGGATTTTAACCCAAGGTCTCTGGTCTTACGTACCAGCGCATTAAACCACTATGCTACTTGGGTATCAGATTTTAAAAGGAAATTTTTCTCTCATCATCATCCAGGGATTAAGTCTGTTGACTTGTTCCGGTTTCATGAAAGCTAGAATTGTTTAAATTGTTCAGACCATCTTCTGTGTGGGTGTCCAACATTTCTCCTTCCGTGCAGTTTATAATTTAGTTAATAATTTTGGAAATCTTCCTTCTGGCATTCTATTTTTCTCTCTTATACAATTACTTACTTACTCACTGGCACTATCGAACCCGTAGGTTCATGGCCGCACGGACATAAGCTCTCCATACATCCCTATCCTGAGCTAATGCTTTCCAATCATTCCCTGTATAATCTACTTCCCTCAAATCATAGTTAATGTTGTTCTCCCACCTCATTCTTGGTCTACCAACTGGGCGTTTTCCCTCTGGCTTTCCTACAAGAAGCTTCCATGCACGTCTTTCATTCCCCCATACGTGCAACATGTCCTGCCCATCGCAGTCTACGAGACTTAACTGTTCTTAATATATCTGGCTTTCTATAAAGACCATGTAGTTCATTGTTATGTAGTCTTCTCCATTCACCTGTCTGTTCATCTCTCTTTGGTCCAAAAATTTTCCTAAGAACTTTATTCTCAAATACTTGTAATCTCCTTTCCTCCCTTAAAGTAAGAGTCCATGTTTCGCACCCATATAATATAACTGGTAGAATAATAGTTTTATATATTTTCAGCTTAACGTTTTTTGAAAGGAGTTGGGACATCAAAAGTCTCTGCAATGCATAATAGCACGCATTTCCAGAATTGAGCCTATGTTTTAATTTCTTTGTGCGTCTCATTCCTATTTGTGATTATTGTTCCTAGGTATTTGAATTCAGCCACTTCCTCAAAATTTCCCTCATTTGTCATTAGTTGTCCATTTCCATTATATACTGAATTTCTACTTGTGACCATATATTTAGTTTTACTGATATTTACTTCCAGTCCTAATTTCTTAGTGTTACTCAATAGTGTGTGCGTGTTGGCCTTTAGTATCTCCTCGCTATCGCCCAATAGTACTACAACATCAGCATAAACTAACAGCTTATTAATACCATTCAGTTGTAAGCCTTCCTCATTCTCTAAAGATTTAATGGCATGCTCTAGTACAAAATTAAATAGTAGAGGAGACAGTGCATCTCCTTGCTTCAACCCATTCTGGATTTCAAAAGTGTCTGAAAACTGTTTGCCTACACGCACCCTACTATTTGAGCCATTTAGACACATTCGTATAAGTCTAACTAACTTTTTAGGAATTCCGAACTCCAGCAGGATACTATATAACTTCTCCCTCTTAATTGAATCATATGCTTTTTTGAAGTCTACATATAGTTGATGTACCCGCATTTCTTGACGGTTGTATTTTTACGGTGAAAGATCGTCACTCTTTCGCCCAAGGTACTTTTTTCGTCTGGCTTATCACCTTCGACCAGTCCGGCATGGGTAACCCTATCGGCAGCAATGCTACTGCCGGCATAGCTCTCTCTCTTATACAATAATCTTGTAATTCCCAGATGCATGTGTAAAGAAAGATATCTCCATCCCAATTTTATCTGTTTAGACACTGACTATTACAACTTACCATGAAATACACTATGAAATTTTTCTCGAAAACTAAATACACTGTGTGTCATTAATAGTATTTTCTCATCTTTTCTATCTTGTACATTTTATGTTTTAATTGTTAAATCTAGATTAAATCAAAACACAATGTAAATAATAATTATATTGTAGATATACCATATAATAATTTTGCTTATCGTAATTTAAATGTAAGAATAATTTTTGTATATTTTTTCCTATCCTGGTTGAGTGTTAGACAAGGCCAGGTAAAATAAAGCTATTATTATATTTGAAGAGAGAAATAAACACTCAGACTGTGATTTGAACCCAGAACCTTTGGCTTTCTATGCCAGTGCTGTTCCAACTGAGCTACCTGAGCACTCCAATCTGAATGTAAATTTTTCTCATATACATTGTTAACTCCTGAGTGCCAAATGCTAAGAACTGTTGTTTGATCACGCAAATTGCAGCTTCTCTTTTAAGAAGACTTTTATTGGGAATATAAACACTACTTTATAAAGCCAGTAGGGCTTCTATCAATATAAATTATTTTAAATTTGAAGAGAAAAATGTTCGCCTAGACCGGGACTCGAACCCGGGACCCTTGGCTTTCCGGGCCAAGTGCTCTACCAACTGAGCTACCGAGGCGAGTTACGATCTAGACGCAAATTTTTCTCTTATATACGTTGTAATTCCCTATCGCCAAATGCTTTTGAAACCATTGTTTCTATCTTTGCAAATGGCGGCTTCTTAGTTAAGAAGACATTTATTGGAATATTTTTATTATTAATTTAATACTTCTCACTGAAGGGCAAATTATATTTGAAGAGAAAAATATATGCTCAGACTGGAGTTTGAACCAAGGACCTTTGGCTTTCTATGCCAATGCTCTAACAATGTATAAGAGAAAAATTTGCATTTAGATTGTAGTGCTCAGGTAGCAGAGCATTAGCATAGAAAGCCAAAGGTCCTAGGTTCAAACCCCAGTCAGAGTGTATATTTTTCTAATAAGAATCAAATGGATCGTGACTTCTTCTTACATCATACTTCTATGTTTTTTTTTAAACACAGCACCGCAGCATCGGCGAACATCACCATCGTCAGCTGTTTTCACGACTCAGTTGCTGATACTGCGGTGCTGTGTTTAAAAAAAGCATAGAAATATGAAGTAAGAAGAAGTTACGATTCATTTGATTCTTATTAATAAAACCTCAATGTTACAAATTTCCAAATTCATTATAAAAGTATATTTTTCTGTTCAAATATAATTTATCCTTCATTCAGAAGTATTAAATTAATAATAAAAAGATTGAAAGCTATTATTATTAAATATACTAATCACCATTGTCACTGTAAGATATTGCACTGTTCTACATTATCAACATTTTCCTTCTTTTTTTTTTTGACAAAAAAATTGTCACTCTTTTTAGATAGATGCGTCATTTTTCACATTTTGGAGATATCCCTCTTTACACATTTATCCGAGGTAGAGATTTATTGGTGCCACAGCTCATCGGACGTGGAAGGAATATGGGCTGGGAGTAGTTGAGCAACACTAATGAGGGAGGGAAAATTAAGAATTGTATTGTTACCCATAATTTAAAGCTAATATTATAATTATATATTAACAATTAAAACTTAAATAAAAATAAAATTAAATGTATTAAACTAAAACTATCATGTAATATATATATATTCTAGAAATTCTACACTTAGGCTATAAATTTTAATAAATTAACTGCATAGCGGCATAGTTAAATATGGATTGATGGAGATTCCAACAAAAATACGGTAGTCATAATGTCGGTTGAAAATGGGAGAGATGGTTCTCTTAAAAACTGCAGTTTCTGTGTTTCATCCACCCATAGTAATTCTGCCCAAGGCAGGTCTTTCACTGCAATCATAGCATTTTCATGCTATGCTTTGCAGCTCTACTAGGGAATTGTAGGTGTGGTAGCTTCCCGTTGCTTTCCACACCGGTGAAGGATGATGATGATAATGATAAGGATGATGATGGCCATATGATTTCGGGGACTGTATGGGCCTTAAAGTTTTCCTGACATTTGTCTTACAGGTGAGGAAAAATCCCAATAAATACCTCACCCAGAAAAACTGTCCCAACCGGGGATCAAACCCAGGCCCGCTGCATGACAAGGCAGAATGCTACCTCGAGACCACAGCGGTGGTCTTCCCGTGTTTAAGAAAACAAACTGTGAGGTAAGATGTAAAAAATGACTCATTAATTCATGCATAGCCATTATTGAATTCTAGATGCTGATAACTGAGAGAAATGCTTTTCGAACGAGCATAGAGTGAGTCCATTCACCCTAAAAGTACCGCTACATTCACCCCACTACAAAACCACTCCTCCATTTTGCCAATTTCTCATCCAATAAGCTGAGGCACCATCAGTGTATCTCTTCACGCATCCACCTGAGGTAGTTTATCTCTTTAGATAACATGAGATGGAGATATCTCTCTTTACACAGCCACACAAGATTGAGATATCTCTTATATTATTTTTGGTCTGGACATCTTACCTCAATATTAATGTTGATTTGTTCTTGGACATTTGAGAAGTTTAATATTAAATTAGCACCAAAAAATAACTACAGTTTAAATAAACTAATAAAAACCAACAAAAATGAAAAAACTGATAAAAATAAAAAGTCAGGAATATATCAAATTGAATGCATGGGTTGTGAAAAGATATATATAGGGAAAACAAAAAGAAACCTAAAAATTAGAACCAAAGAACACATAAGAAATATTAAAAATGGAGAAATTGAAAAATCTGCAGTTGCTGCTCATGTTTGGTCTGAAAAACATAATATAAATTCAGACACTAAATTATTAAAACAGTTAGAAAATACAAAAGAGCTGACTATTTGGGAAAAAAATTTATATTCAGAAGAACAGAAACAGAGTTATGAATTTTGATATTCCGATGGAGGGTGACCTTGTTTGGAGGTTCTTTGGCCAACCACAGGATGGAGCTGACATCGACATCCAGGTGGTGCAACATAAATAAAACCAGTCTGGGAAAGCTGACGATAAAACAGAATTGTTTTGAAACATGTCCAAGAACAAATCAACATTAATATTGAGGTAAGATGTCCAGACCAAAAATAATATAATTAAAATAACCTCAAAATATAACTTCCTAAAATTAAATATTTATTGAGATATCTCTCTTTGCATACTCACCTGACAAGTGAGAATTGTAAATTTCTTTAGAGGCATTCCAGATTTTACTTCCATATAACAGTATTGATTTAACGTTTGTGTTATAAATTTGGATCTTGAATTTAAGTGAGAGGATACGGCTTATAAACGCATAAATACGGTTCTTTACTATTTTACAGCTGGTGTTTAAAAAGGTATTTTCAAATACAGATATTTACTGATTATATACTTGAGCCGCCATATTAATGGCAAATGCAAAAATTTCCATTATATGAGGATTTTAACTTTAATAGTGGCATCACTGCGGTAGAGACGCCATGTGACAGAACCTATTAACATCAGTTACATACCTACCTTATCTCAGAACATGTAAAATCTTTAAACTCTCCTTTCCCACATCAAGTGCACACGAACTGGCGACAGAAACAGATCCTCGTGTTAGCTACCAGTCTAATGTAATATTGTCACAATGTTTTCAAACAGAAACAATAGTTAAATTATTTTTCATCTATTTAACTTTCACAGGGAAAGTACACTATGAGGTTTAATTTAAGAATTAAATTAACGTTTTTATTACCTCACCTCATATCCTTTTTCTTCTATACTGCAATTTCGGAGCTCATCTCCATCTTCAGTAGCCTCTGGTCGACTGGTGTTATGTCGTTTCTTGGCGGTTTTCTTCTTACTTCTATCAGTGGACCGATGAACCTCTGGATCAGGTCAAAATTTGCAGGAGTAAGAAAGATAAACTCACGAATTTCGAAACTCCTGCAAATTTTGACCTGATCCAGAGGTTCATTGGTCCACCGATAAAAGTAAGAAGAAAACTGCCAAGAAACGACATAACACCGGTCGACCAGAGGCTATTGAAAATGGAGATAAGCTCCGAAACTGCAGTATAGAAGAAAAAGGATATGAGGTGAGGTAATAAAAACATTAATTTTTATTTTTAATCTGTTCATCTTACCTCAATATTAATGTTGATTTGTTCTTGAACATGTTTCGATTATATCATAATCATGGGCAAGATGCTGATGATGATTATGATATAATCAAAACATGTTCAAGAACAAATCAACATTAATAATGAAGTAAGATGAACAGACTAAAAATAATTTAATTAAACCTCAAAATATCACTTCCTAAAATAAAATATCCAGAAACAATAGATTTAAATTAAAATGTTTTATACCTCACCTCATATCCAGTCTTCTAATTATACTGGTTTCGAAGCTTAGGTAGTTTCATCTTCAGAAATTTCTTATCGACTGATGTTATATCAATCAGGAGAATACTTCAATACATAACATCAGTCGACAATAAATTACTGAAGATGAAGCTGCCTAAACTTCAAAATTAGTATAATTAGAAGACTGGATACGAGGTGAGGTATAAAACTTTTAATTTAAATCTTAAATTAAACCTCATAGTGATTTTGTCCTATAAAAGTTCAAGAAACAACAGAGTTTGATAAAGATTGAATGTGCCAGAGGTCGTACAGCACTGCAGTGTCATCAAGATCTTCAAGAGGCTTGTGGGTAATCTGCAGTGCCTTTCAAAACAGTGGCACAAGTGCATGTTCAGGACAGTGGCACAAGTGCATGTTCAAAACAGTGGCATTATAGGTGGCTTTTACCTACCATGCCACTGTTCTGTAAGGTAATGCAGATTCTACGCAATCTTTCGAAGACATTGATGACATTGCTGTGCTCTATGGCAAAGTCCCTCCAACAACTCTAACAGAATTTTATTAATTAAATAAAAATAAAACATAGTTTTATTTCATTTTCATATTTATTATATAATTCAGTGACAGCTGTTTCGGTACACTGTACCTTCTTCAGACATGTTAACAAAATTATGAATTGTGTTCCAACTGATCTAAGCAACAATACAACAATATTTATTTAAATTTTTTAATTTAACAAAGGGGATTCATTCAAATCAAGTTGAGAATTTAACAGTTTTTTACTACTTTTAAATTTATTAATTTCTACAGCCTCCAAAAGATCTAACTTCTTACCCTTATCACAAATATGTAAAATTTCAAAATTAGGATCGAAACAATGATTAAATTGGAATAGGTGGTTAGCATATTTTGAATTTTTTAAATTTCTGTTATATGCTCTCATGTGTTCTTTTATCCGAGAGATAAAAGGTCTACCAGTTTGTCCTATATAGAAATTGCCACATGTGCCACACTTCAATTTATATACACCTGATAATTTTTCTTTTTTTGTTTTGGTTTTATTGTTTTTTATTATATTTTGTAGAGTTTTATTAGTTTTAAATGCCACATTAATGTTCAACTTTTTAAAGTGTTTAGATATTTTATTTGAAAGTTGGCCTATGTATGACATTACGACATATTTCTTTATGTTAACAGAATTTTGTTTAGTTGTTTCTTGACTCACCTCATACTTCTTAACTCCCTGGCATATCTAGATTTCGTCACTGTATTAGTGACATTCTCAATGTTGTGAACGTGAACAGCATTGAGAATGTCACAAATACAGTGACGAAATCTAAATATGCCAGGAAGTTAAGAAGTATGAGGTGAGTCAAGAAACAACTAAACAAAATTAAAATAAACCTCATAGTGTTATTTCCTACCTACATAACTTAACTCTAATAGAAATTCAAATAAAATTCATTTTACACCCAATTCTCATTAATAAGTTATATATTTGAAGTACATTCAATTTTTATCCAATTCCATGTCTTCTTAATATAGGAGCTGCCATTTGCAAAGATAGAAGCAAAGGCTTCAAAGCATTTGGTGGGCGGGAATTTCAACGTATATAGAGAAAGATTTGCGTTTAGATCGGTACTTGCTCAGGTAGCTCAAATGGTAGAGCACTTGGACTAGAAAACCAAGGGTCCCGGGTTCAAGTCCCGGTCTGAGCGTATAATTTTTCTCTTTAAATATGATTTATCCATTGTTTCTGTTTCGAAAACATTGTAACAACACTACATTAAATTGCCAGTTAACATGAGGCTTTGTTCCTCTTGCCAGTTCACATGCACATGATGTGGGAAGGGAAAGTTTACATGTTCTGAGATAAGGTAGGTATGTAACTGACTGTGCATCAGCCACATTATTAGGTTCCATCATATGGCATCTCTGCAGCAGTGTTGCCACTATTAAAGTTCCAACCCTTACATAGTTCTGGATAAATTTTTGTAGCTTACGTAGAAAAAAGTTGCTAAGTTGGCAAACATTTAACATTATACATAACACCAACATCACTTTTTTATGTTTTCAGTATGGAAAGTAAGAAACTATGAACATAATTTTTTAATATATATATATATATATACTTTCAAATTAACAGATCATTTTCTATTCTTCTAATATCTGTGAGCGACCCTGGCCCGAGGAAACCATTAAACATGGGCGGATTATCTTCCCATCACACTTCTTTTTTTTACGTTTTGCTAGTGGTGAGTTATTTATTTTCATGAAAATATTAAATATTTTTTAACAAACTCTTTCCAACAATTAAAAGTATTGATAAACCCAATTCCGAGCTAAGTTCCAGTTATATCTTGATGGCTTCTGTTCATGAATTATATTTTAATGAGAATTTTACACTACTTTTGAGTAATATTTAAATTTTAATACTTTAATAGAAGCTATGGTGTCTGTCTTCAGAGATTAGAGAATTGTATAAAAAATTAAATATCAACTTGAGTCCAACTCAGGGTTGGGTCGAGGCATGAGATGAAATGAACCCCTATATATAGAGGTCTGTGAATGACAAGTGTGCTGGCCGATCACACCTGACGTACCATCACAGGAGCAGATGAATGAAATAGATGAGTATGAAGGAAGTGGTGGAATGAAATTGTGGCAGGGAAAATGGGAGAAACCCCCAGAAAAACCTGCCCAAACTCCATTTCATCCATCACGAAACCCACATGGAGAGACCGAGATTCGATCTCGCAGCCACAGCGGTGAGAGGCGAGGCTCTAACCGCTTGTGCCACGGAGCCACCTCAGAGAATTGTATATGAGGAAATAAAAATTGACTGTCGTATCGGTGCCTTGAATGGTATAATGGATTGCATGGAACCAGGGGTCCAGGGATCAATTCCTGGTTCAAGCATTAATTTTTATTTTTAAAATAATGTTGTCCAGTTGTAGAATGCAGACTTTAACAGCTGCTAGTCATGGTATTAGACAAGGTCTTGGTCCATAAATGGTGTTTTTCCCAGACGTTTCTCCCTCAGCTATGAAGGTCATCTTCTGTGACTAGTTCTTGCTCTCAATAGCCAAAGGAGAAACACCAATTATGGACCATTGCCTTACATCTAATCCAATCATCTGATACCAATATTGTTTAGTATTGTGAAGTATTAAAATTTAAATATAGCATAAAAAAATTTCTCTTCAAATATTAATTTACCATTTAGTATGAGTGTTTAAATGTACATGTAACATAACACTGATATTATATTAATGTTGGGAGATAAACATTATGAGGTATAATCAATGAAATTTGTCAGAGAACATTTTCTTTGGAAACTCGTCTCATAAATTTCATGATTTTCACAAAACCGCAGTTTCAAACGTAATCACATCCATCTTCGGCCACAACTCCGACTGACGAAATTCTTTGGCTGTCAACCCTTCTACTGTCACCATCTTCAGCGCTGCCATCTATGGCTGACTTTATAAACTTCGAAATCAAATTTTGTTTGTTAGGAATATCAAATTTCATTGATCTATATTTATTTTTCTGAATATATATCTTCTCCCAAACTGTCAATTCTAAAGATTTATCCACTTGTTTTAAAAGTTTTGATTTAAAAGTTGACAGCCAAAGAATTTCATCAATCGGAGTTGTGACTGAAGATGAATGTGATTATGTTTGAAACCACGATTTTGTGAAAAACACAAAATTTATGAGTTGAGTTTTCAAAAAATGTTCTCCGACAAATTTCAAATTCAAAATAGCACTAATGGCTTTACAGCTATAATGGTAGTATTAATAATTCCATTTTTCTGAAAAAATAGCTACCCATTTGCAATGAAAATAATGGTACACTGCTATGGGTGTTGTGGGATTATATATGAGACAGAAAGAATTGACAACGACACGTAGAGTGCCGAAACCCTGGATCTTTAAGAAACTGTAAATATGAGGTGAGTCATGCATTTTCTAACTCATATTATTTAGAAAAATTTGTGCCTGAAGTGAGATGCCTTGGTAGCACAATTGGTTAGTGCACTAGTAAGTAGAGCTAGAGAACTTGGGTTCAAATCCTGGTTCAAGCAAACATTTTTCTTTTATAAAACTCATAATAGGAATTAACATTATGAGGCCTTCAAATAATAAAATTAAAATGGGTCGTACATCATCTCACCGCGGTCCTGTGCTACGAAAAACACGGAGTGTATGAGGCAAGATGGTGTACAACTCATTTTAATTTTATTAAACATTTTTCTCTTCAAAATATTCATTGAATTCCTGTTTTATTCTGACAATTCCAATATACAGAGTGTTTCAGAAATATGGCTATATGTTTGATCGCATTTTGTGATGAAAATATTATTATTCAAGGAAATATGATGTTATCATTGGAAAGGGAATCCTTCAAATTACAACAATAGAACAAAACAAAATTAATCACTGCTCACGTGCAGCTTGGCGGGTTGATTTTTGTGGGCTAGCGTTGAACACCTCCACAATTCTCTTCGTTGTTTCTGCATCCATGCTAATGCGAGGCCTTCCAGGAGGTTTGATTCTCTGCATCCTTCCCGTTTCCAGCAGTAATTTTCTCCACTTCCCCACAGTCGACTGCTGCAATGCTACGTTTAACTCACATCTTACCCATCTTGCGGCCTCACAATCATTAGCACACGTTATTGCCCATGCAGCAATTATAATTTGCTGTTTCATATTCAATGCCATTTTGACTAATGACGTAAGTTCTACACTGTTTTGTTTTATTCCATTGTTGTAATTTGAATAATTGCCTTTCCAACAGTAATTTCATATTTCCTGTAATGGTAATATTTTCATCACACAATGCAATCAAACGTATAGCCATATTTATGATCACCCCGTACATGGGGCATCCAACAAGAATTTTTCAAAATGGACATGGTTCTAAACCATATAATGGTCTCTTAAGGTAGCCAAATGCCTCGTCATCCTATTAGCATCACTCATGAATGGACTAACGAGATTCCCTCTGTCCCTATCTACTATCTTGCTTGAAACTTAGTATCTAATTATAATTTTATTCTGGAAGGAAAAAATAATGCTCAAACCGGTACTGTTACACTTTTTTTAATTTTGTTGAGTTGTTTCTTGAACTCACCTCATACTTCTTAACTCCCTCGCAGATCTAGATTTCGTCACTGTATTTGTGACTTTCTCATTGCTGTTCACATTCACAACTGACGTCCAATGAAGAGGAGACCATTGGACGTCAGTTGTGAACGTGAACAGCATTGAGAATGTCACAAATTCAGTGACGAAATCTAGATCTGTGAGGGAGTTAAGAAGTATGAGGTGAGTCAAGAAACAACTCAACAAAATTAAAATAAACCTCATAGTGTTATTTCCTACCTACATAACTGTTACATTGTTAACCATTTTTCTTACCAAAATAAAATTCTGACTAGGACTGGAAAATATTAAATATAATATAACAACAAAATATGAAGCTTTACTGCTTAAAAGTAGTGTATAGATTTCTCAACAAAAATACTTCTGAATAGAAGTCGACACAGGGCATTGTTGGCAGCGCTGCCTATCAGCATTTGGATGATAGAGAATTATATAAGAAGAAAAAATTGTTGACATTCATATCATAGCTTGAATGGTGTAACGGTCATCATGCTGACACATACAGTCAGAGATCCAGGGTTCGAGCATTGATACTTCTTATTAAATTAATATTGAGAAGCTAAAGCTATTACTATGATAGAAATAAGTAAATTAATGAACACAAATTATTGTAAATTAATGGTAAAGAGAAAAATTTTTGCCAGAACCGGGAATCAAACCCCGAAACTTTAGCTTTCCGTGCTAATGTCTGTCCACTGAGCTAATTCAGGCTTCATTCCCATCCAAGCAGAAATCCTTCCTTTACCTTACTCTACTGGTCCCACATTCAACTGCAATGAATCATCATTCACAAATACACAATAAATGGCTTCTACCTGAAGAAGACATGAAGGGACTCCACACAGCTATAGCATTATTTATTAAATTAATATTGAGCAGCTAAAGCTATTACTATGATAGAAATAAGTAAATTAATGAACACAAATTATTGTAAATTAATGGTAAAGAGAAAAACTTTTGCCTGAACCGGGAATTGAACCCTGAACCTTTAGTTTTCTCTTTATCATTGATTGATATTTCTTTCCAAAATGAAATTCTGTTCAGGACTGGAAAATGTTTTCTCCATTTCTTGGCAGAATTGTAATCCATTTCATAGGTTGGGGCGGAGTTACATTACCCCGATAATATTAGGGTGATAAATGATAATGAAGTGCCAAGAGAGTTCTTAACCTAAATTCCAGACCTTGGGAAACCACATAAATAATACTCTTTAAGGAAAAGTTCCTATAGTTTGACTGGGAATCGAACCTGGGACCTCATGTAGCTAATGCTAACAATAAAGTTATTCTCATTAGTAAATGAGTTGGAGAAAATGTTTTAACATCTCAGCTCATAAAGTTACATGTCTTCACAATACCGGTTTCAAGAGTATAGTATTACTTCCATCTTCAGTCAAATTCCAAGTGTTGACTGAAGATGGAAGTAATACTATATTTTTGAAACCGGTATTGTGAAGACACGCAATTTTATGAGGTGAGATGTTAAAACATTTTCTCCAACTCATTTACTAATATAAATACCTCATAGTATTTCCTCCCACTGTAAATTTAATTAAATAAGTTATTCTCCTTGTTAATATTTAATTTTAGGAAGTTATATTTTGAGGTTATTTTAATTATATTATTTTTAGTCTGGACATCTTACCTCAATATTAATGTTGATTTGTTCTTGGACATGTTTCAAAACAATTCTGTTTCATCGTCAGCTTTCCCAGACTGGTTTTATTTATGTTGCATTATGATGCACAACCTGGATGTCGATGTCAGCTCCATCCTGTGGTTGGCCAAAGAACCTCCAAATAAGGTCACGCTCCATCGGAATATCAAAATTCATAACTCTGTTTCTGTTCTTCTGAATATAATTTTTTTCCCAAATAGTCAGCTCTTTTGTATTTTCTAACTGTTTTAATAATTTAGTGTCTGAATTAATATTATGTTTTTCAGACCAAACATTAGCAGCAACTGCAGATTTTTCAATTTCTCCATTTTTAATATTTCTTATGTGTTCTTTGGTTCTAATTTTTAGGTTTGGGAAAAAAATTATATTCAGAAGAACAGAAACAGAGTTATGAATTTTGATATTCCGATGGAGCGTGACCTTGTTTGGAGGTTCTTTGGCCAACCACAGGATGGAGCTGATATCGACATCCAGGTTGTGCGACATAATGCAACATAAATAAAACCAGTCTGGGAAAGCTGACGATAAAACAGAATTGTTTTGAAACATGTCCAAGAACAAATCAACATTAATATTGAGGTAAGATGTCCAGACTAAAAATAATATAATTCTCCTTGTTGCTTCCCAATATTTGGATGTCACATCTTGATAATTTTGAAGAGCTATACAGTTTGTTAAATGTTCTCTGTTCATTTCCACACAATATACAGTCAGGAGACATTAATATACCAATTCTATGAACATGTACTAAGCAGTTACTTATATTAGGAATTCTCACTATGAGGTATATTCATTAAGGTAAAATTTTTTATCACTCACCTCATATTGTTCTTCTTATTTGACTATAAACTAGTTTCGGAACATAGTTTCTGTTCCATCCTCAGTATCGTCACGACCGTTTTTCTATCGTCTTGAAGAGCTGTCCTTCGTTCCTTCCATTGGCTGACTGAAAAACCTAGAAACCAGGTCATTCTCACCGGGAATTGAAGGAGCGAAGGACAGCTCTTCAAGACGATAGAACAACGGTCGTGACGATACTGAGGATGGAACAGAAACTATGTTCCGAAACTAGTTTATAGTCAAATAAGAAGAACAATATGAGGTGAGTGATAAAAAATTCTACCTTAATGTACTAAGCAGTCTTGTCCTGTAGTAAGCCTCAGTATAGCAATTGCAGATTTTCGTGGTAGTTACGGAATTATATATGGATTCAATATAACATCAAAATTTAATTATAACTTTGAAAGAAATTTCTCTCTTCAAAAATAAAAATACATGATTGAACCAAAGTTTAAGTTCCTAATTACTGTTCCTAATTTAAATAAAATGTTATAACAACACCCCCCCCCCGTTCAAAGAAAACAGTTGTTCTGTTAGTATTTTACACTAATAATTTACTAAAAAATAGTTTCTTGAAAATAAACATAAATATAATTTTAATAAAACAAAACTCACCACTAGCAAGAAATTAAACTCTTCTGAGCTCCTAAATGTTTAAATGTTACGAGAGGAATGGGTTTGGTTGAGCTGAAGGGAGTAGTGGGCTAGGTAACACTGGGCGATGATTTGGGGCAGGACCCCATGCACTTTCTGTGCTACCCTGAGCTTGCGATACAAATGGCTGTTGTCTGATTTGATTGATGCTGGGTCGTATCTGTTGCTGCTGTTGTTGCTGGAAGAGATTAGGTGGCGGAGACGGTGCAACACCCGCGAATGGATTTGCTGTTGCCATCGACAAAGCTTGTGGCACTAAAACATATAAATTATTGTATCAGTATTTTCTGAGCAAAAATTAATTAATGAAATTATTGACTGATGTTTTTAATATTAACACAAAGGTTCTGGGTTCAAACCCCAGTCTGAATATATAATATTCCTCTTCAAATATAAATTATTGACTTTTAGGAATTAACACTATGAACTATTATTTAGTTAAATTTTATCACCTCATCTCATTCTTTTTATTCTCAGACCAGTTTCGAGACCTTATTCTGTTCCATCCTCATTATTTTCATGACATTGTTATGTTGTCTTGAATAGCTGCCTTCTGCTCTCTCTATTGGTAGACTGAAGAACTTCCAAATCAAATCATTTTCCCTGGGAATTTCAAAGCTCATTAATTTCTCCTTTTCAATTTACATTCAAAAAATTTAAAATGAGAAATTTATGAAGTTTGAAATTCCCAGGAAAAATTATTTGATTTTGAGGGTCTTCAGTCTACCAACAGAAGGAGCAGAAGGCAGCTTTTCAAGACCACATTATATTCATGAGAATAATGAGGATGGAACAGAATTATTTTTCCTTCCAAGTATTAGGCCAAAGCCTGTTAAGATCCGATAGAAAATTTTACCTCCAGCGTTTCATAGGACGGCCCAGAGATCTTCGTCCTCTTGGTATATAATTATAAACAGCTTTGGAGATCCGATTTGAACTCATTCTTTCAAGATGGTGTTTCCAATTTAGCTGGTACTTATTCAAAGTTAAAATTGGGAAACACATTATGAGGTTCTTAATTAATAAATTAATGAGTCATTTTAACATCTTACCTCATATTTCATGTTTTTCAAACACGGTAACTATAGTTTTCAAATGATCTTGTCATTCATTTTCAACCGCCATTATGACTACCGGATGGCAACGATATCTCGAAGTTCGTCAAATCAACACCAGATGGCAACGTTATAGAGGGAGATTCCAACGAATATCCGGTAGTCATAATAGCGGTTGAAAATGAATGACAAGATCATTTGAAAACTATAGTTACCGTGTTTGAAAAACATGAAATATGAGGTAAGATGTTAAAATGACTCATTAATTAATTTATTAGCTGGTACTGTTTAATATATTCCAAAATTGGCGTAGTCTTCAATTCTTTTAAGATATCGGTGTTTCTTTTCCGATCCCATCTGGTGTAACCCACTGTTCTGCACATGAATCTCATTTCACAAGCTGTTATTCTGCTTTCATGTTGTCTTTTTAGTATCCATGCTTCACTACCATAGGTCAACACTGGTCTAGCCAAAGTGTTATATAAACGTAATCTAGTGTTTTTTGTACAAGGTATGGTTTCATAACTTGATTAATAATTCCAAAACTTTTATTATAACTAGCAATGGAATAGAATAAGGTCTCAAAACTGGTCTAAAAAGAAGAATATTAGGTGAAGTGATAAAATTTAATTAAATAATAACAGTATACTTATAAAATAAAAGAAGAAAACATAAAATTAAAAACTTCACTTACCATTCATTGAAGCACCAGAAGTTTAAAATTTTTTTTCAAAATTCAACATAAGATTGGCACCGCCTCAATAGGATAATTAAAACCAACAAAAAAGACAAAATTGAAGAAGAAAACAAATCAGGAATTCACCAAATTAAATGCGGACATTGTGATAAAATTAAGATAGGGAAAACAAAAAGAAATTTGTAAAGAGTGAAGTAACATCTTAGGAATGTAAAAAATTAAGTGGAAAAATCATCAGTAACCACTCATGCATGGTCAGAAAAAACATCTAACTGAAAGAAAGGCTAGTTTAATAAAACAAATAGAAAAACCAAAAGAGCTGACGGTTTGGGGGGAAAAAAAATCCACATTCAAAAAAGAAGAAGGAAAAATAAATTAATTTTGAAATTCCTGAGGAAGTTGATCTGATTCGGAGGTTTATCATTCCACCAACAGATGGAGTAAGACGCAATGCTCCTGGACGACAGAATATTGGTTGTGAAATTACTGAAAATTAAACCTCCTAGGTTTTAAAACCAGTTTAACTGGAAGACAGGATACGAGGTAAGGTGAACAGAATTTAAATTTTAAAATTTTCTATAATTTTTACTTATACAGTAGAGAAACCCTTAAAACAGTAACACAGTATTTTTCTCTAAATTAAGCTTAAAATTAAGTTATTTAACAAGGGGAAAATTGTTATTTATGGTACATGTAAGTATAGATTAATTAAATTAAATATTAACAATATCTCAATGTTATTAATAGTGAGTGTAGAATATATTTTTAACGACTCACCTCATATGATTTCAAATTTCTTTGATACCAGCGGTTTCAGACAATATCTTGTCACTCTTCAGTCATGGCTTCCACTCATGAAATTCTGTGTTTGTTGATTTCTCTAAGGACATCACTTTAGAGAAATCAAAAAACACAGAATTTCATCAGTGGAAGCCATGACTGAAGAGGGACAAGATATTGTCTCAAACCGCCTGTTGCGACAAGAGTCGCTCTCTCTGTCGGTAATAGCAGACACCTGCCTTTGGTTATTACGCTAATGATGTAGTTCATCTGACTTCCGCTAGTAGGCACCTGAATACAGTAACGCTGAATTGTGTTGGTAGCATTTTGTTGTATACTGTTGCCAACTTCTGCATATGGCTCAGGTCTGTAGATTACTACAACACACTCTCTCAGTGTGTGTTAGGCTATGCCGTGTGCGTTGGGCGCTCTCATCAGGGACGATAGTCCTTACGAAGTAATTGTATATAGAGATTCGTGGGAGATGGATCTTCCCCAGCTTACAACTGGCTATTGACGAATCCTCCATCTTCACCTTTGGTTTATCGCCATCGAAGGTGATAATTGAACATTGTGAGTTTTGGAATTCTTCAAACTTATGTGGTTATTGAGGACCACGTGCTGCCTGTTCCAAAGTTAATACACTTTGAGACCCCTCTAGTCCTAGGAACGGACTTCGATTCAAACATTTGATCCTATTTTAATTGTATCCACGTAGTAAGTTAGCGCAAAAATAAACTTGACTTTTCACCGATTACATGTATTGTAATAACTAAATTTACCTTTATAAAAGTCCAGCACCCCAGAGGAATATTAGGAAAGGGATTCAAAATTGGACCGTGTTGGCATGCAACACCGCCGATATCAAAGAAATTTGAAATCATATGAGGTGAGTCGTTAAAAATATATTCTACACTCACTATTAATGATATAAATGTTTACTTCCCAATATTAATTTTAATATATCTCAATGTTATATTTAACATTTTAGAGTCCTAGACAAAATTTATTTTTGAAAAGAAAAACTAACTCTTGAACCAGGACTTGAACCCTGGACTTCTGGCTCTATGCACCAGTATGCTGTGCATTACACCATTCAAGGTCTGCTACAACTATCAACCTATCCATATTTGGTTGGTCTTCCGGGCTTATAGGCCGTGGTCTGGTTGTCTTCATACTCAACATTTCGTCTACTGCTGCGGTAGACATCATCAGGAGATACTGCGTACTCTCTGTGAACTCCTCAACAGTCGGCTGCAGACTGGCTGGTCGTTGGAAACTGTCTCTCTGTTTATAGCTAAACCCCGGGTGGAGGGGGGGTTTTCTGCACGGACCGAGTTATGCGCTGTAGTGCAGTTTGCAGAAGTCATAGGCTTTGTTGTCGTGTTATCCAGTGCTGGGATCCAAATTTTGTTTATCTTCATGGTTTCTTCTTTTTTGTTGAAGGAATTCTTATGTTTATATATTTCAATGGCTTCTCTGTATAGTCTGGTGTAGTAATGTGCTGTTTGTGATAATACCTGAGTATCTTCGAATCTTATAATATGTTGTTGGTTGTTCATCAAGTGTTCCGCTACGGCCAATTTTTCATTTTGTTTTAATCTGCAGTGTCTCATGTGTTCTTGTAATCTTGTGTTGATCATTCTTTTTGTTGTACCGATGTACACCTCTCCACAACTGCACGGGATACGATATATACCAGTCTGCAGCCGACTGTTGAGGAGTTCACAGAGAGGACGCAGTATCTCCTGATGATGTCTACCGCAGCAGTAGACGAAACGTCGAGTATGAAGACAACCAGACCACGGCCTATAAGCCCGGAAGACGAACCAAATATGGATCAAGATGCCGGCCGTGAAAGCTTAAAATTATATATATATCAACCTATCGTTCCTCTTATACAATTCTCTATCATTTTCATCATCATCACCCTGACACGTCATAGTCTTCAAAAGACTGTTAAGATCTGCTGAAGTTTTCTTTCCACCTCTTCATGGGTTGTACCAATAATCTCTTCCCATGTGGGATATAATTTGGGATTGCTTTGGGGATTCTTCGTCCTTCCAAAAATAATTAATATCACCTCACCTCATATGATCATCTTTTTTAGACTAGTTTCGGAATAATCATTCCATTAAGTTATGTAGATAGGAAATAACACTATGAGGTTTTTTAATATTGTTTATTTTTTATTATTTCACTCACCTCATACTTCATAATTCATAGCAGACCCTGGGTTTCTTCACATCTTTTGTGACATTCTCAATGCTGTGTCACGTACACAACTGACGTCCAACGGCTTTCTATCCTGCAGACTGACCTCTGCGCCATCTGGTGGCCAACCGAAGAATTTCCAAATCAGTCCTCTCTCCTTATACCCGGTTATAAGGAGAGAGGATTGATTTGGAAATTCTTCGGTCGGCCACTAGATGGCACAGAGGTCAGTCTGCAGGATAGAAAGCCGTTGGACGTCAGTTGTGAACGTGACACAGCATTGAGAATGTCACAAAAGATGTGAAGAAACCCAGGGTCTGCTATGAATTATGAAGTATGAGGTGAGTGAAATAATAAACAATAAACAAATCATTCCATTGTCAGTATTTTCACGACCATGTTCTGTCATGGTGATACACTGCTTTTTGCTCCATCTGTTGGTTGATTGATGAACCTCCAGATCAAATCATGTTCCATGGAAATTTCAAATGTATTAATTTCTCTTTCTTGCTTTTTTTTTAAATAGATTTTTTTCCAAAACTGTCATCTCATTCGAAATTAAAAAAGAAAAATAATAATAATACAAGTCATACCTGGTGAAGGAGCAACAGAAGCAGACTTATTAACTGTCACCAAATTATCCAAGTTAACAAGTCCGGAATTTTCACCGAGAAAACTGTGAGGTGTTTTCTTTTGTTGCTGTTTATTTTCCAATGAATCTCCAAGCAAACTCAAATCAAATGGATCAGGTGACATAGTTCCACCTACAACAACATAAACCTCGGTTTAATATACAAAATCTTCAACTCAAACATTTCTCAATGTAATTTAATCAAAATTACATTGGGAAGTAACACTAAGAGGTAATTTACAATTTTTTTAAATGAGTTGGCTAAAATGTTTTTACATCTCACCTTATAAAGTTCAGTGTTTTCACGATACCAGTTTCAAAGGTTTTTGCCTTCATCATCAAACTCAGACTGTTGATTTTTTCATGAAGGCAACTTTATGAGGTGAAATGTAAAAACATTTTATCCAACTAATTTTATAAATTGTAAATTACCTCATAGTCGCTATAATTTTAATTAAATTAACTGTTGTTGGATCTGGTTTACCATAAAGATCATGCAGCTCACTGGTATGTACTCTTCTCCATTTGTCTGTCTTGTCTCTCTCTTTGGTCTAAACTTTTTTTAAGAACTTTATTCTCAAATACTCATAATCTTTAAAGGTTAAGCTAACAAATATTGTAAAATCAAATTTTTGTGTGTTGAATTATTATGGCTGTAAAAATAATAGTAATTTTTAAAAATATAATAGGAATTCATAGTTAAATATGGGAAATAACATTATGAGGTTTTTAATTCATAAATTAGTGAGTCATTAACATCTTACCTCATATTTTATGTTTCTTCAAACACGGGAACTAATTTTCGAGAGAAGGATCTCTCTCATTTTCAACCGACATTATGACATTATGACTACCAGATTCAAAGGATTCCAACGAAAATCCGGTAGTCATAATGTCGGTTAAAAATGAGAGAGATCCTTCTCTCGAAAACTAGTTCCCGTGTTTGAAGAAACATAAAATATGAGGTAAGATGTTAAAAAATGACTCATTAATTTACGAATACAATAGGAAGTAACATTAAGAGGTTTCTTTCAATGTTAATATTATTCGTTTTTAAACACCTTAATGATGGATAAATTATATTTAAAAAGAAAAATATACGCCTAGACTGGGGTTTGAACCCAGGACCTTTTGACTTTCTATGTCAATGCTCTTCCATCTGAGCCACCTAGGCCTCCAATCTAAACGCGTATTTTTCTCTTACACATAGTTAATTCCCTAACCCCAAATGCTACGAGCAGTTGCTACGATTTTTGCAAATTCAAATATAATTTGTCCATCATTAAGAGGTTTATTTAGTATTTAAGATACAAATTATCATTATTTTTACAGGCTGTATATTCTTACTCTTACGGTTGTTTTTGTTGAACATATGTTTCAAGGCTTCTCAGCCCCATCTTCAACGATTACAGACTGAATCAAGAATCAGGGCCGACAACTTAAGAAAAATCAGTCTGTAATCGCTGAAGATGGGGCTCAGAAGCCTTGAAAATTATGTACACAAAAACAACTATAAGAGGTAAGAATATACAGACCTAATATTTTAATTATAATGTCATTTATTAAATTAATATTAAAAAGCTAAAGCTGTTACTTTGATTGAATTAGCTCAATGGTTAAGAGCATCAGCATGGAAAGATGAAGGTTCGAGGTTCGATTCCCGGTTAAGGCATAAATTTTTCTCTTTACCATTTGATTATGTCATTGTTTACAGAACAGCCTTTGTAACATTACTGCAGATAAGGACTTACAAAAGAAGAAATATTTCATCTCATTTAGAACAGGTATAGAAGAAGTAAACAATCCAAGCTAGCTGATAAATACAGGACATTCAAATATTAATACTAACCATTAAGATTAAATTAAAATGTTTCATACCTCAGCTCCTATCCAGTCTTGTAATTACACTGCAGTTTCAAAGCCTAGGCAGCTTCATCTTCAGTAATTTCTTGTCGACAGATGTTATGTCAATCAGAAGAACTGCTTCTTCCTCCCTCTATTGGTGGGCCGATAAACCTCCAGATTAACTCAGAATCCGAGGGAATTTCAAAGTTTTTCTTCCTTGTTTTTTTTAATGTGAAACTTTGAAATTCCCGCGGATTCTGAACTGATCTGGAGGTTTATCAGTCAATTAACAGAGGGAGAAAGAAGCAGTTCTTCCGATCGACTTAACATCAGTTGACGAGAAATTACTGAAGATGAAGCTGCCCAGGCTTTGAAACCGGTCTAGTTAGAAGACTGGATATGAGGTGAGGTATGAAACATTTTAATTCAATTTAATTAAAATTACAGTTAGAGGAAACACTATGAGGTATTTACATTAATAAATGAGTTGGAGAAAATGTTTTAACATCTCACCTCACAAAGTTGTGTGTCTTTACGATACCGGTTTCAAAGTATAGTATTACTTCCATCTTCAGTCAGAAATTTCGTCATTATCATCTTCTGAACTGCCATCTGGTGTAGATTTTATGAACTTGGAGATTAAATTATTCTCGTTGGGGATATCAAAATTCATTGCTTTATATTTATTCTTCTGAATGTATATCTTTTCCCAAATTGTTAATTACAAAGGTTTCTCCAAATTCTCCACTAAACTTTTGAAACATTTGAAGAAACCTTTGGAATTAACAATTTGGGAAAAGATATACATTCAGAAGAATAAATTTAAAGCAATGAACTTCGATATCCCCGACGAGAATAATTTAATCTCCAAGTTCATAAAATCTACACCAGATGGCAGTTCAGAAGATGATGTTAACAACTAAATTTCAACAGTTGGAATTTGACTGAAGATGGAAGTAATACTGTTGCATGTCAACACGGTCCAATTTTGAATCCCTTTCCTAATATTTCTCTGTCAACACGGTCCAATTTTGAATCCCTTTCCTAATATTTCTCTGGGGTGCTGGATTTTTATAAAGGTAGATTTAGTTATTACAACACATGTAATCGGTGAAAAGTCAAGTTTATTTTTGCGCTAACTTACTACGTAGATACAATTAAAACAGGATCAAATGTTTGAATCGAAGTCCGTTCCTAGGACTAGAGGGGTCTTGAAGTGTATTAACTTTGGAACAGGCAGCACGTGGTCCTCAATAACCACATAAGTTTGAAGAATTCCCAAACTCACAACGTTCAATTATCACCTTCGATGGCGAAACCAAAGGTGAAGATGGAGGATTCGTCAATAGCCAGTTGTAAGTTGGGGAAGATCCATCTCCCACGAATCTCTATATACAATTACTTCGTAAGGACTATCGTCCCTGATGAGAGCGCCCAACGCACACGGCGATAGCCTAACACACACTGAGAGAGAGTGTTGTAGTCATCTACAGACCTGAGCAATACGCAGAAGTTGGCAACAGTATACAACAAAATGCTACCAACACAATTCAGCATTACTGTATTCAGGTGCCTACTAGCGGAAGTCAGATGAACTACATCATTAGCGTAATAACCAACGGCAGGTGTCTGCTATTACCGACAAAGAGAGCGACTCTTGTCGCAACAAATACTATACTTTGAAACCAGTATTGTGAAGACACGCAACTTTGTGAGGTGAGATGTTAAAACATTTTCTCCAACTCATTCATCAATTTTAATTTAATCTTAAATTAAACCTCATAAAAGTTCAATACTAACCATTGTTGTTAATGGAATTGACATTGTTGATCTGCATGTTGTTCATCGGCCTCTCTCTGTTAGTTATGATATCAAACTCGTCGAGGTCACCTCCGCTAGGACTGGAGACAGCCCCTCTAGGACTGCCGGTCCCAGGACTCGAATGATCTGTATTAGTGCTAGGTGACCATGGGTCGTTAGAAGCTAGAGGTGGTCTTACAGGTGGCTGCGGAGACACAGCTCTCCATGGATCTGACGTTGTCGGCGCCACTGGTTTGTGGACGGGTTCTGCTGCAGCAGAAGGTACTGGAGTCCAAGGATCGACAACTGGTGTAGGAGAAGCAATTGTTGAGGCACTGGGCATTGAACTAGCCGGACTACTCCAAGGATCATTCTAATCAACAAAACAATTATAAAATTACAACAGGAAATAACATTATGAGGTTCTTCTTAATAAATAAGGTGAATCTGTTGCATGTTACTACATAAAAGTTGAGTTCTTTTACGACATGTTTCAAAACACACTTGTGTTTCATCTTCAGCTTGTCCAGATTGTCGGTTTTTACATTGTTGGCCCTAGATGTCGACTCCTTCTCCATTAATTAAATATATGTAGGAAATAACACTATGAGGTTTATTTTAATTATATTTGAGTTGTATATTTTGACTGACCTCATACTATGGTGAAATTAAATGTTTCTTACCTCTCCTCATATAAATCTTCTAAGTAGATCACGATTTTGAGACCATAACGGTCTCATCTTCAGTAATTTTTTTGGCGACTGATGTTATGTCGATTGGAAGAAGCTCTTCTTCTTCCCTCTGTTGGTGGACCGATGAACCTCTGGATCAGGTCAAAATTTGCGGGAATTTCGAAGTTCATAAGTTTTCCTTTGATTTTCTGAATGTGGAAATTTCTGCAAATTTTGACCTGATCCAGAGGTTCATCGGTCCACCAACAGAGGGAAGAAGAAGAGTTTCTTCTGATCGACATAACATTAGCCGCCAAAAAAGTACTGAAGATGAGATCGTTATGGTCTCAAAATTGCGATCAACTTATAAGATTTGTATGAGGAGAGGTAAGGAACATTTAATTTCACCACAAATTAAACCTCATAGTGATTAATTCCTATAAAAGTTATATCACCTCATATTTCTTTTTTTTTATGCAGACTAGTTTCGTCGCTAACTGTGTGACATTCTCGATGTTTTACAACTGTTGTCTTGTGGTTGTCTGTCCTGCAAATTGACTTTTGCACCCTCTGTTGGCTGACTGATGTACTTCCAAATCAATTTTTTTTGTTCATCAGTCAGCCAACAGAGGGCACAGAAATCAATTTGCAGGAAGGACAACCACAAGACAACAGTTGTAAAGCATCAAGAATGTCGCATAGTTAGCGACGAAACTAGTCTGCATAAAAATCAAGAAATATGAGGCTAGTTAAAATACACAACTCAAATATAATTAATCCTTCTCCATCTTTTGATGGACCAAAGAACTTGCTATCAAATCCCTCTCCCCAGGATTCACAAAAACATAAAATCAATGTGAACACCAAATTATTAAAACAGGTAGAAAATACTAAGAACTCACCATTTGGGAGAAGATCTACATCCAGAAGAACAGGGATAGAATCATGAATTTTGAAATTCCCGGGGAGAAGGATTTGATATGCAAGTTCTTTGGTCAATCAAAAGCTAGAATAGGAGTCGACGTCCACAGACAATATAAAAATCAACGGTCTGTATACAACTGAACATGAAACACAAGTAATTTGAAACATGTCCTAAACAAACTCAGCTTTTATGATAAATCAATGGTAAAGAGAAAATTTTTTGCCTGAACCGGGAATCGAACCTCGAACCTTTAGCTTTCCGTGCTAATGCTCAGACCACCGAGCTAATCCAGGCTTCATTCCCATCCAAGCAAGAATCCTTCCTTTACTTTTACTCTACTGGCCCCACATTCAATTGCAATGAATCATCATTCACAAATACACAAATAGAGTAAAGGTAAAGGAAGGATTCTTGCTTGGATGGGAATGAAGCCTGGATTAGCTCGGTGGTCTGAGCATTAGAAGGGAAAGCTAAAGGTTCGGGGTTCGATTCCCGGTTCAGGCAAAAATTTTTCTCTTTACCATTGATTTACAATAATTTAATTGTGTTTATTAATTTACTTATTTCTATCATAGTAATAGCTTTAGCTTCCCAATATTAATTTAATCAGCTTTTATGAGTTAAGAGATAACAGATAACAGAGATAATAAAAAAAATATCCATATAAGGTGGAATGGGGTAAGTGTAACCCAAAATTTGGTTACATCAACTTGAAGTCTGAATAACACCATGAAAAATTAAGATACCTCATCGGTCCACCAACAGAGGGAAGAAGTGTTTCTTCCGATCGACATAACATCAGTCGCCAAGATTGTACTGAAAATGAGATCGTTATGGTCTCAAAATCGCGATCTACTTAGAAGATTTATATGAGGAGAGGTAAGAAACATTTGATTTTATCATAAATTAAACCTCATAGTGATTAATTCCTATAAAAGTTCAATACCTCAATTAATGTTGATTTGTTCTTAATATTAAATCAGCACCAAAAAATAACTACAGTTAAACTAATAAAAACCAACAAAAATGAAAAAACTGATAAAAATAAAAAGTCAGGAATATATCAAATTGAATGCATGGGTTGTGAAAAGATATATATAGGGAAAACAAAAAGAAACCTAAAAATTAGAACCAAAGAACACATAAGAAATATTAAAAATGGAGAAATTGAAAAATCTGCAGTTGCTGCTCATGTTTGGTCTGAAAAACATAATATAAATTCAGACACTAAATTATTAAAACAGTTAGAAAATACAAAAGAGCTGACTATTTGGGAAAAAATTTATATTCAGAAGAACAGAAACAGAGTTATGAATTTTGATGTTCCGATGGAGGGTGACCTTGTTTGGAGGTTCTTTGGCCAACCACAGGATGGAGCTGACATCGACATCCAGGTGGTGCAACATAAATAAAACCAGTCTGGGAAAGCTGACGATAAAACAGAATTGTTTTGAAACATGTCCAAGAACAAATCAACATTAATATTGAGGTAAGATGTCCAGACCAAAAATAATATAATTAAAATAACCTCAAAATATAACTTCCTAAAATTAAATATTAATTACAACCTCAATTAAATTTTGGTCAAAGTTTGCTAGAGACATTAAATCTTCTTAAGTGGCATTACAGTCCAATTCAGATCTTAATAATTGAAAAAAAAATAACCTGTTGAGGCCGATGGCTCCTGCAGATATCTATTTATTTTTTTTTATTTTATATTTTAAATTAACACCTTCCAGAATTAGATATAAGTTTTATTTTAGAAAGAAAAATTAACGTTCGAACCAGGAGTTGAATTCCGAATCTCTGATTCTATGTCAGTGCGATAACTATTACGCCATTCAAACTTATGATATGAACGTCAAATTTTCTTTCCATTTATACAATTCCTTTTTCATTCAAAGGCCAATAGCTATCGCTATCAATAATGCCATCTGACGACTTCTATTCAAAGTATTTTTATTGAGAATTTAAACATTACTTTTAAGTAGTAAAGCTTCGTATGGTTTCAATGAATTTGTGGCCTCTAGACATCAATGGACATTATATATATGCAGTATATATATTTTGGTCATGGTCTTTTTCGGTGTCTACTAGATAGGATTGGAGATCTCATAAAATAAAATAAGTTAAAATACCTTCTTAGGTAAAATCCGTCGTCCTCAACTTTTAAAATATGTGATCTTTAATGCCTGTAAGCCACATTAGGACCAGCAGCATCAACATCAACCTGGATGCTATAGCGAAGAATGAACTGCTGAAGTTGGGATGGATGTCCTGAAAGGCCTACATGCATAAAGATCATATATTTTTTCAAAGTTAAAATTGGGAAACACATTATGAGGTTCTTATTAATAAATTAATGAGTCATTTTAACATCTTACCTCATCCATACATGAGGTAAGATGTTAAAATGACTCATTAATTTATCATATATTTTATAAGTTGAGGACGACGGATTTTACCTAAGAAGGTATTTTATTTTATTTTATGACTCTCCACCTCAACGGTTTTAACAATGAATTTTATTAGTACTGGAGTACTGTAAACAAATTTTCAAAAATCTTCTCATGAGAACATCAATAGCTTTATTCCTTTGGGATTTGCTAAAACTGAACATTAATGACAGTAAAATGCTAATGGTTTAATTTTGTTGAGTTGTTTCTTGACTCACCTCATACTTCTTAACTCCCTCGCAGATCCAGATTTCGTCACTGTATTTGTGACATTCTCAATGCTGTTCACATTGTACAGTGTATTTGTGACATTCTCACATTGTGAACGTGAACAGCATTGAGAATGTCACAAATACAGTGACAAAATCTGGATCTGTGAGGGAGTTAAGAAGTATGAGGTGAGTCAAGAAACAACTCAACAAAATTAAAATAAACCTCATAGTGACGATTTTATTATTAATTTAACACTTCTCATTGAAGGATAAATTATATTTGAAGAGAAAAATTTTCTCCTAGACCGGGACCCTTGGTTTTCCGGGCCAAGTGCTCTACCAACTGAGCCACCGAGGCGCGTTACGATCTAGACGCAAATTTTTCTCTTATGTACGTTGTAATTCCCTCGCGCCAAATGCTTGAAACCATAGCTTCTATCTTTGCAAATGGCGGCTTCTTAGTTAAGAAGACATTTATTGGGAATTTAACACTACTTTATAGCCAGTAGGGCTTCTATTGACGATTTTATTACAACGTACACAAGAGAAAAATTTGCGTCTAGATCGTAACTTGCCTCGGTAGCTCAGTTGGTAGAGCACTTGGCCCGGAAAGCCAAGGGTCCCGGGTTCGAGTCCCGGTCTAGGCAAAAAATTTTCTCTTCAAATATAAACCTCATAGTGTTATTTCCTACCTACATAACTTAATGCTAATGGTTTCTTTAGGAGTTTGTCACTTATTCTGGTTAAAGCTGAAAATGTTGGACAGCAAGAGTTACAGACAACAGCACTACAAATATTACAACTAGCATTAAAAAAATAATCAAATCTAACAATTTACATGTTACTAGAAAGTCAATTAATGGTATAATATTGTTTTTAGCTATGAGGTAATACCATTCAAGTGCGTGAGATCTTTTTTATCTTGTGTCTATCAATCACAATCCATATTTGTTATATGATTTCACAGTCCAGTGTTGACACAGTCCCTGTATTGCGTTTGTAGTGCACTGCGTGAAACAGAGACTTGCATTATATTATTTTTGGTCTGGACATCTTACCTCAATATTAATATTGAGGTAAGATGTCCAGACCAAAAATAATATAATTAAAATAACCTCAAAATATAACTTCCTAAAATTAAATATTAGAGACTTGCATGTTAACCCATTTACTTCAGGTTTAAATGCTCAATGCATTTCCCAGAAACCGGATTTAAGTTACCGTAAATTATATTGTCTATTTTGAAATATTATCTTCGGAGGACTGCAGGATACACACTACTAGATCACAAAAAAAATGAAGACATCTTAGAAGAATTACACATGGAATCTTTAGAAAACAAAATTTCTGATTATAAGTCAAGATGGATGCAACATGTTCATCGAATGGAAGATCACAGAATACCCAAACAAATGTTAAGATATCAACCTGCAGGAAGAAGAAGACCAGGACGTCCACTCAAAAGACTTCTGGATGGTGTTTCTCTTGAGGCCGAAACAGGTCAACAAATGGCCTAAATTCGTGAATGTACTATGATGATGATGATGATTTTGAAATATTCAAAACAAACGGTATTTGAGATCACATTAAGGGTGAAGGCCAAAACACATTCCTCTACTATTCATAAATGTTAACAAAACATTACCCTGCCAAGGGATGTACAAAATATTGCAAAATATATAACAGCAGAGTTAAGTGAATGTATCTCGTCTTCTGAGTGTTGAAGGCCATTTAACTGCCAGCGAGTCTACCTCGTCTTTTGAAGCAAATGGGTTAAACCTAACAACACAATTAATTCATATCAAGTTATCTGTATCAAAACACCATTAGACATGGAGTTTATGCAATCAAGATATCACTGATGGTAAAAAAGAAATCTATTTAGTTGCAACAACATTGGAGTTTGACAGAGAGTGATAGGATGGTCAGCAATGCCGTGATTTTCACACCAGCTGGGAGCACAAACATCAATCATAAACTAAGATCTCACGCACTGTACTTTCTATGTTTAATTTACAATAATACAGGATTAATATTGGTGAGATGAAGCTTAACACATATGAGTTATTACAAATAATGCATATTCACATTAACAAGACATTAATATTGTTAATGTAATAAAAAAACAATAACAAAAAGGTTATAAATAATGAAACTGATGAGTTAATAAAATAAGTCTGCAATGGAGGAAATCCGTAAAGTGAGTGAATTTCTCAGCGGGTCCAATTTTCCTGGTTTGCAGAATATACAAGGTGCAAATAATACAGGATGATTTATAATTCCTACTACAAACTTCTAGGGGTTGTAGAGGGGACATAGTAGATAAAGTTTTGATAAGGAACCCATGTCCACCAGAAACATACCATTTCGATGTAAAGTAAGTTTGAAGATTGAAACACATTGGGCTGATATCGTGTCTCTTGTGTTTCAGAATAAGTATTAGAGACTTCTAGGAGTTGTACTACACCTGTCGAGTCGGAGGAAGATCTTCTTGTACAAATTCTGGAGACAGTAGAAATTATTGAGCACATACTAGGTCATATAGGGCATATGTATGAAAACATATGTTGCAGGTAGACTTTGTGCAACGAACAACAGGGCCGCCACATGGAACCAGACTTGTAGTACCGCCCCTAGAAGTCTGTAATACTTATTCTAAAACATGAGACACCAAGACACACAATATCAGCCCATTGTGTTTCAATCTTCAAACTTATTTTACATCAAAATGGCATGTTTCTGGACATGGGTTCCTTATCAAAACTTTATCTACTATGTCCGATGATGATATAGAAGATTATATCGAAACATGTTCGAGAATAAATCAACATTAATTTGAGGTAAGGTGTTTCCAGTCTCAAAAAAACTTGATTAAAAGAACCTCAAAATATTTCTTCCTAAAATAAACCATATGATGGCATGTTTTACTGCAAAATTGAATAGTAGAGGAGATATGCAACCCATTATGAATTTCTGAACTATTTGTTCTACATGCAAATGTATGTTTTTTTTTTCTGGGCATAGGTTCCTTAAAACAGAATGTTCAGTTTGGTGTCCTGTTTCATATATCTAATTTTGACCCAATGCTATAATCTGTAAGATGTTGCTATTGTTTTCCTATGTTACAGCAATGTCCTGCTATAAAATGTATATTGTTCTTTTATAAAAAGTAATATGAATTCTATGAAATGTATGTATTTTTAAATAAAACACGAACTATGCATTTCTGGTCATAGGTTCCTCATCAAAATTATCAGTTTTGAGACTATCATATATCCAATTTGGTCCCAAAAAGTTAAAGATATTCTTTATTTTTTATTATTTCACTCACCTCATACTTCATAATTCATAGCAGACCCTGGGTTTCTTCACATCTTTTGTGACATTCTCAATGCTGCGTCACGTTCACAACTGACGTCCAACGGCCTTCTATCCTGCAGACAGGCCATCTGGTGGCCGACCGAAGAATGTCAGTCTGCAGGATAGAAGGCCGTTGGACGTCAGTTGTGAACGTGACGCAGCATTGAGAATGTCACAAAAGATGTGAAGAAACCCAGGGTCTGCTATGAATTATGAAGTATGAGGTGAGTGAAATAATAAAAAATAAACAATATTAAAAAACCTCATAGTGTTATTTCCTATCTACATAACTTAATAAAGATATTCTGTTTATCACAAATTACAGTTATTAATAACTCAATGCAAAAACTATATATTAATCATTGAAATTAGTACGGAGGAATAAACAATATACAGAAGCTGTTAATGGGAGAAATAATGTAACAAATTGATAAGTTCTTTAACAACTATCTTACCGATTCCCAACCAGTGTAAAAGATGTCCAGAGTCTGAAGAAAAATTCAACAATAGTAAAATAGAAAAGAAGAAAAACAAATGCTATGAAAGTAAAATACCTAAATATAAGAACTAAATGAATTGTGATTTCTTCTTACCTCATACTTCTATGTTTTTTTAAACAAAGCACTGCAGTATCAGCGACCATCGTCACCATCCTCAGTTGTTTTCACGACTGTCAATTTTTCTTTTGTCAGTAATTATCCAAACTGCCATCTGGTGTTCTTTTGAAGGAACCATTTTCTAAACTGCCATCTCCAAGCTCGGAGCTTGATTACAAAGTTCTTAAAAAATACAACAGATGGCAGTTTAGAAAATGATTCCTTCAAAAGAACACCAGATGTCAGTTTGGATAATTACCGGCAAAAGAAAAAATTGATAGTCGTGAAAACAGCTGAGGATGGTGACGATGGTCGCTTATACTGCAGTGCTGTGTTTAAAAAAACATAGAAGTATGAGGTAAGAAGAAATCACGATTAATTTAATTCTTATGAATTAAACCTCTCGTAATGTTAAAAATTCCCAAATTTATTATATAAACCTAAATATAAATTTAATTGATATAAATTAATTTGATATTTTTTTACATCTCGCCTCATAAAATTTTGATTTTCAGTGGACCAGTTTCAAAAGGCATCTCTTCCATCCTCAGCTGAAACACTGATTCAGAGTGAAAATCATGGAGTTTTATGAGGTGAGATGTAAAATTAATTTCCAATTCATTCATATAAATTGAAATGGCGAGATTCAAAAGAAAAACATTGCCTACAACACAGTTTTGAGAAAAAAAATCTATATAAAAACTGATCCACTTAAGAGAAAAAATTATTATTGATGACTTATAGAAATACTTGAAAGTAAGATCTTCCACTTGTTCCCAATAACATATTGTTTATTGTTATTGCATAATAAATGTCTGAAGTTCATACTTTTGCATCTCACCAGGACAATATATCGCATACTATCAAAAAAAGTATTAATTACAAAGAAATATTTAAATAAAGTGTCAATATAATATTTTAAACATCTATTTACTAGAAAGGATGATTATTGTATTATCTGGTTTAAATACAAAATAAAATAATTTTTTTCCTTTTGCATGTGTATGAAAAATTTTTAAGGCTACCCCATAATAACTGGACCCAAAGAAAACCACAAGTATGTTTAAAATCTCAGCAAAGCTTCTTAAGCATAGTACAAGAAATCAAACAGAAATTGCAACTTCCACACTCAAAAGAAAATATGCAGATGAGAAACAACCCTCTAGAATTTTTGGAATTGAATATAACCTTCATTTAACAGAAGACATCAAGAAATCTGAAACTCCTCCATATATTTTAAAACAAATGTCACTGGAAATAATAAACCTAAGATACCCAGCTCCTGAATGGATACATATTTTTATAGATGGCTCCAGCCTACCAAATGACGGTGGCACTGGTGCTGGTGCAGTATGTCCACTTTTTTTCCTTTTATCGTAAACTAAACACAAATTCAACAAACTTTGATGGCGAAATTCTAGCAATTTCCTTAAGTTTACAAAATCTTTTATATCACATCCAAAAATTTACAAAAGTTGTAATTCTATGTGACTCCAAAGCAGCCATTCTCGCTATAACACAAGACACAATACCCAAAAGCATCAAAATTATCGAATGTCACAAAATGATAAAACAGTTATCCCATCTACATAAAAAAGTTGTACTTCAATGGATTCCAGCCCATTGTGGAGTGACAGGCAATGAAATAGCCGATTATCTAGCCAAGAAGGGTAGCAAAATTGTTTCAAACCCAACTTCTACCCCAGTTTCCTTTCACTCTATCAAAAGAATTATCTCAAATAACTACATCAATAAACTTAGAGAAGAATACACCACCAAAACATCTGGAAAGGAATGGGAAAATCTACAAGCTTATGACATTACTACATTACAAAGAAAATCTGCAGTAGCAACATTCAGACTGCTAACGGGACATGACTGCTTGAATAAACACCTACACAGAATTGGCATAACATTCACCTAAATGCCATTTTTGCAATTTAAATGAAGATATGGAAAGAAACCATCTCCTCCATTGTCCAGCTTTTGTAGAAGAGACCAGCCTTTCTGCTAAACATTGGAGTGCAAGACAGCGAATGATTTCATTATCAAGTGCTCGACATTAGATACCAACCAACCATAAATGTCTGAAGTTCATACTTTTGCATCCCACCAGGACAATATATTGCATACTATCAAAAAAAGTATTCATTACAAAGAAATATTTAAATAAAATGTCAATATAATATTTTAAACATCTATTTACTAGAAAGGATGATTATTGTATTATCTGGTTTAAATATAAAATATAATAATATTTTCCTTTTGCATGTGACTGAAAATTTTATATATTTATAATATTTGATTTTAGGAAGTAATATTTTGAGGTTATTTTAATTAAATTACTTTTAGTGTATTCACCTTACCTCAATATTAATATTGTTGTAAGATAAACAGACTAAAAATAATTTAATTAAAATAACCTCAAAATATCACTTCCTAAAATATTAATTACAACTAAATTACAAGGAAGAAAACAAAACCAGAAATTATGTTTGTGTTGTGAATAACAGAAAACAAGATGGCGTCCTCCAAACTCAATAACTTTAATAACTATTTTTCGGAAACTAAACATGAAATTAAAAAGTTTTTAAAATTAAGGAGAGAAGAAATTTAAATGATTAGTGGACATTAAATTCATCAACCAATGTTTAAAATTAGAATAAAAAAAATAAATATTGAGGTAAGATGAACAGACTAAAAATATTTAAATTAATATTGGGAAGCCATGACTGAAGAGGGACAAGGTATTGTCTGAAACCGCCAGTATCAAAGAAATTTGAAATTATATGAGGTGAGTCGTTAAAAATGAAAGCAGAATAACGGCTTGTGAAATGAGATTCATGCGCAGACAGCGGGTTACACCAGATGGGATCGGAAAAGGAACACCGATATCTTAAAAGAATTGAAGACTACGCCAATTTTGGAATATATTAAACAGTACCAACTAAATTGGAAACACCATCTTGAAAGAATGAGTTCAAATCGGATCCCCAAAGCTGTTTATAATTATATCCAAGAGGACGAAGATCACTGGGCCGTCCTATGAAACGCTGGAGGGAAAATTTTCTATAGGATCGTAACAGGCCTTGGCCTAATACTTGGAAGGAAGAAGAAGAAGAGTCGTTAAAAATATGTTCTCCACTCACTATTAAAGACTAAAAATAATTTAATTTTATATATAGTTTTAACAGAGTTAATATGAAGGGATGTGTTCCCTTTTTATTGTTGGTTGTAGATTATGTTAAGATATAAAATGGCTAACTCAGTTTGAAATGATCAAAAAGTAGAAATTTTTCCTTTTGCATCTCCCCAATTCAATAGTTGATTACCTCATAGTATTAATAAATTACAATAGAAAGCGTAGAGCCCGAATAAAATTTGTAATCTATACAAAATTACTATTAAATCCACCTTCCTGAACAAGCTGATGATACGCATATCGAAAAATATTCTCAAGAACACAACAATTTATGAGGAAGATGTCAAAGACCTAAATTTAATTATTATCTCATAGTGTTACTTCCCATTGTAACTTTTATTGAAATAAATTTTTAATTAATTTTATAACAGTAGAAGTTGATAATCAATTAATCTACAAAAATAATACAGTAGATGAAAAATATAATGATATTTACAATACTAATTGTCTTGTCGCTCAAATCTGAAGAGAAAAATATATAAATAAATCAGGATTTGAACCCAATGTTTCTGTATATCAATATTCTACCATCTGAGCTATTCGGCATCCAATTTATTTGAAGATTTTCTTCTTCTTCTTCTTCTTCCTTCCAAGTATTAAGCCAAGGCCTGTTACGATCCTATAGAAAATTTTCCCTCCAGCTTCTTCCGGGAAATTCTCGTATAAGACTTGAAAGCATAATAATAGTCCCTTCGATTGGTTGCTGGCCAAAGGAAGGCAAGACCAGTGATGGGCCTGCCATCTTATAGCCTCTGGTCAGGCTTTTCTGGAGAAGAAAAGAAAATAATGGAAAAAAGAAATGGAAGAAAGGAAAGACTCCCTAGCCCTCGGATGCCCTAATAGCGTCGGGGTCGAAAAAACAAGAGTTAACCAAGAGAGGTTATTTATCTACATTAACATGATTCCCGCAAGCCAGGTAGCACTGAACTTCATTCCACTAGCGCCATCTAGCAGCTTCGTAAACAGAGATGTATGAAACGAATAATAAAAACATTGAAAGAAGCCATACTGGCGATATGAGTTTCTATATTGAATTCCTTGTGCTTTTCATTTCTATATCTTGGATTCCACTCAATTCCGTCTTTGTATATGTCCAAGTCTCAGATGCCTCTCAAAGTCTGACCCCGCATCCATATCGTGGGAGATAGTAAGCGCATTTCAGGTTTCTTTTTGGGCCTGCACATCAACCTGATAAGCCTACCTGAAATGAGCGAGCTAAAGGGGCTCCAGTGAAGCCACGTCACGCCTAGCATGTCTGTGGTTCTACCTGAAATGAGCGAGCTAAAGGGGCTCCAGTGAAGCCACGTCACGCCTAGCATGTCTGTGGTTCTACCTGAAATGAGCGAGCTAAAGGGGCTCCAGTGAAGCCACGTCACGCCTAGCATGTCTGTGGTTCTACCTGAAATGAGCGAGCTAAAGGGGCTCCATTAAAGCCACGTCACGCCTAGCATGTCTGTGGTTCTACCTGAAAATGAGCGAGCTAAAGGGGCTCCATTGAAGCCACGTCACGCCTAGCATGTCTGTGGTTCTACCTGAAATGAGCGAGCTAAAGGGGCTCCAGTGAAGCCACGTCACGCCTAGCATGTCTGTGGTTCTACCTGAAATGAGCGAGCTAAAGGGGCTCCAGTGAAGCCACGTCACGCCTAGCATGTCTGTGGTTCTACCTGAAATGAGCGAGCTAAAGGGGCTCCATTGAAGCCACGTCACGCCTAGCATGTCTGTGGTTCTACCTGATATTAACGAGCTAAAGGGGCTCCATTGAAGCCACGTCACGCCTAGCATGTCTGTGGTTCTACCTGAAATGAGCGAGCTAAAGGGGCTCCATTGAAGCCACGTCACGCCTAGCATGTCTGTGGTTCTACCTGAAATGAGCGAGCTAAAGGGGCTCCAGTGAAGCCACGTCACGCCTAGCATGTCTGTGGTTCTACCTGAATTGAGCGAGCTAAAGGGGCTCCATTGAAGCCACGTCACGCCTAGCATGTCTGTGGTTCTACCTGAAATGAGCGAGCTAAAGGGGCTCCAGTGAAGCCACGTCACGCCTAGCATGTCTGTGGTTCTACCTGAAATGAGCGAGCTAAAGGGGCTCCATTGAAGCCACGTCACGCCTAGCATGTCTGTGGTTCTACCTGAAATGAGCGAGCTAAAGGGGCTCCATTGAAGCCACGTCACGCCTAGCATGTCTGTGGTTTCTACCTGAAATGAGCGAGCTAAAGGGGCTCCATTGAAGCCACGTCACGCCTAGCATGTCTGTGGTTCTATCCTGAAATGAGCGAGCTAAAGGGGCTCCATTGAAGCCACGTCACGCCTAGCATGTCTGTGGTTCTACCTGAAATGAGCGAGCTAAAGGGGCTCCAGTGAAGCCACGTCACGCCTAGCATGTCTGTGGTTCTACCTGAAATGAGCGAGCTAAAGGGGCTCCAGTGAAGCCACGTCACGCCTAGCATGTCTGTGGTTCTACCTGAAATGAGCGAGCTAAAGGGGCTCCAGTGAAGCCACGTCACGCCTAGCATGTCTGTGGTTCTACCTGAAATGAGCGAGCTAAAGGGGCTCCATTGAAGCCACGTCACGCCTAGCATGTCTGTGGTTCTACCTGAAATGAGCGAGCTAAAGGGGCTCCAGTGAAGCCACGTCATGCCTAGCATGTCTGTGGTTCTACCTGAAATGAGCGAGCTAAAGGGGCTCCAGTGAAGCCACGTCACGCCTAGCATGTCTGTGGTTCTACCTGAAATGAGCGAGCTAAAGGGGCTCCATTGAAGCCACGTCACGCCTAGCATGTCTGTGGTTCTACCTGAAATGAGCGAGCTAAAGGGGCTACAGTGAAGCCACGTCACGCCTAGCATGTCTGTGGTTCTACCTGAAATGAGCGAGCTAAAGGGGCTCCCAGTGAAGCCACGTCACGCCTAGCATGTCTGTGGTTCTACCTGAAATGAGCGAGCTAAAGGGGCTCCATTGAAGCCACGTCACGCCTAGCATGTCTGTGGTTCTACCTGAAATGAGCGAGCTAAAGGGGCTCCAGTGAAGCCACGTCACGCCTAGCATGTCTGTGGTTCTACCTGAAATGAGCGAGCTAAAGGGGCTCCAGTGAAGCCACGTCACGCCTAGCATGTCTGTGGTTCTACCTGAAATGAGCGAGCTAAAGGGGCTCCATTGAAGCCACGTCACGCCTAGCATGTCTGTGGTTCTACCTGAAATGAGCGAGCTAAAGGGGCTCCAGTGAAGCCACGTCACGCCTAGCATGTCTGTGGTTCTACCTGAAATGAGCGTGCTAAAGGGGCTCCAGTGAAGCCACGTCACGCCTAGCATGTCTGTGGTTCTACCTGAAATGAGCGAGCTAAAGGGGCTCCAGTGAAGCCACGTCACGCCTAGCATGTCTGTGGTTCTACCTGAAATGAGCGAGCTAAAGGGGCTCCATTGAAGCCACGTCACGCCTAGCATGTCTGTGGTTCTACCTGAAATGAGCGAGCTAAAGGGGCTCCAGTGAAGCCACGTCACGCCTAGCATGTCTGTGGTTCTACCTGAAATGAGCGAGCTAAAGGGGTTCCAGTGAAGCCACGTCAGGCCTAGTATGTCTGTGGTGGATGAAATGCTTTCAAAAAACAAATTGTGAGAAGTGATAAATTTAATATTAAACAATGTCTTAACTCTATTTAAAAATTCTAATCAAATGCCGTGTAGTGTGAATTCCTATAATTAAGACTTACTTGAGGTCTTGTAGGCGGCGAGTGTGGCACAGGTTGTGGAAAACCCCAAGGATCTAAATTTGGAGCATGTCCAGAAGAAGGTGCCACGTTTCCCAAATTTACATCCAACAGGTCCAACATGTGACTCTGTTTATCTGCGTTACTTTTTGTTTGAGGTTGATGATGTCTGTTATAAACAAAACTCAATTATAATCAATGGTAAAGAGAAAAAATGTATGTGCTTTTATTATTATTATTATTATTAATTCTCACTGAAGGACAAAATATATTTGAAGAAAAAAATATAGTGTATAAGAGAAAAATTTGCATTTAGTTTGTAGTGCTCAGGTAGCTCAGTTGGTAGAGCATTGGTATAGAAAGTAAAGGTCCTGGATTCAAATTCCAGTCTGAGCATATATTTTTCTTCAAATAATTTTTTTTTCTTTACCATTGATTACAATAGATTAGTTGTGTACATTAATTTATTTATTTCAATCATAGTAATAGCTTTAGCTTCTTAATATTAATTTAATTTTAATATTTTAATAATAACCTGTATGTTTTTCCATTTTATTATTAGAATTTATGTTGGAGATATGGAAGCATAGAAACCTCTAGTAATAAGTATAATAAAATAAATGAACTCACTTAAATTCTTCTTCACTTTGAGAGAGTGCAAGTTGCAGTCTAACATCGTCACTGCGTCTTCTTTGTTCTTCCTGCTCTGCCTCTTCCCGAGACATCGCAAGAGCTAACTGCAGTTGTAATTCTTCTTCACCAACAGTCTGTGGTCTTGCTGTTTCCAATTCTGAAGCACAGTCCACTTCATATAAGCACAATTTGGGAATTTTACATTACATTATAAAGCCACAATTTGCAACATAAAAGCAAAAGTTTCATAGCATTTGCTGCACGGGAATTAACAGTGTATATAAGAGAAAAATTTGCATTTATATTGAAGCTTGCTCAGATAGCTCACTTGGTAGAGCATTTGCCTAGAGTGCAAAAGGTTCTGGGTTTGAGCCCCAGTCTGAGCATATAATTTTTCTCTTGAAATATAAATAAATGTATAACTATATATTTAAAACATTTTGTCTGTTCATTCTTACCTCTTAGATTGTTTTTGTCAAACATGTTTCAGAGCTTCTTAGCCCCATCGTCAGCAATTACAGACTATAATCGCTGATGATGGGGCTAAGAAGCTCTGAAACATGTTTGACAAAAACAACTCTATGAGGTAAGAATGAACAGACAAAATGTTTTAATTATTAAACAAAACTCTTAATGTTACTACCTATAGCATTAAAAAAAAAACTATATATTTACCTCTTGATGATGGATCTACATCACAAGATGACCAACTGCCTTGGAACTGAAATGATAAAATATACAAATTAAAAACATAAATTTTAAAATTTACAAATTAATATTGGAAAAGCAGGCAGTACATATTTTCTATGTTTTATTTTAATTTCTCACCTATATTAATATTTTAAGAGAAAAGTTTTTGTCTAAACTGGAAATTTAACCCAGGATCTCTATTCCAGTGTTTTATCCATTAAGGTACCTAGGCTCCTTATTTATACATAATTTTTTTTCTCTTACTTATACAATCCCGTGCACTTTAACTTGAAAACCTTTGTTCTATACAAGAGAAAACATTTCTATCTAAATCAGGAGCCTACGTAGCTTACTGGAAAAGTACTGGAATGGAGATCCAGAGATCCTGGGTTCAAATCCTGGTTTAGACAAAAAATTGTCTTAATATATTAATTTATCCTTTAATATAAGTGACAAATTTAAGTAAAAACAGAAAAATGTGCTTCAAAAGCTTAAAAAATAAATGTTAAAAGAATAATAAGATCATTGAAAAGGCAGTAAATTGTTAAACCATGCTATTGAAGCAGTGCAAAATAAGCTTAAAATTCTAAGGTAAAGTTTGTAAAAAAAAAGTTCTTATGAGGAAACGATTTCCCAGGTGAGCATCGAGGCAGGTGATGACATAAAATGCAAATAATAATCGTGAAAAGCTATGTAAATTACAGAAATGTCAAGCTTGATAAAAAGAGGTGCATCATACAGGAACTGCCCTCAAAGTATTTAAAAATCAAGAAATTTGAGGTGAGCCAAAAAAAAAAACAACCCAAATATAATTATTTTATAACATTTTACCTAGTTGAAAACGAATGACAATGGAACCATCAATGAAACCTACCTTAAAATGTCTCCCACAGAAGCGCTGTGATGTACCAAGACTGTTCACAAAATTATCTGCATTTTTAACAGCAAAACACTAAAATCCAACACCAAATCTCTCTAACTTTTACAGGAATTAATCACTATGAGGTTTAATTTATGATAAAATCTAATGTTTCCTACCTCTCCTCAAACAAATCTTATAAGGAGATCACGGTTTCAAGACCATAACGGTCTCATCTTCAGTACTATTTTGGTGACTGATGTTATGTCGATCGGAAGAAACTTTTTTTCTTCCGATCGACATAACATCTTCAGGTAGTAGCCATTCATTGTGTATTTGTGAATGATGATTCATTGCATTTGAATGTGGGACCAAGAGAGTAAGGTAAAGGAAGGATTTATGCTTGGATGGGAAGGAATCCTAAATTAGCTCAATGGATAGAGCATCAGCACGGAAAGCTGAAGGTTCGGGGTTCGATTCCCGGTTCAGGCATAAATTTTTCTCTTTACCATTTGATTACAATAATTTAGTTGTGTACATTAATTTACTTATTTCAATCATTGTAACAGCTTTAGCTTGTTAATATTAATTTAATAACATCAGTTGCCAAAATAGTATTGAAGATGAGACTGGAAGAAACTCTTCTTCTTCCCTCTGTTGAAGAAGAAGAAGCGTTTCTTCCGATCGACATAACCATCAGTCGCCGAAATAGTACTGAAGATGAGACTGTTATGGTCTTGAAATCGTGATCTATTTAGAAGATTTTTATGAGTTAGGTAGGAAACATTTTATTTTTTTTATTATTAATTTAACATTTCTCAATTAAATTTTTCTCTTCAAATATAAACATTTTATTTTACCAAATCTCTCATTTAAACTACAGGCAAGTAATACAGCTCCTGACTTGGTGGACTGGATAATCCTCAGAACCTGATGTCTGCACCGTGCTCTAGCTCAAGCCACTCCACTCTACTCAAGCAGGGAATCCATATGTTTTGCACAGTGGGTTTGAATTGCTACATTCTGGCTTCGATTTCTGTGCCTTGCAGTTAAAACTGGTAGATAATTTTTCGGACACGGTCTTGGTACATCACAACACTTCTCTGGGAGAAATTTCAAGGTACATTTCGGCATGCAATGGTTGAAAGTTCCCTTGTTAGGTAGGAAAAAAAAAAAAGATATTGCATCACATGTTGGAAAGTTTTCTTGAATTTGTAAACTAGAAAATAATAAAAAAAGTAAAGGTGATAAAGGAATCACTATATAAATAAGGCATGCAATGGTATAAACAAAACTACAATATAAAGATGCTACATACAGCCAAGTTAAGTTAAATTTACAATAGAATATAGAATGATAAAAGAAGAAGCAAAAATAAAAATAGTTACATATAATTGTGTAGCTCTTAACAGAGCAGATATAAACAACTGTAAACATCTTCTACAAGTAACTTCTGTGCATCTCGTCTCAAATACAAAAATAAGAGAAATACTTGAAACACCCTGAACAATTTAAATTAATATTGGGAAGTAAACATTATGAGGTTATATCATTAATAGTGAGTGGAGAACATATTTTTAACGACTCACCTCATACATTTTCAAACTTTTTTGATACCGACGGTTTCAGACAAAATCATGTCCTTCTTCAGTCATGGCTTCACTAAAGAAATCAACAATCACGGAATTTCATCAGTGGAAGCCATGACTGAAGAAGGACATGATTTTGTCTGAAACCGTCGGTATCAAAGAAGTTTGAAAATGTATGAGGTGAGTCGATTAAAATATGTTCTCCACTCACTACCCTGAATAATATTTGTAACTATACTCTTCCCAGCTAAGTTCCAGTTGTATTGTAAAAAAAAAACCAGATGTATGACTGCATTTTCATTGGTAAGTCTACAGTTAATTAAGACATTTTGTCTGTACGTTCTTACCTGTTATGGTTGTTTTTTGTCGAACATATGTTTAAAAAAATCAGTCTGTAATCGCTGATGATGGGGCTCAGAAGCCTTGAAACATATGTTAGACAAAAACAACCATAAGAGGTAAGAATGTACAGACAAAATGTCTTAATTATTAAACAAACCTCATAATTGATGTTTTTATTATTAATTTAACACTTCTCACTGAAGGATAAATTATATTTGAAGAGAAAAATTTTGCCCGAGACTCAAACCCGGGAACTTTGGCTTTCTGGACCAAATGCTCTACCAACTGAGCTACCGAGGCAAGTTGCATTGCGATCTAGATGCAACTTGCCTCGGTAGCTTAGTTGGTAGAGCATTTGGCCTGGAAAGCCAAAGGTCCCGGGTTCGAGTCTTGGTCTAGGCAAAAATTTTTCTCTTCAAATATAAACCTCTTAATGTTACTTCCTATTGTATTTTAAAATAAGTCTACAGTTATTCAAAGAAAAATGTTTAAAATGGAGAAATTATTATAGCAGTAAATGAATGGTAAAACACCTGAGGAATATGCAGGGTGTTCTGAAATTCCCAACACAAACTTCCATGCGGAATACGAATCTACGGGTTTGATAGTGCCAATTAGTTAGTTAGTTGTTGGAATACCTGGATGGTATAAATTATAGCATACTAGCATATAAGCTAAATGTATCGGGGGTCCAAATCCCAGTTCAGGTGTTAATTTTTCTTTACAATTAAAAATTTGTACCATCATTGCGAGTGTTCAAATTTAAATTAACATTGAACATTAAGGGCCGCATGCAAATACATTAGTCTCTGGTGAGTTGAGTTTTCCGTGAGAACGTGTAAAGTTCGAATTAGCGAGTCGCCGACTGGTCATGCATGAAAGTAGTTATTTTCGTAATATTGGCAAGAAATTACCCAGAATTCTCAGCAATAAAACCACTTCCGTTATTTTCGTCTGCTAGAGGAACGCATTTACGCTTGCGTCCCACAAGTAAAACCGTATACGAAGACATCTGCATCGCGCGATATTATGCCGATTCTCCTGTTCTTCCAGTTGAATTCTTTGGTAGACTCTATTCAAATTCCTCTTCTCCGTGTATACCGAAAACATGATCAAAGTCTTCAAGGTCCGACATCCTGGATAAAGCAGCAAGATAAGCAGCAAGATTTCAAACTACATCGGTTCCCATCGGTTGCTCACGATTTGTTCTCTGCTAAGTCATCTCACCAGGTAGCTTAGGAATTTCGACAATTATTATCGCATGAACATACTTTTAAGTACGCAAAAAGTCTTTGGATGCAACTTTCTCAGCAGAGAATGACTTTTACGGTCTAATACATTCATAGATACGACCCTAAATTTCTTTGTGGAAATGTAGTTGCCAATAAAAAAATGAGGAAGTGGCTCAATTCAAATACCTAGGAACAATGATCACAAATAGGAATTAGATGCACAAAGCAATTAAACATAGGCTCAATTCTGGAAATGCGTGCTATTATGCATTCCAGAGACTCTTGATGTCCCAACTCCTTTCAAAAAACGTTAAACTGAAAATATATAAAACTATTATTCTACCAGTTATATTATATGGGTGCGAAACATGGACTCTTACTTTAAGAGAGGAAAGGAGATTACAAGTATTTGAGAATAAAGTACTTAGGAAAATTTTTGGACCAAAGATAGATGAACAGACAAGTGAATGGAGAAGACTACATAACAATGAACTACATGGTCTTTATAGGAAGCCAGATATAATAAGAACAGTTAAGTCTCGTAGACTGCAATGGGCAGGACATGTTGCACGTATGGGGAATGAAAGACGTGCATGGAAGCTTCTTGTAGGAAAGCCAGAGGGAAAACGTCCAGTTGGTAGACCAAGAATGAGGTGGGAGAATAACATTAACTACGATTTGAGGGAAGTAGATTATACAGGGAATGATTGGAAAGCATTAGCTCAGGATAGGGATGTATGGAGAGTTTATGTCTGCGCGGCCATGAATCTACGGGTTCGATAGTGCCAGTGAGTAAGTAAGTAAGTAAGTAAGTATTGTATGATGATTTGTGATTTGATAAACATAAATGCGACTAGAAGTTACATGTAGTAGATGTGTACATAATATGACGATAAAACAGAATTGTTTTGAAACATGTCCAAGAACAAATCAACATTAATATTGAGGTAAGATGTCCAGACTAAAAATAATATAATTAAGATGTGTACATATTCAGATAAAGAAGAGAGGAACCAAAGTGAAACACTCACACCAGCAGGGAAACTTGGACTCGAAGGGGAGATTGTATCCTGTACAGAAACAACAAAAAAACATCAAAATTAATGTTAATATGAACATGCAAAAGAAGTTAGAAGTAAAACTCAATGTATATATTTCCTACATTGTAAAGAGACCAATCATCACAAACATGGTTTTTTCTTACAAGGGAACTGTCAACCATTGCATGCCAAAACCTACCTTGAAATTTCTTGTAAGACTATTTAACTAATAAAATTAAGCTGTTTACTCACAAATCATTGTTTAACTATAGTTATTTTAAAATATTTATATATTTAATATAAACGGCGATGTTTGAAAACAAATCAGAAATGTGAGGTTATGTTCATTCACTGCTGCTTGATCATATTATTTATTGCCAAATAAGATCGCAATATTGTAAGAGTGCACCCAAGTGGAGAAATAATGAAACACATCAAACTATATATCATAATCAACATTACGGGTTATTCATTTTTTTTTAGTAAACAACTCATTAAAATCAAGGAATCTTTTTATTATTTGCTATATTCAATGTATTTGTTAGAGAAAAATAATGCTTTGACCTATTCAGAACATTAAAAAGGAGGATGTTTGAAAACAAATCAGAAATGTGAGGTTATGTTCATTTACTGCACCTTGTTCATATTATTTATTGCCAAATTAGATCGCAATATTGTAAGAGTGCACCCAAGTGGAGAAATAATGAAACACATCAAACTATATATCATAATCAACATTACGGGTTATTCATTTTTTTTAGTAAACAACTCATTAAAATCAAGGAATCTTTTTATTATTTGCTATATTCAATGTATTTGTTAGAGAAAAATAATGCTTTGACCTATTCAGAACATTAAAAAGGAGGAGCTTTCTTTATCACGAAAGCAGGAGCTGATAAAGAGAAATCGATAAAGAGCGAGGTGAAACACGACTGTCATTGGTTGTAAAACAACATTCATTGAAAAGTGATTGGTCATTAACTAGCATTTGTGGCACGAGTTAAATAGTCCAAGAAAAGCATTGTGATGTACCAAGGCCTTGGCCAAAAAATTACCTGCCAATTTTAACTGCAAGACACTGAAATCCAATGTCAAAGTTCTCATTTAAACTACAAGGAAGTAATACAACTCCTGAATTGGTAAAATGGATAACCCTCACAACCTACCCGCTAACGCCACACTACACACTGCTTGATTCACATAGGGAATCAATCTGCTTAACACGGTGTGTTGCTATAGTCGGATTCCAGTTTCAATTTCTGTTTAATGCTCATATTATTCGTTTTTAAACATCTTAAAGATGGACAAATTACATTTGAAAAAAGAAATATACACCTAGACTGGGGTTTGAACTCAGGACCTTTGACTCTCTATGTCAATGCTCTATCCAAGTGAGCTACCTAGGCCTCCAATCTAAACGCGTATTTTTCTCTTATAAATAGTCAATTCCCTAACCCCAAATGCTACAAGCTGTTGCTAGGATTTTTCTTTTCAAATATAATTTGTCCATCATTAAGATGTTTAAAAACGAATAATATGAACATTGAAAGAAGCACTACTGGCTTTATAAGTAATGTTTAAAGTCCCAATAAAAAGTCTTCTTAATAAAGGAGCCACCATTTGCAAAAATCATAGCAACAGCTCGTAGCATTTGGGGTTAGGGAATTAACTATGTATAAGAGAAAAATATGCGTATAGATTGGAGGCCTCGGTAGCTCACTTTGATAAGGCATTGACACAGAGAGTCAAAAGTCCTGGATTCAAACCCCAGTCTAGGCGTATATTTTTCTTTTCAAATTCAATTTCTATGCCTTGCATTTAAAAGTGACACAGCCTTGGTACAACTTTCCTCTGGCAGAAATTTCAAGATAGGTTTCGGCATGCAATGGTAGATAGTTCCCTTGTAAATTAATTCTGATCTATAAACTATAGAAAGTCACTACAAAAAGATTTGTAAAAATTACAACGGGAAGTAACACTGTGAGGTAATTTACAATTAATTTAATGAATAAAAAAAAATGTTTTTTCATCTCAACTCATAGAACTTCATGTTTTTTATGGAAGTGGTTTCAAAGGCATTCACCTCCATCATCAGCCAAAAATCCAACTGTTAAAATTCTACAATTCTTATGTTACCATATCTTCCAAATTGCCATTTGGGCCCGATTTTATGAACTTTTAAGATTAAATTTAGCTTATAGTCAAACAGGTTTTATTTAATTGTCCAATGTTGTGGTTTGAACATTACAAACTTGAAACATATTTGAATTTTAATGAAAAAGACCATTCCAGTCCTCTTTATCATATTCTTAACAACAAAAAATGTTATAATTACTTCATTTCTTTTGTAAATAGTGTTTATTCACAACTATAATTTTATTTTATTCTGTTCATCTTTGTTATAATATTGTAATGTAATGTATTTTGTTCTACTGTTTTATGTTTATTCACTTCATAATGTTACAGAATTATAACCCTTATATATCGTAAGGTAAAAAAGGGTTTTCATATATTGGAAAGAAAGAAAATAAGTAATAGTTTTAAAAAACTAAAACAATATGCTTTATTAGAAAATCAAATTAAATGAGTTCAAATCAGATCCCCTAAGCTGTTTATAATTATATACCAAGAGGACGAAGATCACTGGGCCGTCCTATGAAACGCTGGAGGGAAAATTTTCTATAGGATCGTAACAGGCTTTGGCCTAATACTTGGAAGGAAGAAGAAGAAAAAGAAGAAGGAGAAAATCAAATTAAAAAATTAAAAATAATTTTAATTTTCAAAACGCTTGGGATAAAATTAAAGTAGTCAACAAAAAAATCATCTCCAACACATATAGAATAAAACTAGAGTTATCTACAAAAAAAAATAATTTTACCATCAAAAGCGTGGGGTGCTTTTTTATGGTTTTTACGTTTTCTTCTTAGTGACTTTACTTTTACCAATATCTGTTTATTATCGAATATATTAATTGATATAGAGCACCCCACACTTTTGATGGTAATTTTTTTTGTACATAACTCTAGTTTTATTCTAGATGTGTTGGAAATGATTTTTTTGTTGACCACTTTAATTTTATCCCAAGCCTGTTGGAAATTAAAATTATTTTCCAAACTGTTAATTCCAAAGGTTTCTCTAAATGTTTCAAAAGTTTTGTTTCTTTTCCAAAATTATGATTACTCTAGCAAACTATGAGCTGCAATTTTGTTAAATCTTCAATTTCACTATTTTTAATATTTCTAAAATGTTATCTTGTATGAATCTATAAATTCCTTTAATTTTCCCTATATATATATATATATATATTACTGCAGTCATTGCAACTAATTTGATATATTCCAGACTTCTTCCTACCTGGGACATTAACCTTGTTATTAGAAGATTCTATCTATCTATCAATCTATCTATATTGGTGTAGCCCATTGTTGAGCCATACCCTCTCCTTTGTAAGGAGTTACTAGACCATGTTAATTTTTAGTTATATCATTGCTCACAGATGTCATGGATGGCACACCAACCCAATGAGACATCTAATAGGCAACTAAGATATTAGGACATTGATGTTGGTAAATTTTGCTTAGAGGTCTTTATATTCAGGCTTAAAGATCTTTTACTAGCCTGAAATCTTCAGACTCGGGATCCACAGCTTAAAGTCCCTCCCGGAGGACTTGCTTCTTGGATTTTTCCGTCCTAAAAAATTACATCGACCCCAGCTCGGTTTGAATCCGCAACCCTCAGAATTAGAGGCAAGGAGCATAATCACTAGTCCACCGCGGCCGACTATTAGAAGATACTCAGACTAAATTTATTAATCGGTGCCAATGTAATACTGAATTGGTTAAACATTTTTTTGTAAATTCCTGTTTGTTCCAGGATAATAAGTAATTTTCTTGGATTGTTTCCATCCCTTGGAATCGAATGTAGGATGTATTCTTGCAGGGCCACATGCAAATACATTAATCTCTACTCAAATTACTTCCAATCACTGGTGAGCTGACTTTCCGTGAGCAAGTGCAAAGATCGAATTTGCTACCCGCTAACTGATCATGCATGAAAGTCATCGTTTTCGTAATATTGGCAAGAAATTACCCAGAATTCTCAGCGATTAAAACCACTTCCGTTATTTTCATCTGCAAGAGGAATGCATTTATGCTTGCATCCCGCAAATAATACCGTATACGACGACGTCTGCATCATGCAATAGTACGCCGATTCTCCTGTTCTTCCAGTTGAATTCTTTGGTAGACTCTATCAAATTCCTCTTCTCCGCGTATACTGAAAACATGATCGAAGTCTCCAAAGTCCGACATCTTGGATAAAGCAACAAGGTACGCGGCAAGGTTTCAAACTACATCGGTTCCCTTCGGGATTCTCATGATTCGTTTCTCTCTTAAGTCACCTTGTCAGGTAGCTTACGAATTTCAACAATTATTATCGCATGAACAGATTTCTGAGTAAGCAAAATCGTATTAGGATACAACTTTCTCAGCAGAGAACGCCATTTATGGTCTAATGCGTTCATAGATTCGAGCCTTAGTCTTTTTTGTTGTTTGAATTTCTTTAACTGATTTTTATGAGGTGAGATGAAAAAAAAAACATTCTCCGACTCAATTTATAAATTGCAAATTACCCTCTCATAATGTTATTTCTATTTCCCACCATAATTTTGATTAAAAATCCTCATAGTGATATATCCTTAAAATATCAATAAAACACAAAACTACTTTTTTTCTTCGTAAATTAATGAGTCATTTTTTAACATCTTACCTCACATTTTATGTTTCTTCAAACACGGGAACTAGTTTTCGAGAGAAGTATCTCTCTCATTTTCAACTGACATTATGACTGGTTCGTTAAAAACATAGATAGGGACAGAGGGAATCTCGTTAATCCATTCACTAATGTCATAATATTATAATGTCAGTTGAAAATGAGAGAGATCCTTCTCTCGAAAACTAGTTCCCGTGTTTGAAGAAACATAAAATATGAGGTAAGATGTTAAAAAATGACTCATTAATTTACGAATTAAGAACCTCATAATGTTATTTCCCATATTTAACTATGAATACTTTTTTTTTCTGATTTAATTTTATACTCATGTGATACCACACATTGAAAATGTACAGAACTTACATTTCCATCGCTTCCAAATCCTGAAGCAGCTTGAGCAAAGCGTTCTTTCGCTTTCAAAGCTCTCGCTCTTTCATTGCGTAGTCGCTCGTCATCCTTCAGCAGCAACACAAGTTGCTTTGCTTTTTCACGAACATTCAAACCTTGATCTTTGCTCTCTTCAAAATACTGAAAATCCTTTAAAGTCTGTATTGCAAAAATATTTTCCTTGCACTGCTGAGCTACCTGAAATAATATCATTTCCATATGATTTATATTTCATGAAACTGGAAAATCTATAAGTAGCTTTGCATGCATACACTAATACACTTAGAAAGAACGTTATCCCAACTTCCCCTCAAAATAGTTAAATTGAAAATACATAAAAGTGTTATTCTTCAAGTTATATTATAGAAATACGAAACGTGTAATATACTTCTTTGGTCTAGCCATGGCCTCTCTTTTGATAGAAGTTTCTAAACTAAACTAATTTAGTTATCATATTTGAAGAGAAAAATTATACGCTCAGACCGGGAATTTCAATTGAATTACAAATATTGATTATTTCATAATTTAAGTGTGTTTGTGTTTATTTTATTTTCAATATATTGATAATAATATTAATAATAATATTAATTTCGTGTGTAAGTATTAGTTTTAAGTAATCTGGCTGAAAGACAGCAACTTAATTTAAATTTAACTGGATCGAGAAGAGACAATGAACAATATGGCAAATCAGTTCTAGAGACCATGAATGATAAGATATCAAGTGAATTTCTGCAAATTGGTATAGGCACATGTGACATAAAGCTTACATTTAAGAAGAATGTCAATTTAAAAACATATGAAGGTCCTAAGGAATGGAATAACAGAACTGTAAGTAAGTCTGTTAGTTATAATAATATGCCTAATATTACAGAAACAATCTCCATGCCTCAATTAAATGAAAAACAAGATGACTATAATATATCACAAGATGATATTACTATACAGAGACTTCTTGATGACGATGGGAATCCAAACTGCCAACAAGTTCGTAGAAAAAAACGAAAATATAATGAAATCAGCAAGCGTCCTCAAAATATTCCATCAATAAATGTATATAATCCTTATGATACACTTATGGATGATACTGAGAATGCCGATAACGTAAATTCATCTCAATCAACAAAACCACTTCCACATAAACCACTACCCATATTTATACCGGGTGTAGTTAACGTACCAGAGCTAAAAAAATGTGTAAAACAAAAACTTTCTGATTTAGATTTCTCACTTAGTTTACTACAACACATTTTAACGTATACCTTAGCCACAGCAACGCGTGGCCGGGACTTATACATATATATATATATATATATAAAACAAAGTCGGATTAGTTACACTATTTATAACTCAAGAACGGCTGGACCGATTTTTATGATCTTTGATCTGTTGGATTTGTTTCCGCCCCAAATAGCAGATAACTATTAAAACATTGGAAAAATTAACGTAAAAATATTTAAAGGCGATACGACGTTCGCCGGGCCAGCCAGCATATATATATATATATATACATATATATAAAACAAAGTCGGATTAGTTACACTATTTATAACTTAAGAACGGTTGGACCGATTTTTATGATCTTTGATCTGTTGGATTTGTTTCCGCCCCGAATAGCAGATAACTATTAAAACATCAGAAAAATTAACGTAAAAATATTTAAAGGCGATACGACATTCGCCGGGCCAGCTAGTTATATATAAAATTCATTCATTAATTTTGTAATCATGTCTGAAGAAGGTACAAAGTACCAAAACAGCTGTAACAAATTTATATTGTAACAAATATGAAAATCATATAAAACTTTAATTTTTACTTATATTTAATTAAATAATTATTATTTTCATTCACGAAGAATAACAAGTATATTCAGAGGACATACTTTTAACACATTCAGTACCGTAAACCAGTTAAGGTGTTTAAGGAGGCTATCGTGTATGCGGCCGTCAGTCAGTTAACTCGCTTTAGAGCGGGCGCGAACAAACCGCGTTTATATTCGGCGCCTAAATATTGTGTTGGCTTAGTATGTCTTGGAGATCATAGATGGCATGTAAATGTACATTTTCTATTCCCGTTTGACATGTTTAACCTTGATGAATCCCCTTTTATTTTTTAAACAAACAACACATGGAATTCGTTCACCCAAACTTGTCTCCAGTCTCCAATGCAGTCGTATTTGTTTCTTGTATCGCGCTGTTCTTTGTGCGTGAGTGAAACCATGGTGAAAGAAAAATATCTCACTGAAGAAGAATTAGTGAATATTTTGTATAATTATGATTCAGGTGACAAACTGATTCGTGAATTAGAAGATTCACAAAGTGAAAGTTAAGGTGAACTTCCACTTCCTGAAATTGATACATCGATACTATGTGATGTCAATCACCCAAGTTATTTCACCATCAAATCCTACTAGGATATCTCCTTTAGGTATGTACAAAATTTGAATTTTCTAGGACTAATAGTTTGTGAATAATGGTCCATTTTCTGAAGTGCCACGAAAAGGGTAGCTGGGGTATTTAAATGGCTGGCCTGTGGGTTTAAATGCCCTGCTCAGTGCCTGATACTGAATGTGTTAATTTAATGAAGGGAACTACTTTTTCGCATACTTATTACTTCTACAATGTACGTCGGTGTCCATAACCAATGAAAAAGCGAGCAGGTCACATGGTTTTGTTTTGATGAGGATCACTTTAAGAGCATGTAGCCTTTAATTACCTTCTCTGTACCAGTCTTAATTAGGTACTCGAGGAGAACGAGAGCTTTATATACATGTCGCCAGTTTCTCATGATCGTTTAATCTCTTCCATATCATCTGCATAATTTCTGTGAAGGCAACAACATTGTACGTGAGATCTGCAATCTCTGACATGAGCGTACTGCTCGGTCCCCATGGATCATTGCTGGTAGCTTCGCGTACTTTTACCTGCGCATCCGAGTAATTGTGCGCTAGGTTCTTAATATTCCTTCTTAAGCCCGCCACGTTTACTTGCATATCTTCCCTCCTCCGCATCTGTAACAAAATTCACAAATTTGTTTACAAATCCCAAACACAACTCCCCATTACACTACATGATGTAATAATACATATACAGTGAAACCTATCTTAGCAGGAACCTTTATAAGAAGGAAACCTGTAGAGACGGAAAAAAATCTCCAGAACGGTACAATTTTATATGTAAAATCGTTCTGTATATGCCAGAAACCTTCATAACGCGGAAACAGAATGGTTTTACAAGTACCAATAGTTATTTTTTACCACAGTAAGATGGAAAATTATTCATAAGCATGTTCTAATTACGGTATTGATGACCACATGTGAAAAATCTGCATATGATGCTACTGCATTATATTGTTTTACCTGTATGCTGCCATTGTATTACGGGGATATCCTTGATTATGTGTGATAGCAGGGAATCCCTTGCTTTTCCTTGCCTGCTTACGTAACCTGCAAGGGAGTTGGGAAACTCTTCAGTCCTCCTGTAGTTGAGTTCCTTCTCGTTTTTGTGTAATAAAGTTGTTTTGTATTGCCGTGCAAACTGTGCTGTGTTACTTACTTACTCACTGGCACTATCGAACCCGTAGGTTCATGACCGCGCGGACATAAGCTCTCCATACATCCCTATCCTGAGCCAATGCTTTCCAATCATTCCCTGTATAATCTACTTCCCTCAAATCATAGTTAATGTTGTTCTCCCACCTCATTCTTGGTCTACCAACTGGGCGTTTTCCTTCTGGTTTTCCTACAAGAATCTTTATCTTCTGTGGGGGCATGTACATTTACAATTATAAAATCATGTCGTTTACCCTTTAGAATTATGTATGATATCCTATCACTAACAAACTTAATATCTCGGATAGCAGATAGTATCCTCCTCCTGACTAAAAAACCCGTTCCAAATGCAGGTCTTTCTGCACCCCCATAGTATAATGCAAAGCTTCCTGATTCCTGACTACCTACTTCTGGCCACCTAACTTCCTGTAAAGCGACTATATCCAAGGGTGATTTATCTAGTTCCCGCGTTAATATCTCTAGTGCCCCGCTATTGTATAAAGTCCTAACATTCCATGTTCCTAGGAACATGTCCCTATGTTTGAGCCTTTGGCATGGGTTCCCTGAAGTAGTCCTGCCCGGAGAACCGAATGGGGGACTATTTGACCTCCGGAAAATTTTACCCCAGTAGAACCCATGTCCGCATTTCTTGACGGTTGTATTTTTACGGTGAAAGATCGTCACTCTTTCGCCCAAGGTACTTTTTTTGTCTGGCTTATCACCTTCGACCAGTCCGGCATGGGTAACCTTATCGGCAGCAATGCTACCGCCGGCATAGCTCTCAGGATCATTTAAGCATGCAAGCCACTCCACCACGACAAGGTAAAGATACCATGGAGGGACTGTGCCGTGTTACATATTTTGTCTGTATTTCAGTTCAATACGTCATGTCTTTAAAGCGTGCATGTAAAACCCTTACACTGCGTGAGAAAATTCAAGCTTGTAATTTGGGAACCCTTTATAAGAAGGAAAACTGCCAAGATGGAAATATATTTAAGGAACCGTCATGTTCCTTCATAGACAGGTTTTACTGTAGTTGCATTTCTCATTGATATATGCCAACTCCAAGCACGACAGGCCTAGAAGGCCCTTGGCCTACCTACCGGCTGCTGGCCACGCATCCACATGTGTTAATGACAGAGGTAGATGACCATCTACCCCAAGTGTCTCGAATTAGATTTCATGGAGACGGACCTTTCAGGTGAATATTCCATAATTTTATATTTTAATTTTGAATAATACCTCAATGGAACACATCATGAATCTTATAAAAGTTGATTTCTATTGAAGCTGAAAAAGTTCAGCAAATGGTCTAAATTCATGAATGGACTATTATTATTATTATTATTATTAATTCCGTGTGGAGTTGCCAGTCTCCCATCGGACGCCTCCCCAGGTGGCGGATAGGGGAATGCTCACCAGATATGGCGGGTACTGGGGAAATAAAATACCCAGGGCGGACCAAAACTAGCGCTACTGCCTTGCAGTAAGATACTGGACTATTAAAGGCTAGAGGAAGAAAACCTTGAACAAAAATTACCCGTTCCCCAGGTTGGGGGTTGATGCATCGGGCCAGCTCCTCGTTCATCATAAAAAGAAAAAAAAATGCTAAAAAACCAAACAACATGCCTCGGAAAAACACTCTAGGACGATTAAAGTGCCAAAAATTGTTATGGAATGGATCCCAATGGAAAGGAGGAAGAGAGGAAGACCGAAGAAAACTTGGATAGAAGGGGTACAAGCAGCTATGAATATCAGAGGAATGGAGGAAGATCAATGGATGGATAGAGAGGAATGGCATTTGGTTTCCGGAAGATGGCGGCAGCTGCCATGATACCGGATGATGATGATGATTATTATTATTATTATATCCATTTTGTTGTATTTATTAAGACATTAACACATATGAATACAGATTGATTGAAATATCCCTTCTAATTGTGCACTATTTGTTTTGAATTGTAGCAGTGGAATAATTTGTTACTGCAACTAAAAGTGAATCCTCTGTAGATATAATTTAGGAAGAGCAAATTAAACATATGAATGTGTTTACCACACAATAAACAACCTTGAAAACAGCTTTAAATACATCACACAGAGTTCATTATCCTATACATCTATTGTACAATCTATTAAAACAACACTAAGAAACTGGCAGTAGAATCAATACTAGTAAAATTCATATCAAATTCCGTTGAGGGGAAGTCATATGATGAAAGTTAAAAAATTAAATTGTATCTGTTGGTAGCTGAGGACGACGGCACCTACCAACAGGTACAATTTAATTTTTTAACTTTCATCATGGGAGTAGAAGTCAATATCAATCAAATTAAATACATGATCACACGTAGAAATACATTATTAAATAATGGGACAAATTGTGAGGGAAATTTTAAAGTTTTTTTTTTATTCCCACTACAGGCCTCAGGTGGCCCTTGGGGTAGTAGGAGGTTAAGGCTCCCACTTTTTCTAGACAATCGGCAATGATGTCAGCCAGGTTGTCAGCCCTGCATGACGGCCACCTTTACCCCGAGAACAAGCATCTGGTACTCATTTCCGTTAGAGGCTGAGTCTACCCCAGGGTCATAGTGCCGCCAGAAGGTTTAGGTCAGTTTAAAAATCATGACCCCACCGGGACTTGAACCCTCGACCTTCCGGCTTGTAGTGCAGTGCCTTAACCACTTAGCTACGGCGCAGTAGAATTCAAATACCTAGGAACAATAATTACAAACAGGAATGAGGCGAAGACAAAAATTAAACATACACTTAACTCTGGAAATCAATGCTATTATGTATTATAGGGACTCCTGTCGTCCCACCTTCTCTCAAAAAAAGTTAAACTGAAAATATATAAAACTCTTATTCTTCCAGTTATATGGCTGCGAAACATGGACTCTTACTTTAACACTATGAGTCCGGCGGTGGTACTAGTACCACGGCATTTAAAATACACTGAAGCCGGAGAAAATTAAATCCTTCGGCATGCCTGTGCCGGCGAATGTACAGGGGTGTTTTTCTGAACCAGAGAAACACACCTGTAAATCTGCCGGCACAGGCATGCCGAGGAATTTAATTTTCTCCGGCTTGAGAGTCATTTAAATGCCATGGTACTAGTACCACTGCAGGACTCAAAGTGTTAAGGGTGGAGAAAAATATTACGAGTATTTGAGATTAAAGTTCTTAGGAAAATTTTTGGACCAAAGAGAGATGAACAGACAAGTGAATGGAGAAGACAATTGACAATGAGTTACATGATCTATATAGGAAACTAGATATAATAAGAAGAATTATGTCTCGTAGAATGCAACGGTCAGGACATGTGGTATGAATGGGGAATGAAAGAGGAGCATGGAAACTCAATGTAGGAAAATCAAGGGGCAAGAGCTTAGTAGGTAGCCCAAGAATGAGGTAGCATAATAACATTAACTATGATATGAAGGAAGTAAATTATACAGAGGATGATTTGAAAATATTAGCTCAGGATAGGGATGTTTGGAGAGCTTATGTCCATGCAGCCATGAGCATAGTTACATTGAATTTCACTGAAGGAAAAAAAAAACTCAAAACTGCAAACACTAGAGCATTTTTAAGTTTTAGTTTCATGTGAACTTTACCTTTTTTGATCTGATTTTGCTGGTTAATGAATTTTACCTGAACTAATTAACTAACTCAATGGCACTATCGAACCCATAGGTTCATGGCCACATGGACATAAGGTTTTCCCAATCATCATCCCCTGTATAATCTACCTCCCTCAAATCATGGTTAATGTATTCTGCCACTTTATTCTTGGTCTACCGACTGGGTGTTTTCCCTCTGGTTTTCCTACAAGAAGCTTCCATGTCCCTCTTTCATTCCCCATTTGTGGCACATGTCTTGCCCATCGCAGTCTACCAGATTTAACTGTTCTTATTATATCCGATTTTCCAATAAAGATCATGTAGTTCACTTATGTAGCATTCTCCATTCACCTGTCTACTCATCTCTCTTTGGTCCAAAAATTTTCCTAAGAACTTTATTCTCAAATAATCGTAATCTTTCCTCCTCCCTTTAGGGAGGTGATGGATGAAATTTCTATTTTCTACATTTTTTGAGCTAGAGACTTGATTTTTTGTACAAACATCCATTGTATGATACATAATGATGTGTTTAAGTTTCATTCTTGTGAGAGATTTATTTTATGAGTTATTAAATATTATATTTTTAAAAATTTGCATATATTATAATTAAATGGGTTCCACAATTTTTTAGTAAAATTGTCTGATTATTTTTTTATAAGACTCCTAAAATATTTAGAAAAAATCATGCATTAGAATTCTTATAATGTGAATACAAAGGGAGAAAAAAAATAATGTTATACCTCATGTGTGGAATTACAAAAAAAAAATAATTGCATACATTTTATTTTTTATTTCTTAAAGTACTACTTCAATCATGAAACCCATGCACTACTTTGTTACCCATTGCTTTTAGGACATGCAGTAAAAATTTGAACCTTCTATGACAAAATTTCTGAATTCCACTCAATTTTGAATGTACAAAAAAAAATGTGGAAACACAAGTTTAAAGATTTGCATGCAGGTGGTATTTAACTGGCGCAGCCTTTTAACTCTTACATAATTTAGGGCACTTAGAAGCGCCATAGGCCTCAGAAACTTTGCCAACATATACATTAGAGTACATGGCTGCGGAAAGGCTACTGTCTTTAACAGAGAGGAGACCCTTTAATTCCTTCCATCGAAGGCTTAAAGGAACCGACCTGGACAGTAACCTAGTGTCCAATCCCTCACCTTCTCGTGGTGCAGCTGTTAGTAATCATGCTTATGCATGATGAACGAAAGGGAAGGGCTACTCACCAACAAGCACTGGTCAGCTTGGTGAGTTTTTCTTTTTTGACCGAATTGGTATTACTTCTTCCCATACCAATTCCCTCTTTCAACTTTTCTATCCAGTCTCCCTTGACTGACCTCTTGTTTCTTTCGACCCTGATGGTATTAGAGTATTCGAGGCCTAGGGGTTCATTTCTCCTTCCTTCCTATACCTACTTTCTCTCTATGGGTGACGTAACCACCACATGTGGTGCCTACTACTAAACGGTTACAACTAGTTTATTGTACTCCAAAACAAACATGTTTTCTACTAAATATTGGAGTGCAAGAGAGCGAATGATTTCATTATCAAGTGCTCGACATTAGATACCAACCAACATTAGAGTACAGGCTATTTTTTAGTACAAAAAAATGTCAATTTTGATCTCAAATGATAAATTTTTCACCCATCACCCCCTTAAAGTAACAGTCCATGTTACGCATCCATAGAAAATAACCGGGAGAATAACAGTTTTATATATTTTCAGTTTAACATTTTTTTTGAGAGAAGTTGGGATGACAAGAGTCCTTGTAAAGTATAATAGCACGCATTTCCAGAATTGAGCTTATGTTTAATTTCTTTGTGTATAATGAATTTGATCTTACTTTTTTAATTGATTTACTATATTCCAAGTTTGGTTACAAAAAAACTGGGTGACTAAAACATTCACACATGCATTTATAGAAATTTTTAATGATAATTTTCAGTGTTTACTAAAAAAGATTGACAAAGATATATTAAACTTTTTTAAAAAATTTTCATCAGAACAACCTTAATAGCTTCATTCCTTCAGAATTTTCTCAAAGTAAATCGCTTAAAGTGAAGATTTTAAGAAACAATACAATCACATTTTGAACATAGCTAATTTAAATGGTTTTGGAAATGAAATAATTATAAATAAATTAAAGAAATTCGGTCAAAAAAGATTAAAAGAATTCACCACCCTGCAATCTGATTCAAAGAAAGGAAAACAATTTAAGAAAATTACCTATCCTGAAATACATAACATATTTTTAAAATTTTCAATAATTGAATATTACATTAGCACCAATAAATAAATTTAGCCTTGGTAATCTATTAATTAACCAATAAGAAATTGAACACCCCAGATAGTAAAAAATCTGGAATTTATCAAATTAATTGTAGAGACTGCAATAAAGTACACATAGGAAAAACAAAAAAGGAATTTAGACACACACACAAAGGAACACTTTAGAAATATTAAAAATGGTGAAATTGAAAAATCAGCTATTGCAGCACATAGTTGTTGGAGAGTTATAAAATTCAAAAAGAGGCCACACTTCTAAAACAATTTGGGAGAAGATATATTCAGAACAAATTTAGATCCATGAATTTCGAAATTCCTGATGAACAGGACCTGATCTCAAAGTTCATCAAATCAACACCAGATGGAGATTCCAACGAAAACCCAAATGTCGGTTGAAAATCGGAAGGATGTTTCCCCTTGAAAACTGCAGTTTCCATGTTTAAGAAAACATAAACTATGAGGTAAGATATAAAAATATGACTCATTCATTCATAAATCGCTCAAGTTAAAATAATCTTAAATAAATACTTCTCTGGAAGATGCGCCATTGCAACTATCTTCATGAATACTTGAAGTTGGAGGCAAATACATTTAACAGTTTTCTAATGCAGTCAAATGTGAAAAAAGTTTTACAACTAACAAAATGAAATGTCTAAAGGAAAGTAAACAGTGAAGCTATCGTTATCTTAACCTTCAAATGTATTCAGGCCAAGGTAGGTGATGTAGAAAGATTACAGATTCTCAATGTAAACCAGTTTTGCACGTGGTATATTATGTGCCTGGAATTCTATATAAATAATATGCTAATTAAGGGAATATTTCATTTCATTTCATTTCATTCACTGCCATTACATCCCAGAATGAGTCATAGTCTTCGAAACTTATTTTTTTCCTTCTGCTCTATCTTCAATATTTCAATAAATATTGCATCTTACATTTTTTTTATTATAATTATATTCCTCATTAGAGAATTGCCACAAGGACAAAGTGATACAGACAATTAATTTTCAAAATTGATGAAATACATTTTGTAAATACATTAAAAAAATTTCAAACTGTAACTGAAGTAAATTCATTCATGCAGAAGGGAAATCAAGCTATGCAAAACACGTTATCCATGAAGGACATTGCATGTTAAATATTGAAAACACCCTAACAGTAACGCACAGAGAAAATAATCCAGCGAAGATAAACGTACTCAAAGAGATGGAAATCATGAAAGCAGCTCACAACAACGACAGCCTGATAAATGAAAACGAACCCAATACATGCAACCCCCTCTACCAGATCTTCAGTGAAACACCAGTTTTGAATCCTGCCGATGATGGGACAAGTCCTGAAAGCGCTACAGTTAAATGATTAATTAAGTTGAGGAGACAGACCTTTGAGGTGAATATTCCATAATTTTATATTAATTTTAAATTCTATAAAGTAGAAATTTTGTAATGATTCACCCATAATAATTCTGCCTGAGGGCAGGTCTTTCACTGCAATCATAGCATTTTCATGGTATACTTTGCAGCTTTACTAGGAAATTGCAGGTGTGGTAGATTCCCATTGCTTTCCACACCAGTGAAGAAGGATGATGATGATGATGATATATAAGGATGATGATGATATAAGGATGATGATGATGAAGATGATGGCCATATGATTTTGGGGATCGTTTGGGCCTTAAAGTTTTCCTGACATTTGTCTTACAGGTGAGGAAAAACCCCGATAAAAAACTTCACCCAGAAAAACTGCCCCAACCGGGGATCAAACCTGGGCCCACTGACAAGGCAGCATGCTACCTCGAGATCACAGCGGTGGACTTTGTAATGATGATTTCTTAAAATTGAAATTGATCCTCTAATGGCAGCGATGGCAATTTTAGAAAGATGCACTCAGTCCAAATCTAAGAAATTCCAAAATTTAGCTAAGAATCCTGGTATAGTACAAATTGCCCCGATCATCAATTCTGTGACAGCTATACTATCTAATTGGCATTTATCTTTGTAATAGTCAACTGTTGGCTCATATATGGCTTTCTTTTCAGAGTCAACTTCCTCAGGTTGGCCACTATGAGCCTCAAAACGAATTGTGGGATCTAATATCATACCAAATTTTAGAAGATGGTCTAAATGCAATAATATCTATTCATCTATTACTTCCATTAGTGGCCATACCATGAACTTCCTCATAAACTGTGTTTTTAGGACATGTTTCAAAATACACTTGTTTTTCATCCTCAGCTTATCTAGAATATTGATTTTTAAGTTTTTGGCCCTAGATGTCGACTCCTACTCCATCAAGCATATCAAATCCCTCTCCCTGGGAATTTCAATATTCATGATTCTATCCCTGTTCTTCTGGATGTACATCTTCTCCCAAATGATAAGTTCTTTAGTATTTTCTAACTGTTGTAATAATTTGGATCATCCATGGTGACCTAGAGGTTATGCTCCTTGCCTCTGGTCCCGAGGGTCGCGGGTTCAAACCCGGCCAGGGTTGATGGATTTTTTTAGGACAGAAAAATACAAAGAGCAAGTCCTCCAGGAGGGACTTCAAAGCTGTAGGTCCTGAATCTAAAGATTTTCTGGCTCGTAAAAGATCCTTAAGACTGAATAAAAAGGCCTCCAAGCAAAATATACTGACCTCAACATCCTAGTAATAAATATTTAATTTTAGGAAGTGATATTTTGAGGTTATTTTAATTATATTATTTTTGGTCTGATCATCTTACCTCAATATTAATGTTGATTTGTTCTTGAACATGTTTCAAAACAATTCTGTTTTATCGTCAGACTCTGGACAAGCTGACGATAAAACAGAATTGTTTTGAAACATGTTCAAGAACAAATCAACATTAATATTGAGGTAAGATGATCAGACCAAAAATAATATAATTATAATCCTAGTAATACCTTATACCCGAGCCACCATATCTCCGGCTCTAAAGTTTAGGTTATACGAGGAGTAAAGGGAGAATTAGCCCTCTACTGCCAATAAGGATATGGTTGTAGTGTGAGTAGATGTCTGCCACAACTAATCACTGCTCTTGACGCAGCTCTAGAGCACTAGTAAGGTTTGAAATTACTGAGATGTTGTCAGCTATATGTCTGCAAACCGCATACATAAAACGGCCACTCCCACTGAATATCTATATCGGCAACACTGTCGTGAAAACGTCATGGCCGGAGAATCAGTGGCTGGAGTATAGTTGCCTGTTAGATGTCTCACTGAGTCGTCGTGTTGACCACATGTCATTCGTGACATCTTTGGGCATATAAGGTAAATAAAAAATTAACTTGGTCTTGTAACTCCTAAAAAAGAGAGGTTATGGCTCAACAATGGGCTACATCTTTACAGATAGAAATTGATAATTTGGTGTTCACATCAATTTTATGATCAAATGTTAGCAGCTATTGCAGATTTATCTACTACTTTTTTTTCTTTTTTACATTTCTAATGTGTTCCTTCATAATATTTTAATATTCATATTTCATAAAATATTTTATGTAAGAAGTGTTGCTATAGAAAGCTGTGTGACTTTACCCAACATATTTTTAAGAGACTTTGAGTTAATTAATACGTAAATTAATGAGTCATTTTTTAACATCTTACCTCATATTTTATGTTTCTTCAAACATGGGAACTAGTTTTCGAGAGAAGGATCTCTCTCATTTTCAACCGACATTATGACTACTGGATTTTCGTTGGAATCGTTTGAATCTGGTAGTCATAATGTCAGTTGAAAATGAGAGAGTTCCTTCTCTCGAAAACTAGTTCCCGTGTTTGAAGAAACATAAAATATGAGGTAAGATGTTAAAAAATGACTCATTAATTTACGAATTAAGAACCTCATAATGTTATTTTCCCATATTTAACTATAGACTTTGAGTTTTTTTTTTGTTTGTTAATTAATTAATTTGTTCATATTACGTTATTATGTAATTCTAAAAAATTAACCATACTCTTAATTACTGTAAATAATTAATTGTACAGGGTGGACCGCTCGAATGGACCTAATTTCAATTGCTTGTTACTGGCAAACGGTTGAAGATAGAAACTTAAAACAACGTTCATAGTACAGAAAAACTCACCAAGTTTCGAATCCTGTCGGTAGATGGCACAAAGATACATTTCTCGTTCTTAGATTTAATTGTTTGTGAAAATGGCGACTCCGCAGATGAAAGCGCAAGCTGTTTTGTGGTATGCGGAGTTTAAATCAATCATTAGAGTTCAAAGGGAGTTCCGGCGTGTGTTTAACCGTGATGCTCCAACTGCTAGAAGCATAAAGAAGTGGCGTGATACATTATTAGCTACAGGATCTGTGTTGAAGAAGCATGGTGGTGGTCGCAGAGCATCCGATGAAATGGTAGCAAATGTTCAAGCCGCATTTGAGCGAAGCCCCCGGAAGTCATTAAGAAGAGCTTCGCGGGAACTTCAAATACCAAAATCGACATTACAAACGGATTGTCCACAAACGCCTCAAACTGCACGCATATAAAGTGCAGTTAGTGCAACGTCTGGAGCCGAATGACATGCCGAAACGAGTGGAATTCGCCAATACGATGCTGGACCGTCTCGGCGCTGATCCTGACTTCATGACCAAGATTTTCTTCTCGGACGAAGCCACTTTCCATTTGTCAGGCAAGGTAAACCGGCATAATGTGCGGATCTGGGGATCGGAGAATCCTCACGCTATTCAAGAGCATGTTCGTGATAGTCCGAAGATGAATGTTTGGTGCAGTTTGTCACATAATAAGGTCATTGGACCGTTTTTCTTCGCCGAGAAAACTGTTCGTGGTACCACATATCTTGACATGCTGGAGCAGTTCTTCTTTCCACAAATTGAACAACTGCAGCCTAACATCGTTTTCCAGCAAGATGGTGCTCCTCCCCCACTGGTCCAATGAAGTTCGTACGACTTTGGACAACATTTTCCCTGGCCGTTGGATTGGTAGGGGAGGACCAATCGCGTGGCCCCCGAGATCTCCCGATTTAACACCACTGGATTTCTTTCTCTGGGGCTATGTCAAAGATAAAGTTTACACCACCCCAGTCAAAGACCTTCGTGATCTTCGTGAGCGCATCATAGAGGCTATTGAGAACATTCCAGAAGACATACTCCAACGTACTTGGCAAGAAATTGTTCATCGCTTTGATATCGTCACAGTGACTGCTGGGGCTCATATAGAGATGTGGTGATCTGGATATCAAAACTTGGTGAGTTTTTCTGTAATATGAACGTTGTTTTAAGTTTCTATCTTCAACCGTTTGCCAGTAACAAGCAATTGAAATTAGGTCCATTCGAGCGGTCCACCCTGTATTGTAACTAAAACCCTAACATACCGGATGGTGAAATAGGGTTTATATTATTGGAGATTCAAAAAAAAAAATATTTTTTTAAATGTGTTCTTTCGTTCTATTGAATTTTAAAATTCCCGGGGAGAGGAATTTGATATGCAAGTTCTTTAAACCACCAAAAGATGGAGTAGGAGTCGACATCCAGGGCTGACAACTTAAAAATCAATAGTCTTAACAAGTTGAAGATGAAACACAAGTGTGTATTAAAACATGTCGCAAAAGAACTCAACTTTTATGAGGTAAGATGTACCAGATTCACCTTATTTATAAAGAAGAACCTCATAATGTTACTTCCTACCGTAATTTTAAAATTCAATCTTTCATTTGAAGACTCTTAACCCATTCGCCCTAAAAGATGAGGTAGACTTGCTGGCAGTTAAATGACCTTCAACTCAGAAAACGAGGTACACTTGCTTAACTCTGCTATTATATATTTTGCAATATTTTGTACATCCCTTGGCAGGGTAATCTTTTGTTAACATTTATGAATAGTAGAGGAATGTTAATGTTATTCGTTTTTAAACAACTTAATGATGGACAAATTATATTTGAAAAGAAAAATATACGCCTACACTGGGGTTTGAACCCAGGACCTTTGACTCTCTATGTCAATGCTCTTCCATCTGAGCCACCTAGGCCTCCAATCTAAATGTGTTTTTTTCTCTTATACATAGTTAATTCCCTAACCCCAAATGCTTTGAGCCATTGCTATGATTTTTGCAAATGGCGGCTTCTTTATTAAGAAGACTTTTTATTGGGAATTTAAACATTACTTATAAAGCTTTATAAAAAGTCTTCTTAATAAAGAAGCCGCCATTTTCAAAAATCATAGCAACGGCTCATAGCATTTGGGGTTAGGGAATTAACTATGTGTAAGAGAAAAAAATACGCATTTAGATTGGAGGCCTAGGTGGCTCAGATGGAAGAGCATTGACATAGAGAGTCAAAGGTCCTGGATTCAAACCCCAGTCTAGGCGTATATTTTTCTTTTCAAATATAAGTAGAGGAATGTGTTTTGCCTTCACCCTTATTGTGATCTCAAGTACCATTATCTTTTGTTTGTTTTGAATGTTTGAGAATAGACAATAATTTATGGTAAATTGCGGTTTCTGTGGAAATGCATTGAGCATTAAACCTGAAGCAAACGGGTTAAAATGTTCTAAAACTACAGCGAGGAGCTCATAATGTTTTTTAAAAATGACAATATCGATTAACAAAACTAAATCAATGGGCATGCAATGGAAGGACTTAAATGAGGAAAGAAGATTACAAGTATTAGAGAATAAAGTTTGTAGGAAAATTTTTAGACCAAAGAGAGACAAACCAGAGAGAATGGTGAAGACTATATAACATTGAGCTACATGATCTTTATGGGAAGCAGACGTAATAAGAACAATTAAGTCTCGTAGTGGACTGCACAACCAAAATCCAAACTTCTTCTTCTTAAACTTAATTTGTAGGATTTTCATCCTGTTTATTTCCAAAATCACTCCTCGGAGGAAGACATACTGGATGTACATTCACTGTCTATCCATCTCTTGGCAGGTCTTCCTCTTGTTCTTCTCCCATCCATTGGTCTATCTTCTTTAGCTCTTTTTGCAAGCCGGTTTTCTTCCATTCTTTCTATATGACCCTTCCAATATTTTCGTCTATCTATAATAAATTTGGTTATGTCTTGAATATGGCAGTTGTCCCTAATTTCTGTGTTGTGTATTTTATCAAATAATGTTTTCCCCTGAATAGTTCTTAAGATTTTCATTTCGCATGTGCTTATTATTTGTTTAGTTTTTGTTGTATCAGCTCTAGTTTCTGCTCCATATACGATAACTGGTCGAACTATCGTTTTGTATATGCGGGTTTTGTTTTCTATTGACATATGTTTGTTGCACCAAATTAAATCTTTCATAGATCCTGATATTTGTGCTGCTTTATCAGCTTGTTTTTTTTACTTCTTTTATTAAATTTTTAGTGTTTGTTATTAATACACCTAAATAATTAAATTCTGACACTTGTTCTATGATTTTTCTTTCCATTTCTAATTTGCATCTTACTGGTTCTTTAGATATTGTTAAGCATTTTGTCTTATTCATGTTAATTTCCATATTGTATTTTTTGGCATTTATATTAAATTGATGTAAAATCTAAACAATGATCCAATTTTTCAATTTTTTAATGCTTCAATAACAACCTTAAAAACTGAAAAACTATGAATGTTAATTGCAAAGCAAATGTCTGAATCAAGACTGTGATTTCACAACAACTTCTGTGGATTTTTAGTTCTTTTATAGCTGTAGAAACAATAAGAAATTAAAAAACCAGGACCGTAGTTGTGTAATCCACTCCAATGGGACATGTGGCACGAAAGAGGAGCATGGAAACAACTTGTAGGAAAATGAGGGAAAGCGACCAGTAGGTAAGCCAAGAATGAGGTGAGAGAATAACATTAATCATAATTTGAGAGAAGTAGATTATACACGGGATAATTGGAAAACATTAGCTCAGGATAGGTACGTATAGAGAGTTTTATGTCCAAGTGACCATGAACCTAGGGGTATGATAGTGCCAGAGAGTTAGTCAGTTAGTTTAAAATATCAGAAACACTGTAAAACTTGAAAAATAAATAAAATAAAGTCTATTCTATGCCATGGTATCACCTGTGAATATTTGATTAACAAACGTTTCTGCTATACCCAATTGCTAACATGTTTACTCACATATACATAAGATGGTTGTATCCCAAGAGTTCATCTACGTTAGTTGGCAAGTTAGGGTTTTTGTGATAAGTTGGCTACACTGTCTGAGCAATCATCATCATAATTGGCTCGACAGCCCGATGTGGGCCTTGGCCGCCTTCAGAAACCTGTGCCAGACTTCCCTGTTCTGCGCTTCATTCTTCCAGTTTTTTATTTTTAAAATTTTAATGTCTTGAATTATACCATCCTCCCATCTTAATTTAGGTCTTCCAACTTTTCTGGCCAATAGTGGTTGTTCATTGTAAATTCTTTTTGTAATCCTTTTGTTGTCCATGCGAATAATGTGTCCAGCCCATGCCAATCTATTAACTTTAACAAAATTCAAAATATCTGGCTGATTGTACAATTTATACAAGTCATTATTGTATCTCTTTCTCCATGCATTATTTTCTTTCACGGCACCAAAAATGGATCTCAGTATCTTCCTTTCAAAACGCCCCAATACTGTCTGAGCAATGCCTAATACATATTTTACATTGTAAATATAGTGATTTTAGGTTATTTTGCGCTCAACTTCTCTCTTCATTTTAAGGCATTTATCACTTTTTTTTGGGGGTGGGGGGATCAACAAACATATATCATCAAGGAATGAACCTTAAGGTCTGTTCTGATCTCATGTTAGAATTGGTCTGTCCATCTTTTACTGGGTCTTGCTACATTTTATTTAATAATCAATTGAATTGGTGTATTCACGTAGACTTTCACGGCCGGAATTGCTATGATGATCTTGAAGATTTTCGGGCTGTAGGCCGTGGTCGTGGGGCTTGTAGTTCCCCGACATTTCGCCAGAGACTGCATCTGGCATCCTCAAGGGTTGTCTTGAGACTGGCAATTCTGTCCACTGTCTGTCCTATTTATACGTTCACCAGTCGATGTGTTCGTAAGTTACATCTGCCTTCTGATTGGTCAGCATTAGAGACTTGCATTGCTCCAATGAGATTGCTGTTTGATGGTCTAGTCGACTGTATGTTATATCTGCCTTCTGATTGGTCAGCGGTAGGGACTTCCATTGCTCCAATGAGATTGTGCTGTTTGATGGTCTAGTCGACTGTACGTTATATCTGCCTTCTGATTGGTCAGCATTAGAGACTTGCATTGCTCCAATGAGATTGCTGTTTGATGGTCTAGTCGACTGTACTTGTAGAGGTTTACATTCTGCATTTTTTAGAACCGGTATCCTAATGTTATTGAAGAGACACGTTTAAGTCACTGTTTGGGCTATGATCGGATGGGAAGAACTGTTAGGAATGCGAATTCTGGATGAGACTGTTAGTGGTGATCGGTATAGTGATATCCTTAAACAAATTGTCCTGCCGGTAATGCAAAGTGCTGAACATGAACAATGTTTATTCCAGCAGGATGGTGCGCCTCCTCACTATGCAATTGCGGTTGAACCGAAAGTGCGATTTTCGGTTCGTAACATCAGTGCCGTTATCCTCCCTGAACTGAAAGATTCGTGAACTATGCCAATATCCCTTCTCTATGCATCTACCCCCACTCTCCTTTCTACCTCTCCTATTGCGCTGTTTGTACTGCGCATCTCCCCTTCCACCTCAGAACGCTCAAATACGATATGCACATTCAGAACATTATCATTCGATCGGAACATTTTGTTGGAACTATGTTGTCTGGAGCACGCGAGTGGCATGTTTTGCGTTTTTGGCCTGTTTGTATGAGTTTGTATGAGTGAACTTGTTTGAGTGAGTATGATATTTTTTTTATGTTAATGATTATTAATTTGTTTTTCTTTTAAATTCAAGAATGATCAATATTTATATTTGATTATATTTTTCCTATACTTCAGACGTCTTGTTTATATTAAACATCATTTTTATATACATCCTGTTTAATGTTCAAATTATTTATGTGCATGCTGCTGTTCGGTATATTCCCGTACATAGACTTACTTAATAAATTAATGAGTCATTTTAACATCTTACCTCATATTTCATGTTTTTTCAAACACAGTAACTATAGTTTTCAAATGATCTTGTCATTCATTTTCAACCGCCATTATGACTACCGGATATTCGTTGGAATCCCCTCTATAACGTTGCCATCTGGTGTTGATTTGACGAACTTCGAGATATCGTTGCCATCTGGTGTTGATTCGATGAACTTCGAGATGAGGTCACGTTCATCCGGAATGTCGAAATTCATAGATTTAAATTTGTTCTTCTGTATAAATATTTGGTGTTGATTCGATGAACTTCGAATTTAAATTTATGAATTTCGACATTCCGGATGAACGTGACCTCATCTCGAAGTTCATCGAATCAACACCAAATATTTATACAGAAGAACAAATTTAAATCTATGAATTTCGACATTCCGGATGAACGTGACCTCATCTCGAAGTTCATCGAATCAACACCAGATGGCAACGATATCTCGAAGTTCGTCAAATCAACACCAGATGGCAACGTTATAGAGGGGATTCCAACGAATATCCGGTAGTCATAATGGCGGTTGAAAATGAATGACAAGATCATTTGAAAACTATAGTTACCGTGTTTGAAAAAACATGAAATATGAGGTAAGATGTTAAAATGACTCATTAATTTATTAATTAAGAACCTCATAATGTGTTTCCCAATTTTAACTTTGAATAGACTTACTTACTTAGGAGATCATACAAGCTTCCTTTTTTCCGTCTAGCTTTCATGGTTAATAATAATAATAATAATAATAATAATAATAATAATAATAATAATAATAATAATAATAATAATAATAATAATAATAATAATACACCCAATTTAGCTAAGAATCATAATTACTCAAGTGTTTTAGGATCAATTGTTGATTGATGTTTAAGTGTTTGGAAAAGAAAGATGAATCAATCTTTGCTTCTTATGGGCCCGGGCAAAGGCTTTTGAATAATAACCCTGATTGTTATGAACTCAAGGCTAATATATACAATGGAAACAAAAGACGATACACGGCGGCGCAATAAAAATTATAAGGCGCCACAAAATGGTAGCAGTCAGCGTGGTTACATACTGCACACAGTGAGGGAAATTTTGGATGATCATTTGCAAAACAGGTGGGTGGGATGAAGAGGCCCCATTGAATGGCCAGCCCGTTCTCCTGACCTCACAGCATGTGACTATTGGTTGTGGGGTTATTTGAAGGAGAAGGTTTATGCGCGGTAACCTCTAGACGTCGACAGGCTGAAATTAGTGATTGAAGAAGAAATTAGAACTATTCATCTAAACATGTATCATAACGCAATGAATGACTTCCCAAAGCGTTGCCAATTACGCTTGGATGTAAATGGCGAACAGTTTGAAGCAATAAAATGACTTGCTTAGTGTTGTTGTAAGTGATTTGTTTTGTTCTATTGTTGTAATTTGAAGGATTCTCTTTCCAATGATAACATCATATTTCCTTTAATAATAATACTTCTTCTTCTTCCTTCCAAGTATTAGGCCAAGGCCTGTTATGATCCTATAGAAAATTTTCCCTCCAGTGTTTCATAGGACGGCCCAGTGATCTTCGTCTTCTTGGTATATAATTATAAACAGCTTTGGAGATCCGATTTGAACTCATTCTTTCAAGATGGTGTTTCAAATTTAGTTGGTACTGTTTAATATATTCCAAAATTGGTGTAATCTTCAATTCTTTTAAGATATCGGTGTTCCTTTTCCGATCCCATCTGGTGTAACCCGCTGTTCTGCGCATGGATCTCATTTCACAAGCCGTTATTCTGCTTTCATGTTGTTTTTTTAGTGTCCATGCTTCACTACCATAGGTCAACACTGGTCTAGCCAAAGTGTTATATAAACGTAATCTGGTGTTTTTTTGTACAAGGGATGGTTTCATAACTTGATTAATAATTCCTAAACTTTTATTATAACTAGTAACTTTTTCAGGGATATCCTTTTCATCCCAGATAGAGAGATAATATCCAAGATATTTAAATTGATTAGATCTCTCTAAAATTTTATTCTGGAGACAGATTTTACTTTGTATGGGGTCCTTCCCATGAAATGCCATAATTTTAGTTTTGTTAATTGACATTTCCATATTAAATTTGGCACCTATTTTTTGTAAATTATAAATTGATCGTTGCAAATCATTTTCGGAAAGTGCCAGAAGAGCTAAATCGTCTGCAATAAGAATAGCATCGAAATAATAATGCTTTCGTCACTAAATGCGATCAAACGTATAACCATATTTCTGAAACGCAATGTAGGTGGTACGGTGGCATAGAATCACACAAGAAATAATAGAAACTAATACAATCACCAAGTTAGCACAATTCTAAGGCACACACAAGTATATGTTAACCCTTACCAAAAAGCTCCTCCTCACTCACATGATTATCAACTGAATTAACTCACACTTTTATCAGAGAGCTCTAAGATAAGGTAATCTTGGTATCCAAAGAGAATTGTGTGCCAAAGATAACAGCTCTATCATACCTACTCAAACATGGTGAAAAGAAGGAATCCCACCACAAAAACTTGCCACACTTACAATTAAGTCTTCTCCGACCAATTATGCGTATTGCTCCAATCACAAGTTATATTGTACACCTGCGAAAAACAAAAACTTTTTATTCTCTAAATAAATACAAAAAAGCACTCAAGAAATGTGGTTGAATGTGGAAGAATGGTGATAATTTTACAGTATTTGGCCGGCTGCCCACACTTGTAAGACTTGACAGGTGAGTAACAATATTAAACCATAAGCTAAGATCTATCGAACTGTAAGGTTTCCTTTTACATACTAAATAGTTCTCATATACATAAGCTAAATTGTTATTTATGTTACAAGGACTCAAATGCAATTTTACAGATGATTTTACACGAGGTTCATGGCCACGTGGACAAAAGCTCTCCATACATCCCTATCCTGAGATGTTTTCCAATCATTGCCTGTATAATCTTCTTCTTCTTGTAAGCCTATGTTTCCCTTAACATAGATTTAGGTGCTCTCCCCCTACAGGGAAGAATTTGAACCAAACTAATTTAGTTACACTTGTTTTCGTATAGATGTTACTTGAGTGGTCAGCATTCTGCCTCATACTGACATCTAGGAAACCAAGGTAGTACTAGGATGGGAAATTTTGCTTAGAGGCCTTTTTTATTCAGGCTTAAGGACCTTTTACGAGCCTGAACATCTTCAGACTTGGGACCCACGGCTTAAAGTCCCTCCCGGAGAACTTACTCCTTGCATTTTTCCATCCTAAAAAATCCATAGACCCCAGCCGGGTTTGAACCCACGACCCTCGGGACCAGAGGCAAGGCGCATAACCACTAGTCTACCGCGGCCAATCCTGTATAATCTACTTTCCCAAATCAAGATTAATGTTATTTTCCCATCTCATTCTTAGCCAATCAACTGGGCATTTTCCCTCTGGTTTTCCTACAAGTTTCCATGCCTCTCTTTCATTCCCCAATTCATGCCACTGTCCTGCCCATCGCAGTCTATGAGACTTAACTGTTCTCATTATATCTGGCTTCCGATAAAGGCCATGTAGTTCACTGTTATGTAGCCTTCTCCATTCACCTGTCTGTTCATCTCTCTTTGGTCCAAAATTTTTCCTAAGAACTTTATTCTCAAACGTTCGTAATCTTTTCTCCTCCCTTAAAGTAAAAGTTCATGTTCTGCATCTACAAAATATAACTGGGAGAAAAACAGTTTTGTATATTTTCAGTTTGGTAACATACATCCTTCCATAATTCTCTCTGGCATTCTTTAACCTTCCAGTTTACTAAATATGTCCATCTCATTCCAACCTTCTCTATTTTATAAGTCATACCAGATTTATCTCTTTGAGTGTCTCAAATCTCTGTGTGTGGTGTGCAAGAACACATGTATTGTTCCATTAGATTCTTAACAGAGGGATTTACTATTACAAATGGTTTAAGGCAAGGTTGCAGTTTATCTCCAACTCTATTCAAAATCTATCTCGAAAGAATATTAAGAGACTGGAGGAAAAAATGGGCATACCAATCCAAAATACACATGTATATTCACTAAATTTTATAGATGGGATTTAAGTGAAATAGAAAAAAGCAAAATTATTGTATATCCATTTACATTAATATAAAATACCAATAAAATCTACATACAAATGTATTCCATTTTAGATATATGGGCTATCTAAAAAGAATTACAATATAAATTTATATATTCTTTTTTACTTATTCAACTAGAAATAAAAAAACATTGAAAATACAATAGGAAGTAACATTATGAGGTTTTGCTTAATAAATAAGTTTGATCTGTATTCTTCTTATCTCATATAGTTGTTTCTTTTAAGACATATCTTTCTAAGCATGTTTGCTCCATCTTCAGTTGGTACAGACTTGGGAAAAATCAATCTGTACCAAGTGAAGATCCCAGGGGGCACACCATAGCGTAGTGGTTAAGGCAGTGCTCTACAAATTGGAAGGTCGAGGGCTCAAGTCCCGGTGGGATCAGGATTTTTAAACTGACCCAAACCTTCTGGTGGCACCATGGCCCTGGGGTCAACTCAGCCTCTAACTGAAATGAGTACCAGATGCTTGTTCTGGGGGTAAAGGTGGCCGTCACGCAGGGCTGACAACCCAGCTGACATCAAGTGCTGATTGTATAGAAAAAGTGGGAGCCTTAACATCCTACTAACCCAACGGTCTCCTAAGGCCAGTAGTGGGAACACTTTACTTTACTTTTACCAAGTGAAGATGGAGCAAACATGCTTTGAAACATAGGACTTAAAAAAAACAACTATATGTGGTAAGAAGAATACAAACAAACTTATTTATAAAATAAATAATAGTTTTAAAAAACTAAAAGAACACGCTTTATTAGAAAACTAAAAAATGAAAAATAATTTTAATTTCCAATACGCTTGGGATAAAATAAAGTGGTCAACAAAAAAATCATCTCCAACACATATAGAATAAAATTTGAGTTATCAACAAAAAGAAAATAATTTTACCATCAAAAGCGTGGGTGCTTTTTATGATTTTTACATTTTCTTCTTAGAGAGCTTACTTTTACCAATATCTGTTTATTATCAAATATATTAATTGATATAGAGCACCCCACGCCTTTGATGGTAAAATTATTTTCTTTTTGTTGATAACTCTAATTTTATTCTATATGTGTTGGAGATGATTTTTTTGTTGACCACTTTATTTTATCCCAAGCGTATTGGAAATTAAAATTATTTTTCATTTTTTAGTTTTCTAATAAAGCGTGTTCTTTTAGTTTTTTAAAACTATTATTTATTTGATTTTATGATGATTATGGCCAGGATTTTAGAAAATAAATATGAAATTATTGTATTGTCACGGGTCCTCTACAAGATACAAAGTTTCAAGTCTATCCAATGTTTCTAAGTGGGTGAAAATCGCGTTGAAAGATTCCGTTACATTTATACAAAAACACTTTTTTTGATTTTCTGATGATTATGGCCAGGATTTTAGAAAATAAATATGAAATTATTGTATTGTCACGGGTCCTCTACAAGTATACAAAGTTCCAAGTCGATCCGATGATTTTAAGTGGGTAAAAATCCCATTGAAAGATTCCGTTACATAGATAGATAGATACAGGTCAAGCTAATATAAAGCGTGTAAAAACATATTTATTAGGCATAGCAGCGCATGGCAGGTATTAGCTAGTGTTTTAAATGATTTAAGAACTTCTGTTGATTTTCTAAATGTATAAAATCATTCCTTCAACTCTCGTTACACAACGTTCCATCTCTTCAACTAACAGGAAATCCTTATCAGCCATACACAAATCACTTCATAGAATAATGACTCAACAATGTCATAACATAAGCACATTTCTTTTAAACATCATTAAGCAAGAATAGTTAAAAAAGAAAAGTTGTTTTCCAATGGCTTGTCGTTGGGATCATTTAACCCATTTTTGCTTTTTGCCTCCCAGTGAAGTCCAAATAAGTTGTTGGGTTGTTGAAACTTTTTGGACAATTTTGTGCAATGTAGCAGATGTTCCTGATCCATTCTTGAATTTGGTTGACAGCACAAAATGCATTCTTCACTTTCGGTTATTTGGATGATGTTATGCATCAACCTGTTAAGCACCATTTTTAAAAAATGTGATTTTGATGCCATCTGTTGCACTGGCTCATAAAGTAAGTGTACGCACACTTTTAGCACCAAATCTTTAAATATAGCCTTATTAAAAGGTAAAGTGATCCCACTACATGCCTTAAGAGGCCCTAGGGGTAGCAGGAGGTTAAGGCTCCCACTTTTCTAGACAATCGGCACTTAATGTCAGCTGGGTTGTCAGCCCTGCGTGACATCTGCCTTTACCCCCAGAACAAGCATCCGTACTCATTTCCATTAGAGGCTAAGTCGACTCCAGGGCCATGGTGCCGCCAGAAGGTTTGAGTCGGTTTAAAAATCCTGACCCCACCAGGACTCGAACTCTCAACCTTCTGGCTTGTAGCTTAACCACTACACTACGGTATAGCCTTATTATTAAAGAAAAATGTAAACACCATCAGTCCTATAAGAGATTCTATGTTTTGCAACAAATGGGTAATAGTCATTCAAAATATCTCTGCAGGCATTGCTTGTTGCTACTTGTGACATAAAACAGTAAAACTTGCTTAAAGTGGAATCGCATGGGACCAATTTTTTTTTCCACATTAGACAAAATTCCGCATTATAAAAAAAACTAAAATTTATTAAAAATCTTATAGTTTGTATGAGCGACTTTGGCGGTAATGCGCAAAAAAACAGTCCTGTTTCGTCATCATTAAAAATGTCTCTTAGGTGCATATCCTGAAATTAAAATGTGCAGTTTCGGTTTCCGCTCACTAACTACACTTTTGTCCATATCCTTTGATTCTACAAAAATTTCATTTCACACAACATTGTGTCGTCTTTTAAAACTGTCCAGCCAACCTGAAGATGCCTTGAAATCATTATTCCCTAGGAATTTAGCAACAGCTAGAGCTTGACTTTGAAGCATCGGTCCGGAAATTTAGAGATTTATCTTCAATCACTTTCACTTTTCGTTTAATGACAATGATACATACATTTTAGCCATCTTTATTTTGTAAATTCAGAATGTTACCTATGCAAGATCGGTCTCAGAACTTAAACTAATTTAAGATTTTACAGTGCAATGCTTATTTGTAAGACAGATATCTGTATTTCGCATTACGGGTGTGCAGTGAGGCCGAAAGAAAATTTCAGTTACAGGAAGAATCTATACATTCACCCGGCGGCTAGAATCATTCCTTATTTAGTTTTGGCCTAATGGAAATTCAATGAAATGGAAATTAATTTATTTCTCTGTCTAACTTCTTTATAAACATTTTTTCAAGAATTGTGTAAAAATATCATTCCGTTTCCATGTTGGACAGATTACATTTTATGCAAAATAAATACACGTAAAATTACTATTATTTCGCCGGGATCAATAAATTTGTTCACATTGGACAGATTTCTGCATTATTCACGTTCCGGATTAAACAAGATTTACTGTATAAGGCAGTGTACAATGGGCAAAGAATCACAGTTGCCTTTTAATAGTGCTTGTAACCACATCGTTCACTCTTGAACAGTGATTTCGTGTCGATACAACAATTTGTATGTTTGTATTATATACGTATGGAGATGCCTAAAAGTCTCCAAGAAAAGTGATTAATTCACAAGGCAGAAAGATAATTTACATATTGCAATGTGCACTGCTAACTAACTTTCTACTAGACCTGCACTGTCAGCGTCCCACGTCCCATTCCCCTCTGCACTTCATAGTTAGCACGTGTTCTATTCCTGTATAAACACGACTGCAGTGCTCTCCGTCAACAAATGCGCTTACTCCTTAAACGGGTAATATGAAACCCAGATCTTTATAAATGCTAATCTGAATTGTTTAGAACAAATTAACACATTTAACTATCTCAGATACCATGTTACATTCGAAGAGGAAAAAGATTTTAGTCAAAAAATTATAAAATTTAATGGAGTAACAGGAACTACAAATAATTTTATATAATAAATTTGGGAATTTTTAACATTATGAGGTTTAATTCATAATAATTAAATGAATCGTGATTTCTTCTTACCCCTACTATTATAAATAATATTTTCAAGCCAAACACAGTTCAACAACACACACGAACTAGAATTTACAAAACACTGGCCAGACCCACATTATGTTACAGCAGTGAGGCCTGGACAATTCGCAGTGTAGATGAACAAAGACTAACTGCGGCAGAAATGAAATTTATGAGACGTACTGCAGGTTACACAATAACAGAACATTAAAAGAATTCTGAGATTCTCAAAGAATTACAAACAGAATCAGTCATGGAATATGTAAAAAATACAGAAACAACTGGAAATCTCACGTAAGAAGAATGAGCTGAACAAGAATACCATCAAATCTTAAATTACCAGCCACAAGGCAAGAGGTCTTTGGGCAGACACTTCAAACGTTGGATTGACACCGTAACAGACCACTAGGTCTATCACATGAAAGAAAGAAGAAGAATTTTGCATCATGCAGTTAGTGCCAAATGTTCCTGCTCTTTTATTGTTGATGCATAACTGTCAAACAAGGAAAATAACTTTTAATATCCAGTTTGTTAGTTTGGCGCAACAATAAATAGTGAAGATTGACTTAAATTTTAAATGTATTTTTCTCAAAACTTACATAATAACGCATAGCTGGTTGATGCATAATGCCATCCATTTTCATCTTATGTAGGTATGCAAGCAAGGCAGTCATTGGACTATATTTTCAGTCTAACTGTGGCAACAACTTCTTCTCTTGGTAGAGCATTTGCCTAGAGTGTGAATGGTCCTGGGTTCAAACCCCAGTCTGAGCGTATATTTTCTCTTCAAACATAATAGATGCTATTATGCTTTTAAAAAATATTCAAATCACACTTAACAAATTTAAAAACTAAACTGACCTTGTATAAGTATCCAGTAAACTCTTTGTTAACTTACTCATGTAAAATTCCAATGTAATTGATTCTGAATGACTCATTTAAAATTCTACTTACACTATAAGATAAGAGTCATACATTTTTAGAGAAATACATATTGTTCAATACTTTACCTGTTACCATAAATTAATGATGATATAACTAACTAACTCACTGACACTATCAAATCCATAGGTTCATAAGCTCCCACACATCCCTATCTGAGCTAATGTTTTCCATCATTTCTGTATAATCTGTTTCTCTCAAACCATGGTTAATGTTATTTTCCAACTGAGAGTTTTCCCTCTGGTTTTCCTACAAGAAACTTCCATGACCCTTTCTCGTTCACCATTCATGTCACATGTCCTGTCGATCACAGTCTACGAGACTTAACTGTTCTTATTATATCTGGTTTCCTATAAATATCATATAGTTCACTCTTATGTAGTCTTCTCCATTTAATTAAATAAAAATAAAACGTAAGTTTTTACTGGATACAAAATTTACGCCAATATAATTAAGAACAAATTATACAAACATCTTAACAGCCTCCTCAGCGAAGAACAGAATGGCTTTCGTAAAGGTCGATCCTGCTGTGATGGTTATTTCTCCATTAAATTATTAATAGAAAAACACAGGGAGTTCAATGTAGAAACACATTTAGCTTTTGTGGACTTCAAAAAAGCCTTCGACAAAATCAATAGGAATAAACTGTTGGAAATTTTAGCTGACAACAATCTACCACAACAGCATATTTTAAATTTATACAATATCTATAAAACAAATTTGATTTCAGTTTGAATCAATAACACACAAACAGAATGGACCGAAATTAATAGGGGCATAAGACAAGGATGTGGCCTCTCGTCCTTGCTCTTTATCATATGTATGGATAGAATACTCCAAGATTGGTGACAGACGAGACATGGTTCTATCCAAAGTAATAGAAACCATAAAATAGACTCTTTGCTTTTTGCTGATGATTTGGTAATAATAGCTCCAACAGAAACAGATTTACAGTATTCTATACACAATTTGAATATAACTGCAAAAAAGGTACAATATGGAAATCAATACAAAGAAAACTAAAGTGATGACCTTCTGTGGGAAATACCCTATACCTAGCAAAATTGTTTTAGATGATGAAATTTTAGAATGAGTAAATGAATTTAATTATTTGGGTTATAATTTAACATTTCAAGATGAAGCTGATATATCAAAGAAAATCACAAATTTTACAAAAACAACGGGGATAATTAACAGTATAATGAAACCATCTTCAGTACAGAAGAACACAAGATTACGACTTTATAAGGTTCTTGCAAGACCAGTATTAAGATATGGTAGTGAAGCATGGACAATACAAGAGATGAAAGCCGAATAACAGCAAATGAGATGCGATTTATGCGCCATACAGCAAGCTACACAAAGTGGGACCATAAAAGAAATGATGAAATTATGGAAGAGTTGGATTGTAGAACCCATTCTTCACCATATACAAAACTACCAGAACAACTGGAAAGCTCATCCATCTTCAACGAATGCCGTCTCATAGAATTCCAAAAGCCATAAATACGCTACTGCCCCCAAGGCAAAGATCGCTGGGACATCCAAAAAAGCGCTGGATGGAAAATTCCTCTTTGAGACTGTAATAGGCCACATGGCCTAATACTTGCATGGATGATGATGAAGTTTTATATGATTTTCATATTTGAAGGGTTCGGCTGTAAAACATGGTAACTGACAAATTCTTAAAAATTGAGTTGTAACATATAAACTGTGATAAGTGACTTCCTGAACACTTGGTGAATGTTGTTTTATTTACCGTGACAATATATCTGCTATCTATTGATGGGTGTAAAAACTATGTGCACCAAATGCTTCAAGAGGTCGCATATTACAGTTTACATGCTACAACCAATTTTCAAGAATTTGTCAGTTACCATGTTTTACAGCCGAGCCATTCATTTATTACAATATAAATTTGCCTATCTGTTCATCTCTCTTTGGTCTAAAAATGTTTCTAAGAACTTTATTCTTAACTACGGTCTTTAGCCTTGGTTTTAGACGAGGCTATTAACCCGGCCCAGTGTGTACAGGGGGCATAAGCCAGAACTGTATACAGCTGGGTAATTCTTGACAGGCGCATTCTCGTCGCGGGGGTGAACACTAAGAATCTTAGTGACTAAGTTCTGTCAAGGACCCAATCTCTTGGGGTATATCGAGGGCCCCTGCTCAGGGATACGGGTGAAGACCTCAATGGTTGGATCGGCAAAAAGAACAAGCTTCAATAAAGGCGAGACAAGCGGAAGAGGCAGCCCTCCACCTGGGGTTTCTACAGATGGAAGCATGTTCAAATGCTTTGAGGCGACAGCCCCACCATTGGACTACTCGGCAGCAGGCCGGTTACCTGCTACGAGGAATTATAAAAAAAACTCGAACTCCCCAAAGCAATATTCGGACAGTTCACATATACAAAGAATGCCAAATAATCGTTTATCATAACAGCTGCTTCATTATAGGCCTCTAGGCCGAAGAAATGTAGGAAGACCAAAACGTCGTTGGAAGGACGACCTGCACCTGCGGCATGTAGTGCGCCGGGGAGTGGAACGGGCCAACAGGCCCATACCTTGAAGATGATGATTATTCTCAAATACTCGTAATCCTTTCTCTTCCCTTAAAGTAAGAGTCCATGTTTGCATCCATACAATTTAATTGTGTGAATGACAGTTTTATTTATATATTTTTCATTTTAATGTTTTTTGATACCTCAGGGGTCCTCATCTAGGGGATATGTGAATGGCGACCACAAGGTGCCCAAGCTGAGCAAAACATTTCTTCCGCTTACTTGTGTTTTGCACTCTTTTAACATTACTATCTCACCTCTCTTGGTTAACTCTTTTTTTTTTACCCCGACGCTATTAGGGCATCCGAGGGCTAGGGAGTCTTTCCTTTCTTCCATTTCTTCTTTCCTTTATTTTCTTTTCTTCTCCAGAAAAGCCTGACCAGAGGCTATAAGATGGCAGCCCCATCACTGGTCTTGCCTTCCTTTGGCCAGCAACCAATCGAAGGGACTATTATTATGCTTTCAAGTCTTATATGAGAATTTCCCGAAATCTCTGGGCCGTCCTGTGAAACGCTGGAGGGAAAATTTTCTATAGGATCGTAACAGGCCTTGGCCTAATACTTGGAAGGAAGAAGAAGAAGAATGTTTTTTGAGAGAAGTTTGGATGACAAGGGTCCCTATAATATGCAATAGCATGCATTTCCACAATTGAGCGATGTGTAATTTCCTTGTGCATCTCATTCTTATTTGTAATTATTGTTCCTAGGTATTTGAATTCAGCCCCCTTTGAGGTTAACCTTATATTTAATTTCTTTTTATTTACTTTCTTACACCTTGAATTTTGGGTGCACCTTATATTCATTATGCCTTACATTCGGACATATACTGTAACTTAAGAAAAATCCTACATGAATCCATCCATTCACTGGCTGATTGGCTCAAATTCAAGCCTTGGCCTCCCTTAACTTCGGCCTCCAATCATTTTTATTTTGAAGCGGCAAGCCTCCAGTTGCGACACTTAAATAGGTTTGCAGCATCTTCCTTAATATCATCCTCCCATCTTATTTTGGTCTTCCAATTTGTTTATACCCCATTAAACATGTTGTAAGCACCTTTTTTGTGCTCGGTCTGTTGAGTGCCTTTGTACATGGCCAGCCCATTCCAATTTCTTTAATTTAATAAAATTGGCAAGGTCAGGTTCATTGTATTTGTCGTACAATTTTTTGTTGCATCGTATTACCTTGTCGTGGTGGAGTGGCTTACGTGCTTAAATGATCCCGAGAGCTATGCCGACAGTAGCATTGCTGCCAATAGGGTTACCCATGCTGGACTGGTCGAAGGTGATAAGCCAGAAGAAAAAAGTACCTTGGTCGAAAGAGTGATGATCTTTCACTGTAAAGTACAACTATCAAGAAATGCGGACATGGGTTCCACTGGGGTAAAATTTTCTGGAGGTCAAATAGTCCCCCATTCGGTTTTCCAGGTAGGGACTACTTCATGCCAAAGGCTCATTCTCCACTCACCATTACTATTTATCGGTCCAAATACGTTTCTGAGTACATTTTTTCAAAATTATTTAGGGCTGATCTTTTAGTGAGGCTCCATGTCTCACTATCATAAGTCAAACTGTTCTTATTAAAACTTTATATAGCCCTATTTTAGTAGCTGAGTGTATGTTATTTACTCTTCATTATTTTACGAAGTGAGTAATAAGCTTTGTTGGCCAGTTTCAGTCTTCTTGTTGGGTTTCTGAACATATTTGTTTTATGGGATGGGGATGTCAAACCCACGCCCAACCTCCAGTAATCCGGGGGGGGGGGGGGGCTGATGATTTTCTGTTGGGGTTTTCTGCCTTGGCTGTATGGCCCAATTTTTAAGAATCGGGAACTCGCTTTTTCGCCCCTGCACTTCTTAGTATTAACCAGGAGCCACAATGAGGACGTGATGCATTGGGCTGGACAGGAATAAATGACATTTCTCTGATTTTATTAGTGTGCACCCACCAGCAAGGTGCACACTCCTGAGACCACATATAGCCCCTTCGGCTCCTCCTACATGAATCAAGTGGATATAAAATTATAAAACAGTGAATAAAACAACTGGACATTCATGCAATAAATAATTGGGTGAGTAAGATATAAATGGAATCTGCATGTAGGCCTATCTCAAATGGTACCAGACAGGATGGTTTATACTGTATATCAAGAGATAATGTACCAACAGATGGGAGGAAGTCAGCTGGAGTACTGAACAAACAGAAAGGTTCTCGGTTTTAGAATAAACAGGCTGTAAGTTTATGCTATGCTATGCTATGCAGAGAAGAAGAATTTGGGATGACAAGTGTCTCTGTAAAGCACAATAGCATGTGTTTCAGAGTTGATCATACGTTTAATTTCTTACTTTACCTCATTCCTGTTTGTAATATTACTGTTCCTACGTATTTGAACAATGCTATTACCAATATAAGATTATTAAACATATATCTTCTTCTTCTGCTTCATGAAATTAGGCCTTTTGACCTGTTTTCACATCAAGTGGGATTTAATGAATCCTCCCATCTAGTAAATGGGCGTCCAACATTTCTAGGTCCTATTGGTTTGTACTTTAGTAACAGCTGAGGGATTCTATCTGTAGGCATTCTCTTGACTTGTTCATACCAGTTGTTTCTCGTGTTGTCAATTCTATTTGTTAAATTGAAAATATTTAAGTCATTCCTAATATCCTCACTTCTTTTCTTGTCCAAAATTGTCACACCTGCTACTGAACGTAGGAACTTCATTTCTGCAGTTTCTATTTTCCTTCTGTCTGAACGGTTAAGAGTCCAATTTTCACTTGCATATGTTAAGACAGGCACTGCCATAATTTTGTAAAATTTTAGTTGTGTGCTCCTCAAAGTTTTATTTTTCAGTGTCCGTCTTATAGTGCCACACATTCTGTAAAATCTATTTAATTTAATATTAATATCTTCCTTCTGGCAGTATGATACATTGCATCCTAAATAATTAAAATTGTTCACCTGTTGTATTATACTGTTATTAATACTGATTTTACACCTCATATGGTCTTTAAACATATATACTTAATACAATTGCAAAAACTATAAATCAATAAACATAGACACCTGAAAAATCTTCTGAATACATCTTTGTACTTCACAGAGCAAATTTGTTAGCACAAATTATCATAAATAAACACTTAGTTACTCAATACACGCAGACCTTCAAACAAACACATCACATGACTGGGATGAGAAAATCTGATACATTTAGCCTATATGAGCTGCTTCATATTCATAAGTAATGCCACGAGTAATTTCCAAATTATCGATAAATTCACGACTCATGAAGTGAGGAGTGAATTTATCTAGAGAATTTGGAAATCAAGAGTGGCATTTGTTACGACTATTTAACGAATAAAATTAAGCTATTTACTCACAAATCATTATTTAACCATCCATCATAGTAATTCTGCCCGAAGGCAGGTCCTTCACTGCAATCACAGCACTTTCATGCTATGCTTGCAGCTTTACTAGGGAATTGTATAGGTGTGGTAGCTTCCTTGCTTTCCACACCGGTGAAGGATGATGATGATGATAATGATAATGGTAAGGATGATAATGATAAGGATGATGGCCATATGATTTCGGGGACCGTTTGGGCCTTAAAGTTTTCCTGACATTTGTCTTACAGGTGAGGAAAAATCCCGATATTTAACCATAGTTATTTTAAAATATTTATATATTTAACGTAAACGGCGATGTTTGAAAACAAATGAGAAGCGATAGGTATGCTTCATCTGCTTCTTTTGTTTATCACTGAAACCAGATCATACTATTTATTGCCAAAGGAACGCAATATTGTAAGAATGCTCTCTAGTGGAGAAAAAATGAAACACATGAAACTGTATATTAATTCATTTCCGATGTCGTATGATGTAAATATGACAATTATATTTTTCTGGATTGTTATCTGGGAAAAAATACATTTAAGAAAGTGCAAACAGTGGTTTCTTTTTTTGGTGGTATAATCAATTGCTACAAATGTTTTTATATTAACTCCCACATGCGGCATGTGTTAACATTCATGCACTATATATACAATCTGGTAGCCGTATTTCTCACAGGCTCAGTCACTGCAAAATAATGGTCAGACCTGTTCAGAATATTAAAAAGGAGGAGCTTTCTTTAATATGGTAATTATAACACTGATAAATATTTCGTGAAACACGACTCTGATTGGTTGTAAAACAGAAATGATTGAAACATGATTGGCCATTGACTCCCATTTGGGGCATGAGTTAAATAGTCTATACAAGCAATTTGTATTAGCACGATTATTTTTTTTATTATCCCGGCTTTTACAATGAATCTACATTTTTCCGGTACCCATGTTCACAGTTAACTACACATTTGTTTCAACATATTTTTCCATTCCTGTCTGTTCATCCATATATCTTCTTCTATTTCCCATTCCCTCTCAGCTTCATTGATTCCCTGAATCCAGGTAATATTATTATGTGTATCCAGCCATAGCTGATGACACGAATCCATTGTATACTTATGCTATAAGTTGTAATGGGGCTGCATTTGAACCTGCAGCTTATGTGGGCATTCAAGGTGAGTGTCCACGAGGTTAAAAGAAAGATGTAGAGGAAAGACAGAAATGAACACTTCGGCCACGAATGCTCTAATACCATCAGGGTCGAAGAAAACAAGAAGTCAGGCAAGGGAGACTGGATAGTAAAGTGATCCCACTACAGGCCTCAGGAGGCCCTTGGGGGTAGTAGGATTCTTGACAATCGGCACTTGATGTCAGCCTTATGTGATGGCCGCCTTTACCCCCAGAACAAGCATCTGGTACTCATTTCCATTAGAGGCTGAGTCGACCCCAGGGCCATAGTGCCGCTAGAAGGTTTGGGTCAGTTTAAAAATCCTGACCCCACCGGGACTCGAGCCCTCGCCCTTCTGGCTTGTAGCACAATGCCTTAACCACTACACTACGGCGTGGAAAGTAAAAAGAGGGATCTGATACTAGAAAAGGAAGAAATATCAGATTGGTTAAAGATAAAAGTAAGGAGCAAAACACAAATAAATGGATAAATGGAAGCAATGTTTTGCTCAGCTTGGGCACCTTATGGTCGCCATCCACATATCCCCTAGATGGGGACCCCTGAGAGTTCCTATAAGGTTTATATGACCCTCTTTCAATCCCCATTTGTGCCACATGTAATGCCAATCACAGTCTGCAATATTTAACTCTTCTGTTTTCCCATAAGTCCTGCACCATAGCCGAGTTGTTAAAGCAGGAAGCCTTGGCGCAGAGCTACGGGACTTGTGCTGGTTCGAGTCTCCATGGGGAAGAAATTTTTTCATGGTATTTCGGCCAGTATGGGATCGGTGCCCACCCAGCATCGTGAGGCATTTGGGTAGCTACAATAAGTAGCGGCTCCAGGTTGAGAAAACCAGCTATAACGGCTGGGGGACTCGACATGCTAACCACATGTCACCCCTACACTGGCTGTTGATCATCTACCTCTGTGATTGACACATGTGGATGTGATTTGCATATTTAAATAAATACTTCAAAATTGTCTAATAATGTTATAAAAATTGTTTGAAAAAGTTTAAAATATTAAATAATGTTAATAAATACAGAAGAAGAGCTACAGTTTACAAAAATATAACTGAAAAATCAAGCGCTAGTAGAAGTGCAGTTGAGCCGTCCTATCATCTATGAAGCAAGTTCATAACTCTTGCACATGCACACTACTATTTTTCAGGACTTAAATTCATATTGAGGCAAAATATGCAGTTTCTTAAAAAAAATTAAGTATCGTTGAAAAACTTAAAATAGTACGAAATGTTAGTAAAGACAGAAAAAAGTACATAGAGCAATAGTATGACAACAATGTAGTATGGAAAATCGTAGGTATTATTGAAATAATATGTAAATGATTTACTTTGTTAGGTTACGAAATTACAAGTTGGTGTACATTTTTTAAAAGCATATATGGGAATTTATTGTGCCATACCGATTGCACTGACAGTTCTGTCATCTATGGAACAAGTCTATTACCTTTGCACAAGTGCATTACTAGTCTGCAGAAATTCATGGTGAGGCATGAACTGTGGTTTCTCCAAATTTCATATAATATAAATGTACTTTTGGTAACAATGATTGCAGTTTTACCCGTTTTATTACTCCATGGGTTTCCATAATAATTACTATTTTGTGACTTGATATTTCAGTTAGCTAGGCCTATACATACATAACTTTTGTGTTAAAGTACTATACTACCACTGCATTACAGCCAGTGACTCCATTCTGAGTAATAGTAGGTAGATTGAAAATTTAACAATATTCTTGCAATATTAGCAATGTAATTTTCAGAAATTACACTTTTATATTAATCATAAACCAAGTTCAGTTCATAAGTGTTTTGGGTTACCGTCTTTTGAACAGCAAAATATTAATGTACTATACTCAGAACTACCAGCAAAAATAAAAAAAACGCCTCGAATTATACGATGACACTGACAGCAATCTCAAACGTATAATTAATGATGGACAAATGTAGAATTTAACAAAATGAGTACCATGGGATACAACCGATTCTTTTAATTATAAAAGTATAAAAATAAGTCTCTCGACCATGAATTCATTATAGTTTCTATTAGATATGTCACAAGTTTACTGTAATAGTTACGAAATTGGCCTCGAGCATTCCATAACCAAAGAAAAATATAATGGTCACTACTTGAAGCTAATAAATATAATTACCTTTAGTAATAATTATTCTGTAGAAAAGTATATCATTCACCAATGCAGATCACGATTAAATGAAGAAAATTTAATAACGAAAACGAAACATAAATAATAATGACAACCCCATTCACTTCTGACGAATCACAACCATTTATTTAAGATGGCGACTACTTCCGGTTTCAATAAAAATATATTATCACATTGTAATACTTTATATACACATTATTAAATTGCAGGAAAATCCGATTAGATCGCTTAACGGATTAAAATAATCCAATACATTTATATAGAGGGGATTATTCGGTTATCAGATAACATAAAAATTCGCTTTCCATACTAGAGGGATATATATATAATTTTACATTAAGCATGGCCAACATGATTTAAAACGTAAAAATTTTTGGGAAAAGAAGATTTTTCTGTTCATATTAAATGACATCAACATTCAAATGCTGTACCTAATAATGATTAATATCATTTACTTCCCGTTTCATTAATCATAGTATTAATAATTAATTGGCATGTATTGGATAACCTGTAAATTTCCGATTATTGTGGCATTTAAATTTCATGGAGCAACAAAAAATGTCCAGACCATGCCGTTGGCAACATTGTATATTGTGAGATTCGGTGATTGTAGAGCACAGAAATATAGAATTTCAGAATAACCAATGTAATTAAAATTAACAGGAAATTTTTGTAAAACCCGCTAAAAGCGACTAGTTACAACTAAAATTTGAATCTGATTGGTCCTTAAATATCATATGCAAAATGGCGGTTAACACGAGATGATTATACATCGTGAATAAAAATTTCGACACAAATTCCGTGTTTTTTTACACAGACGGTAATTTGGGAGATTCCATCGAAGTCACAATCATAAAACTTTTCAGGATTTTTTTGTTAACGGTACACAAAAGAACAAGGTTAGGAAGAGTATTTTTTATGTTGTGTAAATATGGGTGTTCTGCATCATAGCCGACCGGTTTAAGCATTATGCCTTGGTGCAAAGATAGGGATAGCTCTGGTTCGAATCCCCATGGGGAGACTTATGCAGTTTCAGCCAGAATGGGACCAGTGCCCGACCAGCATTGTGAGGAATTGAGTAGTTACAATAAATAGCGATCCAGGTTGAGAAAACCGACTATAACGGTTGGGGAACTCAACATGCTGATTACATGTCATCCTATTGGTCTACTGGCTAGATGATCTTTGATCTCTGTGACTGAAACATGTAGATGTGAGCACAGCAGCCAAGTGGTGCACAAATGGTCTTCTAGGCCTGTTGTCCTATGCGGTCAGGAGCTAAAATATGGGTGAATTAACTGAATGAAGATCAATTTCTGCAAAACTTACGTAATTTCCCAAACTTCCAACAGTTTAATACCTGATTGAATAGTTCATCATTCTTCACTGTAAAACTTAAAAAAAAATCTTATACATACCTTTCATATTTTACTTGCTTACTTCATTCATATTTATTATACATTATGTTAACACATATTTTAGAATGATATTAAAAGAAAAAGGAAAATAAAAAGTTATGATTACTTCCAAAAAAACCTTTGGATGTGGTAGGTTTTATGTCTCTCACAATTCTAAACTTATACTCTTATGCCACTGATGCACTAAACACTTGTAAACACGTTTTGTACTGTTTTAAACATTTTCCAATGATCTTCAAGCTTTCTTTACAATATTTTATATTTATATATTTACGTAAAACATGATCGTGGATAGATTACTTCCTTGCTACTTTCCCATGTTGTTCCAACGTTGCCACCATTTGAAAATAATTTCAAACCATATTTAGTGTTAGTGTACGTAAAATTAGTTTATAGTTCATTGAATAGTATGCATGTAAATTGCTTTGTTACGTTAGGAAATGGGAAGTTGGTTTACGTCCATTTTTTTAAGCATTTGGGAATGAATAACATGCATGTAAATTGTTTTCTTTAATTAGAAAATGGCAAGTTAGTTAACGTCCATTTTTTTTTTTGCATTTGGAAATTTATTCCCAAAGTTGGTAATGCCGACTACGGAGCCATCTACCAGAGGCTATATTAACCATTACGGCAATTCCCGCAACTCGCGCATGCGCACTGCGATTCTGTGGAACTTAGAAAAATTTGTCTGAGAGATATAACCGACTTTTTCCAAACCTTTAAGTAACAGTGTATTTTCTTGTTATTAACTTATTTGTTTTTAAAGCCTTTAGAATTTATCCAAGAAAAGCAACTAAAATGATATGGGCATATTAAGGGAATGGCAGATGAAAGAGTAGTAATAGTATCCAAATGTTGTGAAGCTCTTGATTTGTCATCATTCGCTTGCGGGCTTCCCAATAACATTCAGCAATTTGGAATGGTGTTCCAACTATTTTTCTGAAGATCAGCGCAGAACATCAAGGCGATCCTTGTTCATTATCGTATTTGTGTCCTTGCATACTATGCAGTGTGGAGAGTCTAGTAGCTTAATTCTATGTAGATGAGCTGCCAAGCAATCATGACCAATTTCAAGATGAAATGATGCAACTGCAATTGATCGGGGGTTGTTTGGTATTGTATCTGGTTCTCGTAATATCTTCCATATCTTGGTTTCACATTGGATTTTGTTTTGTTTGGCTATATGGAATTTTATTTTCATTTTGGTGTAGAGTTGTTGCTTCCCAAAGCAAAAGGATGAAAGATTACCTAAAAAAATAATGGAATGGACACCTTCAGGAATGAGAAGGAAAGGATGACCAAATCTCACGTGGATCCAAGGGATTAAAGAAACTTTGAATGACTGGGAAATATAGGAAGAAATGTGTTATAATAGAGACAAATGGAGGAAAATTATAAAGTGAAATTGAAGACAAATTATTGGTGCCAGAAAAAATGTATCAATATTGTTAAAACTGGAAATATATATTTTTTTTAAAATATGATGTCCCATATAGTTTACTCGAAGAATACTGTTTACACAAACTGAAAATCTACCTTAATTATTTTCTTTCCTCTTTATAACCAAAATACCTTAAATGTTTAACTTTTATAGGATTTAGGGTCGAATGTTTGAACGCATTAGACAGTAAAAGGCGTTCTCTGCTGAGAAAGTTTTTATCCAAATACATTTTGCTTACTCAGAAATCTATTCATGCGATAATAATTGTAAGCTACCTGACTAGGTACCTTAAGATCATAACTCAAGATAGAAACTTATCGTGAAAATCCCGAAGGTAATCGATGGTAACCGATGTAGTTTGAAATCTTTGCAGCTTTATCCAAGATGTCAGACCTTGAAGACTTTGATCATGTTTTTGGTATATGCGGAGAAGAGGAATTTGATAGTCTACCAAAGAATTCAACTGGAAGAACAGGAGAATCGGCGTAATATTGCGCGATGCAGACGTCGTATACGGTATTATTTGTGGGACACAAGTGTAAATGCGTTCCTCTATAGCAGACGAAAATAACGGAAGTGGTTTTATCGCTGAGAATTCTGGGTAATTCGTTGCCAATATTACGAAAACGTCAACTTTCATGCATGACCGGTAAGTCGGGCATTAATTCGATCTCAGCAATTGCTCACGGTGAGTCAGCTCACCAGTGATTGGAAGTAATTTGAGTAGAGACTAATGTTATGAGATTTAATTTATGGTGAAATTAAATGTTTCTTACCTCTCCTCATATGTATTTTCTAAGTTGATCGCGATTTTGAGACTATAACTGTCTCATCATCAGAATTTTGTTGGCGACTGGTGTTATGTCGATCGGAAGAAACAGTCTCGAAATCGCGATTAACTTAGAAAATACATATGAGGAGAGGTAAGAAACATTTAATTTCACCATACCTTAAATGTATTGACAGACAATTTATGTGATGTTAGGACTACAGTTATGTCTGATATTTCAATGTAATAATAACGGGCTTCCAATATAAAACCGGACCGGCCTCACGGAGTTTCACCCGGCATGCAGTGCTGTCTCTTCCTCCCGCAATTCACCCTGCCTGCCACCCGTCCTAGAACTGTTTCTTACCTTATAGAAAATGCTGAAAATGTTGTCCTCCCGCACACGTGCTATGGGATCACCTTGGTTTAGACAATGAACACGTGTACACTTGTAAGGTTTGAGTTTTAACAATTTTGTTGCTGTATGTGCAGAAGATACTGAAATCCCAACCTGTTGTGCTAATTTCGGTAATGATTTTTGTGGTGAACATTCCAAATTTTCGCCAATTTCGTCTAATTTTTCTTCGGTGAGAACCGTACGCCTTTGCGTGTGTTTCTTATTTTGTACTGAACCAGTGGTCTCAAATTTAGTCACAAGATCGTGGATTGTCAATCTGGAAGGAGGTAATTGTCCAGGGAAGTTCCGAATAAATTCCTCGCGAACGCAACGAGCTGATTCGTATTTATAATAACATTTACACACATAAATGCGCTGCTCTAATGTCAGCTGACGTCTCATCTTGTCGAACGATAGTAAACTGACTAGTTCAAGGATGAGCGGCTGGCAGAGTGAAATGCGGACGAGGAGAGAGCGCTGCCTGACATGTGAAGCTCCGTGAGGCCGGTCCGGGTTTATATTGGAAGCCCGTTATATGTATTTACTGCATACTTCTGCACATCTCAAATTCATCTCACTCTTTTGTTATTTGATTGAAGTTTTATTATGTGTACATAGATGGCAACAACTCGGAAGCTTCTGACCCTTGCTATGGTGCGACAAGGAGAGAATATTCTGCTTGGCTTCAAGAAAAAGGGTTTTGGTCAAGGAAAGTGGAATGGTTTTGGAGGAAAAGTGGAGATGGGTGAGACAATCTGTCAAGCTACTATAAGGTAATCACAATTTTACAGATATATACGTTTTATAAATTGTTGACCAAAATGAAATAAGACACCATACCTTAAGACAAAACAAATGGGAAGACACTTAAAGCGAGATTTTACTAAGTATGTCTAAAATTTCTTCATGTGTAAGACATGACATTCTCCACAGACATCAATAGGAAGTATAAAATGTTTTAATGCAGGTATATGTGATGCTCCTTAAAATTTGTTGAATGGCACTTAGCTTCTGGACAGTGGCAGCTCCTGTCTAAACTGGGAGTAATTTCTTAATATCAATCACTGAACCATTCCTGCATTCTCAGTTCATTTTATTGAAATATGTATATTTGGCAACCCCTTTGTTATCAAATTTTGATACTTCCAGGTGGATCATTAAATTAACTGCAATAAAGTATACATAGGAATAACTTAAAAGAAATTTATTTCCTCGTGCAAACGAACATTTAGAGATATTAAAAATTGTGAAATTGAAAATTTGGCAATTGTACTTCATAGTATTTTTTTTTTTCAAATGCCACAGGTTTGTCTTTCGACATTCCTGGTTTCTCTCCTGGCATGGCGTACTTGTAACCCACTTCTGAGGTTGGGGCACCTGGAAGACAGGGTTACGTTGCCCCGATGATATGATGGGTGATGATGATGATGATAGTGGTGCGCCATGAGAGTCCCTAATCCTAAGCTTAACCTAAGATGAATATGAATGATGATTGCGATGGCCATATGATTTTGGGGACCATTTGGGCCCTAAAGTTTTCCTGACATTTGTCTTACAGGCGAAGAAAAACCCCGATAAAAACCTCACCCAGAAAAACTGTCCCGACCAGGGATCGAACCCAGGCCCGCTGCATGACAAGGCAGCACGCTACCCCGAGACCACAGCGGTGGACATAAAGTAAAATATTAAAATATATACTTTTTAGCAACTATGTTAAAAATGTTTAAAAATTAGTAAATGTAGGCCTTTTGCAAGTCAACTTCCATCATCAGCAGAAGAAATATGTTGTACTAACTATTGTTGCAGTGCAACACTTTGGACACTGATGGTCTTGTTGACGGCTCTTTAAGGCCATCAAGGTCCAAAGTGTTGCACATCAACCGTTAGATGCACATATTTCTTCTGCTGATGATGGAAGTCAACTTTCGAAAGGCCTAATTAAACTAACTAACTCACTGGCACTTTCGAACCTGTAGGTTCATGGCCACATGGACATAAGCTCTCCATATATCCCTATCCCGAGCCAATGTTTTCCAATAATCCCCTGTATAATCCACTTCCGTCAAATCATAGTTAATGTTATTCTCCCACCTCATTCTTGGTCTACCAACTGGGCGTTTTCCTTCTGGTTTTCCTACAAGAAGCTTCCATGCACGTCTTTGATTCCCCATTCGTGACACATGTCCTGCCTATCGCAGTCTGTGAGACTTAACTGTTCTCATTATATCTGGCTTCCTATAAAGACCATGTAATTCACTGTTATGCAGTCGTCTCCATTCACCTGTCTGTTCATCTCTCTTCGACCCAAAAATTTTCCTAAGAACTTTATGCTCAAATACTCATAATCTCCTTTCCTCCCTTAAAGTAAGAGTCCAGTCCATGTTTTGCATCCATATAATATAACTGGTAGAATAATAGTTTTATATATTTTCAGTTGAATGTATTTTGAAAGGAGTTGGGACGTCAACAGTCCCTGTAATGCATAATAACACGCATTTCCAGAATTGAGCCTATGTTTAATTTCTTTGTGCATCTCATTCCTATTTGTGATTATTGTTCCTAGGTATTTGAATTCAACCACTTCCTCAAAATTTCCCTCATTCGTAATTAGCTGTCCATTTCCATTATATGGTGTATTTTTATGTGTGACCCGAAAGGCCTACAGTTACCAATTTAAAAAATTTTTATAATAGAGTTGAGGACAATGGCACTTGCCAAAAGCTAATATTTTAACATTTTACTTCATGACTACAGAATTTAATATGAATTTTATTAGTATTAGTTTCCTAAAGTTTAAATGATAGATTTTGCACTGGATTTTACTGCCTTGCAGTTAAAAGCAGCAGATAATTTTTTTTTGAATTTCTGTGGAAGAAATTTTGCAATGGTTGAAAGTTCCCTTGTTAGATTATGCAGTTTATGTGCAACAGACATTTTTATATATTCATTTTTTAACATTGCAGGGAACTCGAAGAAGAGAGTGGGCTTATTGCAAAAGCCATGGATAAAGTAGCAATCTTGGAATTTGAATTCTTAAATGATCCTGTGATACTAGAAGTCCATGTATACGATATTGTCAAGTATGAAGGTGAACCAATAGAATCCGATGGTAAGATTCTCATTTGTTCTCTCTCAAAAGCTATGTTATTACTTATTTTAGGAAATCACACTATGAGGTATATTCATTCAGGTAGAATTTTTTATCACACACCTCATATTCTTCTTGTTTGACTATAAACTAGTTTCGGAACATAGTTCCTGTTCCATCCTCAGTATCGTCACGACCGTTGTGCGTCGTTTTGATCATAGTTTTATTTAGTAAACTAGAAGTCCCAGCCACGCGTTGCTGTTGCTAAGGTATACGTTAAAAATTTTAATTGAGTTGCTGTCTTTCAGCCAGATTACTTAAAACTAATACTTACACACGGAATTAATAATATTGTAAATAAAATAAACACTGAACACACTAAATTATGAAATAATCAATATTTGTAATTCAATTGAAATTTGCGGTTGCAACAAAAAGCACAGCCATCTGGATCTCTCTTTGTTAAATAATAAACCAATTACCTTACACTGCCATCTGTTAGAATCATATGGAACTCACAGATAATTATAACTCTTTGTTAAATAATAAACAAGTAATTTGCAATAAAAAAATAATGTGACTTTAAATTTAGTTATAAACTGCCCTAAGTCTCAAGTTGGATCAAACTGCACACAGTGTGCAAAATTTTATTAAAATCGGTTCAGTAGTTTAGGATTCCATCGCGAACAAACAACGTGATACGAAATTTTTTAAATATTAAGATAAAGAATATTGATTTTCATCAAGTAAATGCCAGATCAATTGATTACAAAATAATTTCCAATTCATTTGTAGAAATTGTAAATTCTTCTTCTTCCTTCCAAGTATTAGGCCAAGGCCTGTTACGATCCTATAGAAAATTTTCCCTCCAGCATTTTGATCCTTCCGGGAAATTCTCGTATAAGACTTGAAAGCATAATAATAGTCCCTTCGATTGGTTGCTGGTCAAAGGAAGGCAAGACCAGTGATGGGGCTGCCATCTTATAGCCTCTGGTCAGGCTTCCCTGGAGAAGAAAAGAAAATAAAGGAAAGAAGAAATGGAAGAAAGGAAAGACTCCCTAGCCCTTAGATGCCCTAATAGCGTCAGAGTCGAAAAAAACAACAGTTAACCAAGAGAGGTTAGATAGTAAAGTTAAAAGAGTGCAAAACACAAGTAAGTGGAAGAAATGTTTTGCTACCTCATAATATTGCTTCCCATCATATTATTATTATTTTTTTTCATTTTAAAATCTGGTCTCTAGTTATTATATTAATTCAGAAATGTTAATTTAAGTTTTTTTTTTTTTTTCAGAAATGGTACCACAATGGTTTCCAGTGAATGATATTCCATATGAAAAAATGTGGCTAGATGACTTAATTTGGTACCCTGAGTATCTGAAAGGTAGTAAATTTAAGGCTTATTTTTTATATGAAGGTTTCGATAAAATTCTTAAACATTCCATTTCACCAGTTCAAGAACTTCCATTATAGTTTATTTTGAAATGACTTTAGTATGATACAATAATTTATTCATAAAAAAATAATGGAAAACGACACTATGAGGTGAATTTCAATCTTCATCATGAAAACTGATAAGGATTGAGTCCTTCAAAGACCTATTCTCAGACTCAGATCATCTTCTCAATGATCTAACAAATTCCCTCTTTACTTAGTACCATACGCATGTGTATTACAGTAATTCTTGGTGCATACATTGGGGGCACCACTGAACAAACTACAAGGTTTGATAAATAAGTTTTGTCAGTTTTCACCTTACCTCATAAATTGTTTTTTTTTTTGTAAGATGCATTTCAAAGCTTCTGTGCTTCATCATCAGTTGGTACAGACTTATCTTCTTTAAGTTGTCAGCCCTGGATCTTCACTGCTCCTCCCTCTTTTTATGGTCCAAAGGACTTACTTAACCCATTCACTTCAGGTTTAAATTCTCAATGCATTTCCCCAGAAACCGGATTTAAGTTACTAAATTATATTGTCTATTTTCAGACATTCAAAACAAACAAAATATAATGGTACTTGAGATCACAATAAGGGTGAAGGCCAAAATACATTCCTATACTGTTCACAAATGTTAACAAAAAATTACCCTGCCAAGGGATGTACAAAATATTGCAATAAGTATAACAGCAGAGTTAAGCAAGTGTACCTCGTCTTCTGAGTTGGAGGCCATTTAACAGCCGCCGAGTGTATCTCATCTTTTGAGGCAAATGGGTGAATGTGCAGATTGTGATAAGATATACATAGGGAAAACAAAAAGAAATTTAACCATTAGAACCAAAGAACACATAAGAAATGTAACAAAAAAAAAGGAGAGGTAGAAAAATCTCACATCTGGTCAGAAAAGCTTAAGATAGATGTAAACACAAAATTAATAAAACAATTAGAAAATAAATTAACTCATCATATGGGGGAAAAAATTACATACAGAAGAACAAGGAGAGAATTATGAATTTTGAAATTCCCAGGGGAAGGAGCCTAATAAACAAGTTCTTTGGAGCACAAAAAGAGGGAGCAGCAGTCGAGATCCAGGGCCGACAACTTAAAGATTAGTCTGTACCAATTGACAACGAAGCATAGAAGCTTTGAAATGCATCTTGGAAAAAAACGACAATTTATGAGGTAAGATGAAAAACAGACAAAACTTGAACTTTTATAGCAAAAAATCACTATGAGGTTTAATTTAAGATTGAATTAAAATACTTCATACCTCACCTCATTTCCAGTCTTCTAATTATACTGCAGTTTCAAAGCCTTGGTAGCTTTATCATAAGTAATACCACAAGTGATTTCGAATTTATCTAGAAAATTTGGAAATCGAAAGTGGCATTTGTTAGGACTATTTAACAAATAAAATTAAGCTGTTTACTCACAAATCATTATTTAAATATAGTTATTTTAAAATATTTATTTATTTAATGTAAACGGCGATGTTTGAAAACAAGTGAGAAACTATTGGTACGCTTCATTTGCTTCTTTTGTTCATCATTGCAACCAGATCATTATTTATTGCCAAAGGAATGCAATATTGTAAGAATGCCCTCTAGTGGAGAAAAAATTAAACACATCACACTGTATATTAATTCCTTTCTGATGTCCTATGACAGTTACATTTTTCTGGAATGTTATTACATGGGAAAAAATACTTTTAAGAAAGGGCAAACAGTAGTTTCTTTGTTTGGTGGTATAATCAATTGCCATAAAGGTTTTTATATTAACTCCCGTATGCGCTATTCATGCACTATACATACAATCTTGTAGCCGTATTTTTTGGAGAGTTGGTCACTGCAAAATGTTATGACTTATTCAGAATGTTAGAAACGAGGTGCTTTCTTTATTATGATAAACTTTAGTTGGTAAATTCTAGGCGAAACATGACTGTAGTTGGTTGTAAATAAAAAAACATTGACTCCCATTTGGAGCATGAGTTATAATCTTCAGTAATATCTTGTTGACTCATTAGTCGACGACTGATGAGGTGAGGTATGAAGTATTTTAATTTCATCAGACAAATCTTATTTATAATGTTACTTCCTAATATATTTTCATGCAACGTCTGAGTTGAATCTATTACATGCACAACATCAAATAGGGTTTGGGGAGAGGCACAGATGAGATACATTCACATATGAGTCATACATTTGAACTGCAATGAGGATGCAAAACGTGAAAGAAAATAATTGTGTGAAATTAAATTTTATTTTCAATTTCAAAATATGCTTTTTAAGTTACATTATGTACATGACAAACAAAATGAAAGTTCAGTTTCAATATATTATTTCTAATTAGTTATATAATATTTTTATTATAAATTTAACATTTCTCATTGAACCACACAACAAATTTTGATGCGGAAGTAATGGCTATTCATATTTCACTCCAACAATTACTATACAGAATAAATAAATTTCAAAATGCTGTCATACTCTCTGATTCTAAGGCAGCAATATATGCAATAAATTCACACAAAATCAAGTCAATACAAATTAAAGAGTGCTACAAAATGATTCAACAACTCCAAAAACTACAGAAAAGAATTCAATTGCAATGGATACCTGCACATTGTGGAATTGCTGGAAATGACACTGCTGATTTTTTTGCCAAAAAAGGCTCCAATTTAATTCAGAATACTACTAAAAGCTTACCTTTCACATCCATAAAAAGAATAATTAAAAACAAATATGGTTGGTTGGTATCTAATGTCGAGCACTTGATAATGAAATCATTCGCTCTCTTGCACTCCAATATTTAGCAGAAAGGCTGGTCTCTTCTACAAAAGCTGGACAACGGAGGAGATGGTTTCTTTCCATATCTTCATTTAAATTGCAAAAAGGGCATTTAGGTGAATCTGTTATGCCAATTCTGTGTAGGTGTTTATTCAAGCAGTCATGTCCCGTTAGCAGTCTTAAAAACAAATATAAAATCAAACAAAACCAAGACCTATGTAATAAAGCCAAAGACAAAAAATGGAATATTTTAGTAAAGAAGCCAGATATTATTCCTGAAATTCCACGTAAAACTACAGTAGCAAAATTTAGACTGCTTACAGAACATGACTATTTGGCCAAACATTTATATAAAATAGGAATCTACACGAATCCAAATTGTCCTCTATGCAACAAAGACGAAGAAATGAATGAAGAACACGTACAAACCTGTGAAGTATTACCTGTTGGATCCACCATAGAGAAATATTGGAGAGCAAGAACGCTAATGGCTTCGGTGCCAAGGCCCAGCATTTGAAAACAACAACACATTTCTCATTGAAGGTCAAATATTTTCTTGTAAATCATGTTATCTTCAAAGCCATTCTCTATTGCTACGTTTATTAAGTGTTCTTTCTTGTGAAATTTTCTCTATTCATGGTAATGTTCACCAGTTATGTGCTCAACTACTGAAGGCTGCTGTTGATGTTCATAACCATCCTTTAGATACAAACATTTTTATTAAACATTTTACTTTTTTATCGTAATCTTCATTCCCTCTGCTTTTTAACATATTATCATGAGTAATACTTGATGTTTCTTCCATACCCGACGGATCAGCACAAAGAGGATTAAGCATGAATAAAATGTGTGTGAATTCCTGAGGAGCAACAACATTTATTTCTTCTAGAAATTGTTCATATGAGAACACTCTTGTATCACAACCAACTTTTGTTAGAAGTCCCACAAATTCCTTATGATAAAGTTGTATTAAATGGTCATAATATTCTTCAAGAAGGCCGTGTTCTGAACTGGAGAACAATAAAAATATCAAGTCCCTAACTGGCGATGCATGAATTGTCACTTGAAAATCAACAAATTTAATTCTTGTCGGGGAAAATTTCTTTCCAATAGTTTTGCTGCTGGCTTTCTCGTATTTAATCATCATATTATTAACCCAGAAATCATTGTGAACTATTGTAGAAAAAGGCTCTGTTATTGGATACTGCTTTCTTTCTTTCCTCATTTGTGTATCAGCACGAAAACATTGTTCTATTTTATCAAGATATGGTATAACTTCTGGGATGTGTTTTACGTGGTTCATGTTAGCATTAACAAATTTCTCATTGCTTTCATCATCATTAGGGTCACCAATGTCAAAATTCTCACATGTTTTTAAAATGTTATCTTTGAAAACTTGGGGTTTCAAAAGTTTTAAAGCAACCCCAAGTGCATGAAACTGGGCTAATTTACTTACTACCAATTCCATATGTTCTAAATTAAATCCCTTCCTGCGATCTCCAACTTCATACCCAGATGATTTCAAGTTCTCCATTAAAAGTACAGCTGAATCATCTGCTTCCATATTTATGTCGTCTTGTTTATTGGATCGTGAACCGTAGTATTTAGGGAAAACATCTAACATTTCACTTTCAGGAATTCCTTTCTCTTTCTGCAGTTTATGAAATTCAGGAGCAACCAAAGTGTAAGCTCTCACTTCTTTATTAAAAGTAGTTTCTATGTTGAATAATTTACGCAGGAAAGGTGATTCTGGAACCAGTTTTGCTACAATTGGTAGTTTTTGGAGATTGCTCTTTTCTTGAGTGTAGTGAAAAACTTCAACAGCAAGGATGGTGCTCCCATAATTATCTCCAGGTTTGGTTAGAGGGGTTATTGAGAATTTTTCCACTTTGATATCAGAACCTAATTGTTCGCTTAATAATTTCTCCAAATCTTCTTTCTTCAATTCAACATTTATTTTATTGTCGTCACATGACATTTTGACTTATCTGAAAGAAATCATTAAACTTGTAACTTATTTTATCTTTATATAATAAATTTGGGAATTTTTAACATTATGAGGTTTAATTCATAAGAATTAAATGAATCGTGATTTCCTCTTACCTCATACTTCTATGTTTTTTTAAACACAGCACTGCAGTATCAGCGACCATCATCACCATCCTCAGCTGTTTTCACGATTGTCAATTTTTTCTTTTGCCGGTAATTATCCAAACTGCCATCTGGTGTTCTTTTGAAGGAATCATTTTCTAAACTGCCATCTGTTGTATTTTTTAAGAACTCGGATGAACCGAGCTTCATTACAAAGTTATTCAAAAATGCAACAGATGGCAGTTTAGAAAATGATCCCTTCAAAAGAACACCAGATGGCAGTTTAGAAAATAATTCCTTCAAAAGAACACCAGATGGCTGTTTGGATAATTACCGGTAAAAGAAAAAATTGAGTCGTGAAAACAGCTGAGGATGGTGCTGATACTGCAGTGCTGTGTTTAAAAAAAAACATAGAAATATGTGGTAAGAAGAAATCACGATTCATTTAATTCTTATTATTTTATCATAATTTTATGCAGTAGATTATTTTCATCGGGCAATGAGAGGCGTGGGCTGTCTTGATACAAGCATTTGACATCACATGAAACTTTTTAGGTAAAATTTTATTGCTCACCTCATATTTTTTCTTCTTTTTGTTAACTAGTTTCAGAACTTTACACTTCAGTCCCTTCTTCAGTAATTTTCTGACCGTTGTTCTGTCGTCTTGAAGAGCCGCCTTCACTCTCTCTGTTGGTGGACTGAAAAACCTCTAAATCAGTTAATTTTCCCCAGGAATTTCAAAGTTCACTAATTTCTCCTTTTCATTTTTTTGAATGTAGATTCCTAGGGAGAATGACCTGGTTTTGAGGTTTTTTAGTTTGCCAATGGAAGGAGCGAAAGACAGCTCTTCAAGACAACAGAACAATGGTCGCGGAGATATGACGATGGAACGGAAATCTAAAGTTCTGAAACTAGTTTAAATTAAAATAAGAAGAAAAATATGAGGTGAGTGATTAAATTTTACCTAAAAGGTAACTAAAAATTAAGTTGGTTTAGTAACTCCTTACAAAGGAGAGGCTCTGGCTCAACAATGGGCTACGTCATTATAGAGAAATAGAGCTTGGATAAGAACATATTTTAAGAAAGCCCTCTGTAATAAACGTGTTTTCATGGACTGTCATGAGAGGGATAAATGAGTAAGTTGATTTCTAACACGGGAAGTGCAGTTTTCAAGAGGTATCCCCTCTCATCCTCAGCCAAATTTTTGTAGATGAAGAGAGAGACAAAAATTTCCTTTAATCTTGTATTTAGAACACCTCAGAAATGTTAAAAATGGAGAAACAGAAAAATCTGCAATAGCTGCACATGCCTGGTCAGAAAAAACATAGAATAGAAACCAAAACAAAATTACTTAAACAATTGGAAAAACCGAAGGAACTCACAATTTGGGAAAAAAATTACATATGCAAAATAAAAACACAATTATGAATTTTGAAATACCCGGTGATAAGGAGAGGGAATTGATTTGGAAGTTCGTCGGTCAGCCATCAGATGGCACGGAGGTCAGTCTGCAGGAGAGGAGACCATTGGACGTCAGTTGTGAATGTGAACAGCATTGAGAATGTCACAAATACAGTGACAAAATCTAGATTTGCGAGGGAGTTAAGAAGTATGAGGTGAGTCAAGAAACAACTAAACATAATTAAAATAAACCTCATAGTGTTATTTCCTACCTACGTAACTTAATTACTTTAACTTACCTGATATATTTTCAAAGTCCTATAAAACAACAGTGCACTTGCGCCAGAGTTTATAGAGCTAGTGATAACCCACCATCGAACGACATATTGATTATGATCATTGTTTCGATTATTATCTTTTTTGTTTTGTTTTATGTATTTAGACACTTTTAAAATGTAACGAACCTAAAAGCTAACTAACTCATACTTAATATTTAATTTTAGGAAGTTATATTTTGAGGTTATTTCAATTATATTATTTTTGGTCTGGACATCTTACCTCAATATTAATGTTGATTTGTTCTTGGACATGTTTCAAAACAATTCTGTTTTATCGTCAGCTTTCCCAGACTGGTTTTATTTATGTTAACCAAAGAACACATAAGATATATTAAAAATGGAGAAATTGAAAAATCTGCAGTTGCTGCTCATGTTTGGTCTGAAAAACATAATATAAATTCAGACACTAAATTATTAAAACAGTTAGAAAATACAAAAGAGCTGACTATTTGGGAAAAAATTTATATTCAGAAGAACAGAAACAGATCCCTGTTAGGTTCGTCTTCCGGGCATATAGGCCGTGGTCCAGTCGTTCTTCTACTCGACGTTTCATCTACTGCTGCGGTAGACATCTTCAGGAGATGTCTACCGCAGCAGTAGACGAAACGTCGAGTAGAAGAACGACTGGACCACGGCCTATATGCCCGGAAGACGAACCTAACAGGGATCAAGACGCCGGCCGTGAAAGCCTACAGTTATACAACAGAAACAGAGTTATGAATTTTGATATTCCGATGGAGGGTGACCTTGTTTGGAGGTTCTTTGGCCAACCACAGGATGGAGCTGACATCGACATCCAGGTGGTGCAACATAATGCAACATAAATAAAACCAGTCTGGGAAAGCTGACGATAAAACAGAATTGTTTTGAAACATGTCCAAGAACAAATCAACATTAATATTGAGGTAAGATGTCCAGACCAAAAATAATATAACTCATAGTTAACCTAATCCAATTACTCTACCCTACGGTGGATCCCATGAAATGCCCTTTTTTTATCACTCCTTAATAATCACAACCATTGATAACCCGGGGTTCCAACTATATAATATACTAATAAAAAAAGAAACAGAGAGAAAAAGAGATCGACGAAGATTTCTACGCCTCAGATGCCATGGTAAACAGAGAGTGGACTGGAAGTAACCAACCACAAAGGCACAGAATCATAGGTTTAGCAACACACGGATATCATCACAAAATGTGCAAAAATGCAAAATTCCACCAACCGAGTGATTCGTGTGAATGCAAGATATGCGACCAAAAGTGTGAGCGATACCATTACAAACAATGCAGAATATGGACAGGATCACTGAACCAACTCATAAAAGACAAATCATAAACTTATAACTTAATGCTCTTTCGAGTGCCCTTTTTTTATCACTCCTTAATAATCACAACCATTGATAACCCGGGGTTCCAACTATATAATATACTAATAAAAAAAGAAACAGAGAGAAAAAGAGATCGACGAAGATTTCTACGCCTCAGATGCCATGGTAAACAGAGAGTGGACTGGAAGTAACCAACCACAAAGGCACAGAATCATAGGTTTAGCAACACACGGATATCATCACAAAATGTGCAAAAATGCAAAATTCCACCAACCGAGTGATTCGTGTGAATGCAAGATATGCGACCAAAAGTGTGAGCGATACCATTACAAACAATGCAGAATATGGACAGGATCACTGAACCAACTCATAAAAGACAAATCATAAACTTATAACTTAATGCTCTTTCGAGTGCCTCTTACCAATTTATTATTGTTTATTTTTTATTTCACTCACCTCATACTTCATAACTCCTAGCATACCCAGGGTTTCGTCACATCCTTTGTGACATTCTCAATACTGTGTCACGTTCACAACTGACGTCCGGCTGCCTTCTATCCTGCAGACTGACCTCCGCGCCATCTGATGGCTGTCCGACGAACTTCTAAATCAGTCCTCTCTCCTTATAATCGGGTATTTCAAAATTCATAGTTGTATTTTCATTCTTGCATATGTAAATTTTAAAAAAACCTCATAGTGTTATTTCCTATCTATGTAACTTATATAATACACTCTCTGGAGAAAATAGCAAGTCACCATCACAATATGTGTATTTGAATAAATACTTAAAAATTCTAAAATCTTCTTCTTGTAAGCCCATATTTTCCTTTAGAGAGATTTAGGTGCTCTCCCCCTACAGGGAAGAATTTCAACCATACTAATTTAGTTACACTTGTTTTCGTATAGATGTCATTTTGAGTGGTCCGTGGTAAGCGTTCCACCTCATACTGACATCTAGGAAACCAAGGTAGTACGAGGACGGGAAAATTCGGTAAATTTTACTTAGAGCCCTTTCATTCAGGCTTAAGGATTTTTACGAGTCTGAAAATCTTCAGACTCGGGACCCACAGCTTAAAGTCCCTCCTGGAGGACTTGCTCCTTGCATTTTTCCATCCTAAAAAATTCTAAAATAAAGTTATAAAAATTGTTTTAAATATTTAAAAATGTTACTAAATACAGAAGAAGAGTTATAATTCACAACAATAAACTGAAAAATCAAGGGTAAGTGTTTGTAAACTTGAGCCAATTACTTGAATTGTAAAATAAATATACACTGTTTTGATAAATGACTAAGGAGTTTTTAAGATTTAAATTAAACATAGTGGTTTTTTCTATTAAAGTTCAAAATAAGGAGTACTTACTTAAAATAGGTAATCCCAATCATGAACAAAAAGAATGTGAAAATTATTGTATTACAAGCCTCAACAGTCTGTGATAGGTTACTAATAATCTTTACTTGATAATCTTATGTTGTAGAGTTATTGATATCTCACACGTTGTTTATTAGATTAGAAAAATGTTAAATCATTGCGACTTGTATCTTTGGTTATTCAAATTAAATGATGTAAGAAACAGCATATGACATAAATGAGGTAGGACAGCTCAGATTGATCACATATAACAGAGTTTATATAATCATCAAGTTAATATACATGTATTACAATAGTTAAAATTCATCGGAGAACATATTGTTTAAACAACTCACCTCATAGGATTCATGCTTCCATGATATCGCGATTTCAAACATAATCATGTTCATCGTCAGCCATAACTCCGACTGATGAAATTCTTCGGCCGTCAACTATTCTATTGTCGCCATCTTCAGTGCTGCCATCTATGGTTGAATTTATGAACTTTGAAATCAATGTAATTTCGTTAGGGATATCAAAATTCATTGATCTATTTTTGTTTTTCTCAATGTATATTCTGAATGTACATTCAGAAAAACAAAAATAGATCAATGAATTTTGATATCCCTAACGAAATTACATTGATTTCGAAATTCATAAATTCAACCATAGATGGCAGCACTGAAGATGGCGACAATAGAATAGTTGACGGCCGAAGAATTTCATCAGTCGGAGTTATGGCTGACGATGAACATGATTATGTTTGAAATCGCGATATCATGGAAGCATGAATCCTATGAGGTGAGTTGTTTAAACAATATGTTCTCCGATGAATTTTAATGATTATACCTCATAATGTTTACTTCCCAACATTAATTAAATATTACAATAGTATTTTTGATTTTTATAATTATTTTTCTAAGAATCCATTATTAATTATTAGGGAGCGGATTTTTATGTAATAAAAGGTAAGGTTGCAATACAGATAGTATATATTATTCAACTGTTTGTGCGCGAAGTAAGATAAAAGACAGTCAGAAGTCTTACTTCTCATTATACTATTCAACTTGTTTAGTTGTTTATTGATTCACCTCATACTTCTTAACTCCAAAGCAGACTAGAGTTTCTTCACTTCATTTGTGACATTTTCAATACTGTATTACGTTCACAACTGATGTCCAATGGCCTCTCCTGCAGACTGACCTCCGTGCCATCTGATGGCTGACCGACGAACTTCCAAATCAATCCCCTCTCCTTATCACCGGATATTTCAAAATTCATAGTTGTGTTTTTATTTAATTTAATGTTGAATTTGTTGAAGATTTTTTGAAACTTGTCAAATACTAAAGGCTGATATGTGAACTTCTTGAATTTTTTACCAATATCTTTATCTGTGTGAAGAGTACTTTCATTAATCATTTTTTGTTCCTTAAATGTATTTATTTTCTTGTGTATCATCTTTTCTTGAAATCCATTATCCTTTGCAGTTTTTATGATGTGTTCACATACCACCCTTTAGTATTTGACAAGTTTCAAAAAATCTTCAACAAATTCAACATTAAATTAAATAAAAAAAACAACTATGAATTTTGAAATATCCGGTGATAAAGAGAGGGGATTGATTTGGAAGTTTGTCGGTCAGCCATCAGATGGCATAGAGATCAGTCTGCAGGAGAGGAGGCTGTTGGACATCAGTTGTGAACATAATACAGCATTGAGAATGTCACAAATGAAGTGAAGAAACTCGAGTCTGCTTTGGAGTTAAGTATGAGGCGAGTCAAGAAACAACTAAACAATATTAAAATAAACCTCATAGTGTTATTTCCTACCTACATAACTTAATACTATTCAACTGTTTGTGTGTGGAACTAAAACAAAAGACAGTCATAAGCCTAACTTCTCATTATACTATGTTGCAATCTTAACTTGTAGAACATAAAAATCCACTCCCTATTAATTAATGATGTATGTCAATCATGTATTTTTTTACTTAATTTTAAAGTAATATACTTTTGTAACTAAACTTTACAAGTTTTTGAAATATAAAGTTCTGACTTATAAATTATTTCTAATCACTTCATTTTCTTTGTATTAATATTATTACATTCTCATTTATCTCCATTACTATATTCATTAGTTCCTCAGAATTATATCTAATCCCTTCTACATTCCATGTACCTAAAAGAACAGTTCTATTAAGACTAAAATAATTTTTTGTGTAAATTTGAATTTGTTGAAACTTATGTGTGTCAAAGAATGATATCGACAGTAGGCAATGAAAACCTCGTAACTCCATCAGTCATTGAAAAACCACATAACTCCAGTAGCCAGCACAGAAATATGTGATGCATAACCTGTTGAGAACACGGACCTCATATCAATTATCATAATTATTTAAAACAGTTATTTGTTTCTCCTTAAAATTTACCCAAAATGGAGTTACTAGGTTTTCATTGCCCATCATCGATATGTAAATTTCTTGTATTTTCTCTTTTCTTATTTACAGTTTGATGGTACTTTCTTTGATTGATTTTTGTTTTCTGAACCTATTTTATTTTCTTGTAAATCATGTGTTCTTCAAAGCCATTCTCTATTGCTATGTTTATTATTTATCTCTTAAAATAAAATAAGTTAAAATATACCTTCTTAGGTAAGATCCGTCGTCCTCAACTTATAAAATATGTATTCTTTATGCCTGTAGGCCTTTCAGAACATCCGTCCCATCTTCAGCAGGTCCTTCTTCACTACAATATCTAATATGACGGTTGATGCTGCTGGTCCTAATGTGGTGTTGTCACGATCAACCATCATATTAGATATTGTAGCGAAGAAGGACCTGCTGAAGATGGAACGGATGTTCTGAAAGGCCTACAGGCATAAAGAATACATTAAGTTATGTAGATAGGAAATAACACTATGAGGTTTATTTTAGTATTGTTTGTTTCTTCACTCACCTCATACTTCTTAACTCCCATGCATACTCGAGTTTCGTCACTTCATTTGTGACATTCTCAATGCTGTATTACGTTCACAACTGATGTCCAACGGCCTTCTATCCTGCAGCAGAAACTCGAGTATGCATGGGAGTTAAGAAGTATGAGGTGAGTGAAGAAACAAACAATAAAAGAATACATATTTTATAAGTTGAGGACGACAGATCTTACCTAAGAACATATATTTTAACTTATATTATTTTATGACTTTCCACCTCAACGGTTTTAACAATGATTTTTATTAGTATTGATTTATCTCTTGATTAAAATTTTCTCTGTTCACGGGAATATTTACCAGTTTATGTGTTAAACTACTGAAGGCTGCTGTTGATGTTCATAACCATCCTTTAGATACAAACATTTTGATTAAACATTTTACTTTTTTATCATAATCTTTACCTCCACTGTTTTTTAACAAACTATCATGATTCATACTTGATGTTTCTTCTATGCTCGAAGGATCAGCACAAATAGGATTAAGCATGAATAAACTGTGTACGAATTCCTGAGGAGCAACAACATTTATTTCTTCTAGAAAATCTTCATATGAGAACCCTCTTGTATCACAACCAACTTCTGTTAGAAGTCTCACAAATTCCTTGTGATAAAGTTGTATTAAATGGTCATAATATTCTTCAAGAAGGCCGTGTTCTGAACTGGAGAACAATAAAAATATCAAGTCCCTAACTGGCGATGCATGCATTGTCACTTGAAAATCAACAAATTTAATTCCTGTCGGGGAGCTTTTCTTTCCAATAGTTTTCATGCTAGCTTTCTCATATTTAAACATCATATTATTAACCCAGAAATCATTGTGAACTATCGTAGAAAAAGGCTCTCTAATTGGATACTGCCTTCTTTCTTTCTTCATTTGTATATCATCACGAAAACATTTTTCTATCTTCTCAAGATATGGTATAACTTCTGCTATGCGTTTTATATGATTTATATTAGCAATGATAATTTTTTCATTACCTTCATCATCATCAGGGTCACCAATTTCAAACTTTTCACATGTTTTTAAAATGTTATCTTTGAAAACTTGGGGTTTCAAAAGTTTTAAAGCAACCCCAAGTGCATGAAACTGGGCTAATTTACTTAATACCAATTCCATGTGTTCTAAATTAAATCCCTTCCTGCGATCTCCAACTTCATATCCAGATGATTTTAAGTTCTCCATTAAAAGTACAGCTGAATCATCTGCTTCCATATTTATGTCGTCTTGCTTATTGGAACGTGAACCGTAGTATTTAGGGAAAACATCTAACATTTCATTTTCAGGAATTCCTTTCTCTTTCTGCAGTTTATGAAATTCAGGAGCAACCAAAGTGTAAGCTCTCACTTCTTTATTGAAAGTGATTTCAATGTTGAATCCTTCACGCAGAAAAGGTGATTCTGGAACTAGTTTTGCTACAATTGGTAGTTTTTGGAGATCATTATTTTGATGAGTGTGGTAAAAAACTTCCAACATCAAGGATGGTGCTCCCATAATTATCTCCAGGTTTGGTTAGAGGGGCAGTTGAGAATTTTTCCACTTTGATATCAGAACCTAGTTGTTGACTTAACAATTTCTCCAAATCTTCTTTCTTCAATTCAACATTGATTTTATTCCCGTCAGATGACATTATCTGAAAAAAAAAATATTAGCCTTGACAATAGTAAGTTTGGTCTGTTTAATTCTCACCTCATATCGTTGTTTTTGTTAGACATATGTTTCAAGGCTTGTTAACGTCCTCTTCTGCAGTTACAGACTGGTTTTTCCCAAGTTTTCAGCCCTTAACTTGGGAAAACCCAGTCTGTAACTACTGAAAATGAGGCTAACAACCCTTGAAACATATGTCTAACAGAAACAATGATATGAGGTAAGAATTAAACAGACCAAACTTATTAATATTATTATTATTGTAAAACCTCATGTTATTTCCTATTATATTTTCAAATATTAGCCTTATATAGGAAAAACAAAAAGAAACCTAAAAATTAGAACCAAGGAACACATAAGAAATATTAAAAATGGCAAAATAGAAAAATCTGCAGTTGCTGCTCATGTTTGGTCTGAAAAACATAATATAAATTCAGACACTAAATTATTAAAACAGTTAGAAAATACAGAAGAACAAAAACAGAGTTATGAATTTTGAAATACCGACGGAGCGTGACCTTGTTTGGAGGTTCTTTGGCCAACCACAGGATGGAGCTGACATCAACATCCAGGTTGTGCAACATAATGCAACATAAATCAAACCAGTCTGGAGAAGCTGACGATAAAACAAAATTCGTTTGAAACATGTCCAAGAACAAATCAACATTAATATTGAGGTAAGATGATCAGACTAAAAATAATATAATTAGCATTGAAACTTATTTTATCTTAAAAATAAATTCTATCTAATAGATTATTTTTATCAGTCAATAAGAGGCATGAGCTGTCATGATGACATCACATTGATCATTGATTCTAGAAAGAGGATGATCAAATTATTTTGGACTAGCAATTATACTGGAATCTTGCTAGGTATATGCTAGGATCAAACTCAAACCTTTATCTAGAGGCACATATACCATCCATTGGCAATCATGGTCAATTTTGTCATATTTATACTCATATTTCACATACTTTATCATATTTTTATGATCTGAACGGTGGATGCATGATTTATGCGAGGAAAGTTTGAGGGACATATTATGTATCCAAGGACAGGCTTGTCTTTATACTTATATTATTTTTGGTCTGGACATCTTACCTCAATATTAATGTTGATTTGTTCTTGGACATGTTTTAAAACAATTCTGTTTTATCGTCAGCTTTCCCAGACTGGTTTTATTTATGTTGCACCACCTGGATGTCGATGTCAGTCTGGGAAAGCTGACGATAAAACAGAATTGTTTTGAAACATGTCCAAGAACAAATCAACATTAATATTGAGGTAAGATGTCCAGACCAAAAATAATATAATTAAAATAACCTCAAAATATAACTTCCTAAAATTAAATATTGTCTTTATACCTTCAGTCATGTAATTTCTAAAATTCCTTATGTATTATGCCAGGCTTTTAAAAATACTGGTATAATTTTACGATATTTAGTTTAACAGATTTAAATTTTCTAGTCTACAGTAAAAGCTCCTTATTCATGGGGGATATGTTCCATAAGCATGCCACGAATACAGAAACCGTTAATATGGAATGGTAATTTGTATGGGTATATAGGGGATACATTTCAAGGTTCCAAAATAAAATAAAAATTATCATAAGTAATGCCACGAGTGAGATCCAATTTATCTAGAGAATTTGGAAATCAAGAGTGGCATTTGTTAGGACTACAGTATTTAACGAATAAAATTAAGCTGTTTACTCACAAATCTTTATTTAACTATAGTTATTTAAAAATATTTATATATTTAATGTAAACGGCGATGTTTGAAAATAAATGAGAAACGATTGGTATGCTTCATTTGCTTCTTTTGTTCATCAGTGCAACCAGATCATACTATTTTATTGCCAAAGGAACGCAATATTGTAAGAATGCTCTCTAGTGGAGAAAAAATGGAACACATGAAACTGTATATTAATTCATTTCTGATGTCCTATGATGTAAATATGACAATTATATTTTTCTGCGAAAAAATAAATTTAAGAAAGTGCAAACAGTTGCTTCTTTTTTTGGTGGTATAATCAACTGCTACAAATGTTTTTATATTAACTCCCGCATGTGGTATGTGTTGACATTGATGCACTATATGTATACAATCTGGTAGCCGTATTTCTCAGAGAGTCAGTCACTGCAAAATAATGCTGTGACCTATTCAGAATGTTAAAAAGGAGGTGCTTTCTTTATTATGATAAACTTTAGTTGGTAAATTCTAGGCGAAACACGACTGTGATTGGTTGTAAATCGAAAATCATTGTAACGTGATTGGTCATTGACTCCCATTTGGGGCATGAGTTAAATAGTCAAAATAAAATCAATTAATGACAGATTTTGAACAATTTCTATTAATTATTATTGTTAGGTTTAGGCAAGGACTTAGAGGACTTGGTAATTTTTCCTTGTTTTTCCGCTTTTTTAAAAGGTCTTTCAATTAAGATTGATATTCAGCTGTAGAATTCCTGCGATAGAATTCCTTATTTTGTCTTCGGATTGTACAGTTGATTCATTAACATTGAAACAGCGTGATATAGACGCAAACGACTCGCGAACGCGTATAAACGTTCAAGAATTTCTATTTTTATTTTAAGCGGCAACACTACTTTTTCCCGCTTCCGAACTAATCCTAGTTTATTAATTAGATTTCATAGCCTCATCAAAAATAATTAGAAATAAGTTATGTAGATAGGAAATAACACTATGAGGTTCTTTAATATTGTTTATTTTTTATCATTTCACTCACCTCATACTTCATTGAAGTATGAGGTGAGTGAAATGATAAAAAATAAACAAAATTAGAAATAAATTAAAATTTAAATTTCACCCAAAAATTCACCTTCTAAATCTTTCCTTTTATTCGACATTATAAGGTAATTAAAAGAAAACTATTTAATTATGCTTTCTGTAAAGTTCAAACTGTAATATAGCATGGATATTACGTCAATTTTCATGTTATATTAGAATCTGAACTTTACAGAAAGCATAATTCCTCTTTTAAACAGTTATTTTTTTTTATATATTGACTTAGCCTTTCACAGCTGGAGTTAGTATGATGATCTTTGCTGAAGAATTCCGGCCTGGTCTTGAGGTTTGTAGTTCCCCGACATTTTGCCAGAGACTGCAACCCTTGAAGATGCCGGATGCAGTCTCTGGCAAAATGTTGGGGAACTACAAGCCTCAAGACCATGGCTAACAACCCGGAAATCTTCTACAAGATTATCATAGTTTTTTTAAAGTTCTAAAAGGATATATCTGGTTTTTGCCCCAAACCCCTCATTTATAAGCTATTCTTTCATCTTATGTTCAAGTTTCTTTTTGTTTTTCCTATGTGGATCTTTTTTCACATTCCCCTCATTTTAGCTGATAAATTCCTAATTTTTTGTTTTGGTCAATTTCTTCATTTTTGTTTCTTTTCATTAGTTTTTAAGACTAAAATCATTTTTACACGCTTTATATTAGCTTGACCTGTATCTATCTATCTATGTAACAGAATTTTTCAATGCGATTTTCACCCACTTAAAATCATTGGATCGACTTGAAACTTTGTATACTTGTAAAGGATCCATGACAATACAATAATTTCATTTTTATTTTCTAAAATCCTGGCCAGAATCATCAGAAAATCAAAAAAAGTGTCTTTATATCTATGTAACGGAATCTTTGAACACGATTTTCACCCACTTAGAAACATTGGATCGACTTGAAACTTCGTATACTTGTAAAGGACTCGTGACAATACAATAATTTCATATTTTGTTTCTAAAATCCTGGCCAGAATCATCAGAAAATCAAAAACATGAAAACTGGTATAATAGGTTGCGGACTTGTCGACTTTTTAGTCAATCGTTGTGAGAGCTCAGTTGGTAGAGCGGTGAACTCTAATGGTATATAATTTCAGTAATCCATAGGTCGCTGGTTCAAATCCGGCTGGGAGGATTTTTTTAGAAGAGTATTACTTTTAGCTCATACTACAATAGTCTCGAATTTAAAGATATTTACATTTTTATCTTATTCTGTAAAATATTAAAACTAAAAAATGAAAAATAATTTTAATTTCCAACACGCTGGGGATAAAATAAAGTGGTCAACAAAAAAATCATCTCCAACACATAGAGAATAAAACTAGAGTTATCAACAAAAAGAAAATAATTTTACCATCACAAGCGTGGGGTGCTCTATATCAATTAATATATTTGATAATAAACTGATATTGGTAAAAGTAAAGTCTCTAAGAAGAAAATGAAAAAATCATAAAAAGCACCCCACGCTTTTCATGGTAAAATTACTTTCTTTTTGTTGATAACTCTAGTTTTATTCTATATGTGTTGGAGATGATTTTTTTGTTGACCACTTTAATTTTATCCCCAGTGTGTTGGAAATTAAAATTATTTTTCAGTTTGGTTTTCTAATAAAGCGTGTGGTTTTAGTTTTTTTAAAACTATTATTTATTTGGACTAAAACAGTCAGATGCCAGTTGACAATGAAAGGATTTCTTTTGAAACCGGTCCTGAGTAAAAATGAGGTGTAAAATCTGATTAATTTAATGATTGTTAAATAGAATCTCAAATTTTATTTTATCAAATAACATCTCTCCTAAATATATCAACGAAGTTACTTAATTGGATTGTAAAACATACATTCTTTCGACAAATAACTAAAAAATCACTTACTTAAAATAGGTAATCCGACATGAACAAAAAGAATATGAAAAATCACTCTATTACAGTGTTTGATACTGCATCAGCAATCTTTACTTGATGAACTTAAATTGTGTGCTCTAAGGTTATTGATTTTATTGTTATCTCACACATTGTAAATTAGATTAGAAAAAATGATAAATCATTCTGACTTTTATCTTTGGTAATTGAAATTAAATTATGTAAGAAACAGCATGTGACATAAATGAAGTGGACAGCTTGAATCGATCACAAGTTTCATCGTCACATGTTTCCAGCCACAGCTGATATGATTCCATTGCTTAGTTACACTACTTGAAGATGACTCCATACCATGTGTTTATTGCAATGGGGCTGCATTGGTGTATTTGCAACTTATGTGGGCATTTCTTAAAATTTTGGTAACAACTTAAATCCTTTTTTTTAAAAAATACAATAGGAAGTAACATTAAGAGGTTTATGGTGAAATTAAATGTTTCTTACCTCTCCTCATATAAATCTTCTTAGTAGATTGTGACAAAATTTATATTGGAAAAACGAAAAGAAATTTGAAAACAAGGGTGAAAGAACATCTTAGAAACATAAAAAATGGAGAAGTGGAAAAGTCAGCAGTAGCTGCTCATGCTTGGTCCAAAAAACATATAATTGAATCAAAAGCCAGTCTAATTAAACAAATAGACGAACCAAAAGGAACTCACGGTTTGGGAAAAGATCCACATTCAGAAAAACAAAGGAAAATTTATGAACTTTGAAATTCCCGCAAATTTTGACCTGATCCAGAGGTTCATCAGTCCACCAACAGAGGGAAGAAGAAGAGTTTCTTCCAATCGACATAACATCAGTCGCCAAAGAAGTACTGAAGATGAGACTGTTATGGTCTCGAAATTGCGATCTACTTAGAAGATTTATATGAGGAAAGAAACATTTAATTTCACCAAAAATTAAACCTCATAATGATTAATTCCTATAAAAGTTAAATATAAATTAAGAGGTTTGTTTAAAAATTAAAACATTTTGCCTGTCCATTCTTACCACTTAGAGTTGTTTTTGTCGAACATATGTTTCAGACCTTCTTAGCCCCATCGTCAGCAATTAAAGACTGAATTTTCTCATGTTGTCGGTCCTGATTCTTGATTCCTGCTCTCTCTTTGCCTCTGGTCCAGTGAATTTACTAATGAGGTTCCTTTCTGAGGGAATTTCTGCTCATGTTTGGTCAGAAAAACACAAAATAGATGTAAAAACAAAATTATTAAAACAGTTAGAAAACAAAAATGAACTCACCATATGGGAAAAAATATATATACAGAAGAACAAGGAAAGAATTATCAACTTTGAAATTCCCACAGAAAGGAACCTCATTAGTAAATTCATTGGACCAGAGGCAAAGAGAGCTTTTTCAGTTTGAAGAGTATTTTATTTGATTAAATTTTGTTTCTGAACATATTTAATTTTCTTGTAAAACATGTTTTCTTCAAAGTCATTTATTATGTGATCTTTCTCGTGATTGAAATTTTCTCTGCTCACAAGAATGTTTACCAGTCTATGTGTTAAACTACTGGTGTTATGATAAAATCAAATGTTTCCTACGTCTCCTCATATAAATCTTCTAAGTCAAGATGGTACTGAAGATGAGACCATTATGGTCTCGAAATCGCGATCTACTTAGAAGATTTATATGAGGAAAGGTAAGAAACATTTGATCATCATCATCATCATAGTACATTCACAAATTTAGGCCATTTGTTGACCTGTTTCGGCCTCAAGAGAAACACCATCCAGAAGTCTTTTGAATGGACGTCCTGGTCTTCTTCTTCCTGCAGTTTGATCTCTTGAACATTTGTTTGGGTCTTCTGTGATCTTCCATTCACAGATGCAACACTAGGTGCAGCCATCTTGACTTCTAATCCAGAAATTTGTGTTCTAAAGAATTCCATTTGGTATTCTTTCTAAGATGTCTTAATTTTTTTTTGTGATTCTAATAGTGTGTATCCTGCAGTCCCTGCCGTAATCAGAGCACTTATCTCATTTCAAGTGCAGATCTAAGTCTCAGTATTTCCTTTCTGTTTCAACGTCCATACTTCGCTACCATATAAAAGAGTTGGAAGAGCCAGTGTTTTATACACTTTCAGTCTTGAATGCTTTTGGACTAACTGTGGCTTGAAGATAGAATATATTAACCCTAAAATTCTTAAAAATTTAGATATTTTTGCATTTACATCCTTTTCTTCTTCATATGAGATATTGCATCCTAGATATGTAAAATTATTCACCTGCTCCAAAACATTTGATTTTATCATAAATTAAACCTCATAGTGATTAATTCCTATAAAAGTTGAATATTGAAGGTGTTTTTTTATATAACTTTTAAGGGAATTAGTCATTATGAGGTTTAATTTATGGTAAAATTAAATATTTCTTACCTCTCCTCATACAAATCTTCTAAGTAGATCGCGGAAGAACAGAGGGAAGAAGAAGAAGTGGTTCTTCCAATCGACATAACATCAGTCGCCAAAAAAGTACTGAAGATGAGACCGTTATGGTCTTGAAATCACGATCTACTTAGAAGATTTGTATGAGGAGAGGTAAGAAACATTTGATTTTACCATTGAAGGTGTTTTTTACATCTTACCTCATATTTCATGTTTCTTTAAACATCGGAACTAGTTCTCAAGAGAAACATCTCTCTCATTTTCAACTGACATTATGACTACCTGATTTTCATTGGAATCTCCATCAATAACATTGTCATCTGGTGTTGATTTGATGAACTTCGAGAAGAGGTTTAAGGATCGTATCTATGAACACATTAGACCGTAAAAGTCGTTCTCTGCTGAGAAAGTTGCATCCAAAGATGTTTTTGCGTACTCAAAAGTCTGTTCATGCGATAATAATTGTCAAAATTCCTAAGCTACCTGGCGAGGTGACTGCAGAGAACGAATCATGAGCAACCCGATGGGAACCGATAGTAACCGATGTACTTTGAAAGCTTGCTGCTTTATCCAAGATGTCGGATCTTCAAGACTTCGATCATGTTTTTGGTATATGCGGAGAAGAGGAATTTGATAGAGTCTACCAAAGAATTCAACTGGAAGAACAGGAGAATCGGCGTAATATCGTGCGATGCAGACGTCGTCATATACGGTAATATTTGCAGGATGCAAGCCTAAATGCGTTCCTCTAGCAGATGAAAATAACAGAAGTGGTTTTATCATAAGTAATGCCACGAGTGATTTCCAATTTATCTTGAGAATTTGGAAATCAAGAGTGGCATTTGTTAGGACTATTTAACGAATAAAATTAAGCTGTTTACTCACAAATCATTATTTAACTGTAGTTATTTTAAAATATTTATATATTTAATGTAAACGGCGATGTTTGAAAACAAATGAGAAACGATAGGTATGCTTCATCTGCTTCTTTTGTTTATCACTGCAACCAGATCATACTATTTATTGCCAAAGGAACGCAATATTGTAAGAATGCTCTCTAGTGGAGAAAAAATGAAACACATCAAACTGTATATTAATTCATTTCTGATGTCGTATGATATAATTATGACAATTATATTTTTCTGGATTGTTACCTGGGAAAAAATACATTTAAGAAAGTGCAGACAGTGGTTTCTTTTTTTGGTGGTATAATCAATTGCTACAAATGTTTTTATATTAACTCCCGCATGCAGCATGTGTTGACATTCATGCACTATATATACAATCTGGTAGCCGTATTTCTCACAGGCTCTGTCACTGCAAAATAATGGTCAGACCTGTTCAGAATATTAAAAAGGAGGAGCTTTCTTTAATATGGTAATTATAACACTGATAAATATTTCGTGAAACATGACTCTGATTGGTTGTAAAACAGAAATCATTGAAACGTGATTGGTCACTGACTCCCATTTGGGGCATGAGTTAAATAGTCACTGAGAATCCTGGGTAATTTCTTGCCAATATTATGAAAAAAACTTCTTTCATGCATGACCAATCAGCGACTCGTTAATTCAAACTTTGCATGTGCTCATGGAAAACTCAACTCACCAAAGACTAATGTATTTGCATGCGGCCCTTTAAATGTTCATAGCCATCCTTGAGATACAAACATTTTGATTAAACATTTTACTTTTTTATCAAAGTCTTTATTCCCTCTGCTTTTTAACATACTATCCTGATTCATGCTTGATGTTTCTTCTATGCCCGATGGATCAGCGCAAATAGCATTAAGCATGAATAAAATGTGGATAAACTCTTGTGGAGCAACAACATTTATTTCTTTTAGAAACTGTTCATATGAGAACCCTCTTGTATCACAACCAACTTTTGTTAAAAGTCCCACAAATTCCTTGTGATAAAGTTGTATTAACCGTTCATAATATACCTCTAGAAGGCCGTGTTCTGAACTGGAAAACAATAAAAATATCAAGTCCCTAACTGGCGATGCATGCATTGTCACTTGAAAATCAACAAATTTAATTCCTATTGGTGACCTTTTCTTTCCGATAGTTTTCGTGCTAGCTTTATCATATATAAACATCATATTATTAACCCAGAAATCATTGTGAACTATTGTAGAAAAAGGCTCTCTTATTCGATACTGCCTTCTTTCTTTTTTCATTTGCATATCAGCACGGAAATCTTTTTCTATCTTCCCAAGATATGGTTTAACTTCTGGTATGTGTTTTACGTGGTTTATGTTAGCATTAACAAATTTCTCATTGCTGTCATCATCATCAGGGTTACCAATGTCAAACTTTTCACATGTTTTTAAAATGTTATCTCTGAAAACTTGGGGTTTCAAAAGTTTTAAAGCAACCCCAAGTGCATGAAACTTGGCTAATTTACTTAATACCAACTCCATGTGTTCTAAATTAAATCCCTTCCTGCGATCTCCAACTTCATACCCAGATGATTTCAAGTTCTCCATTAAAAGTACAGCTGAATCATCTGCTTCCATATTGATGTCGTCTTGCTTATTGGATCGTGAACCGTAGTATTTAGGGAAAACATCTAACATTTCATTTTCAGGAATTCCTTTCTCTTTCTGTAATTTATGAAATTCAGGAGCAACCAAAGTGTAAGCTCTCACTTCTTTATTGAAAGTGATTTCAATGCTGAATGCTTCACGCAGGAACGGTGATTCCGGAACTAGTTTTGCTACAATTGGTAGTTTTTGGAGATCATTATTTTGATGAGTGTAGTAAAAAACTTCAACATCAAGGATGGTGCTCCCATAATTATCTCCAGGTTTGGTGAGAGGTGTAATTGATAGTTTTTCCACTTTGATGTAGAACCTAGTTGTTGACTTAATAATTTCTCTACGTCTTCTTTCTTCAGTTCAACATTAATTTTATTGTCGTCAGATGACATTATCTGAAACAAATTATTAATCTTTATCTTTTATCTTACAAAAGAATTTTATCTAATAGATTATGTTTACTCGGCAATGACTTGATACAAACATTTGACATCAATTAAACATTCATTTCACTGAGATGCTAGCCCAGAGTAAGGTCTACTCAGTCTTGTAGGAATAATGAGTAAATACTTGTTGTGAAAGGTACAAAATCTCTTTAAGAAGTGAAATAAAAGTTATGCATATAAAGCTAGATGTCTCGGAATCAAATCCCGATTCGGAAGTTAATTTTTTTCAAAATAATAAAAATTTCTGCCTGAGCCAGGAATTGAACCCTGAATCTTCAGCTTTATGAGCTCATGCTCTATGGGGTGAAATCATAAATATGGCTATACGTTTGATCGCGTTGTGTGATGAAAATATTACCATTACAGGAAATATGAAATTACCGTTGGAAAGGCAATTATTCAAATTACAAAAATGGAATAAAACAAAACAGTGTAGAACTTCCGTCATTAGTCAAAATGGCGTTGAATATGCAACAGCAAATTACAATTGCTGCATGGGCAATAACGTATGCTAATGATTGTGAGGCTGCAAGACGTAAGTTTAACGTAGCATTGCAGCCGTCAACTGTGGGGAAGTGGAGAAAACGACTGCTGGAAATGGGAAGGATGCACAAAATCAAACCTCCTGGAAGGCCTTGCATTAGCACGGATGCAGAAACAACGAAGATAATTGTGGAGGCATTCAACGCGAGCCCACAAAAATCAACCCGCCAAGTTGCACGTGAGCAGTGATTTGTTTTGTTTTGTTCTATTGTTATAATTTGAAGGATTCCCTTTCCAATGATAACATCATATTTCCTTTAATAATAATATTTTTGTCACAAAATGCGATCAAACGTATAGCCATATTTCTGAATCACTCTGTAATCACTGAGCTAATTCAGATTTCCTTCCTATCCAAGCACAAAGTAAAGTTCCCAAGTATTAGGCCTATAGGCCTATTACGATCTCTCTGATGAAAGTTCCTTAATTTAATTATAAAATATTGTGACGCGTTGTAGTAGCGTCGTTTAAACTGTGCAGGCCAGCGAGAGAAACCTCGCATTGGTGGATTGGATTGGAGAATAGCCAATCACGAGTCGCGGGATCCACCGATATTTCTCGGCTAAAAAGCCAGAGTTTTACGAACATCTATTTATTCCCCCGTTCGAGAAACATTGAAGATGAGAGGTTTCCATGTAGAAACATCTCGTTCATGGACCTGGAAATTTCCGTCTACTCGCCTATAAATATGTGGTGAGGACAGAACAAAATATTACAAAGGAAACTAAAATGAAAATTTATAAGAGCATAATACAGAATATTTTGTCATATGGAACTGAAACTTGGTCTTTGACGGAATTACAAAAGAATAAAATTAGAACAGTTGAATTTGATTGTTTTAGAAGAAGCATCCAAACAACAAGACAGGATAAAATAAGAAATGAATTCCTTTGGAGAGGAATGAATGTCACGACATCTGTTGTTAAGAGGATTGAAAATCAAACGCTTAAATGGTATGGCAATGTACAAAGAATGGAAAATGAAAGATGGCCAAAAAATATATACCAATGGTCACCCCCTGGAAGAAATAAACGTGGCAGACCAAGATGGAAATGGAAAACCTACGTCAGAACCATAATGTATGATAGGAATTTGGAAGAGGGAGACTGGAATGATAGAGATAAATGGAAACTGAAGACAGCAAACCTGTAAGTGGGGGAAAGCCGAAGAAGAAGAAGAGGACAGAACGACCCCCAGTCTTGTGTTGGACAGCGAGAAGTTAATTGTAAGAGAAACTGTGTCTGTAACTGTGCTATAAGTGATTATCTGATAGACTTTAAAAGAAGAATAATTGTGAGATAAAATTGTAATTGAAGATTTAGTGATAATTGTTAGAAGAGAATAAAGTGTCAAGAAAAATTTACATAACATCGGTGTATTTAAATCGAAATAATAAAAAAGGAAAACCCTGTGCCATCCCGTGACAATATACATTCTTTAGATAAATAACTTACAAGGGAACTGTCAACCATTGCATACCAAAACCTACCTTGAAATTTCTTCCAGAGAAGGATTGTGATGTACAAAGGCTGTGTCCAAAAAATTATCTGCAAGACAGTAAAATCCAGCATCAAATCTCTCATTTAAACTATAAGCAAGTGTCCACTGTTGTGGTCTCGAGGTAGGGTGCTGCCTTGTCATGCAGCAGGCCTGAGTTCAATCCCTGGTCGGGACAGTTTTTCTGGGTGAGGTTTTTATCGTGGTTTTTCCTCACCTGTAAGTCAAATGTCAGGAGAACTTTAAGGCCCAAACGGTCCCCGAAATAATATGGCCATCGCAATCATCATCATTCATATTCATCTTAGGATTAGGGACTCTCCTGGTGCACCACTATCATCATCATCACCCATCATACCATCGGGGCAATGTAACCCCAATTATGCCATTGCCAGGAGAGAAACCAGAAATATCTAAAAAATGATAAAAATTGGGGGCATTAAAAAAAACTATAAAGAAGTAATATAACTCCTGTATTGGCAGACTGGAAAACTCTTACTACCTGCCGTTCATGCCGAATCCTGCCTCACTCTACTTTGTGCTTAACTCATGTAGAGATATACATCTGTTCCATACAGCGAGCTACCAATCCTGGATTCTGGCTTCAATTTCTGTGTTTTGCACTTTAAAAAGTTAATATAAAATTATGGAATATTCACCTGAAAGGTCCGTCTCCTCAACTTAATTATCATTTAACTGTAGCGCTTTCGGGACTTGTCCCATCATCGGCAGGATTCAAAACAGGTGTTTCACTGAAGATCTGGTAGAGGGGGTTACATGTATTGGGTTCGTTTTCGTTTATCAGGCTGTCGTTGTGAGCTGCTTTCATGATTTCCATCTCTTCGAGTACGTTTCTCTTCGCTGGATTATTTTCTCTGTGCATTACTGTTAGGGTGTTTTCAATATTTAACATGCGATGTCCTTCATGGATAACGTGTTGAAAACACCCTAACAGTAATGCACAGAGAAAATAATCCAGCGAAGATAAACGTACTCAAAGAGATGGAAATCATGAAAGCAGCTCACAACGACAGCCTGATAAACGAAAACGAACCCAATACATGTAACCCCCTCTACCAGATCTTCAGTGAAACACCAGTTTTGAATCCTGCCGATGATGGGACAAGTCCCAAAAGCGCTACAGTTAAATGATAATTAAGTTGAGGAGACAGACCTTCCAGGTGAATATTCTATAATTTTATATTAATTTTGAATAAACCTCAACGGAACACATCATGAATCTTATAAAAGTTACTTTAAAAAGGCAGATAATTTTTTGGACATGATCTTAGTACATCACAACGCTTCTCTGGGAGAAATTTTAAGGCAGGTTTCGGCTTGCAATGGTTGATAGTTCCCTTGTATACTCAGACCAACAGATCTGTGCCCCTACAGCGCTGACATTGTTCTTAGAAAAGTACACGTCTATACTCACACCATTTCACTGCACTCCCCTCCCACTACATCAAATGACAGCCACGGTAACTTATCGAGTAGGGATGTTGCCAAACTTGCCCCAGTGTCATGGCTCTTGAATATTGAATAATGCAAGGTTGGAGTTGAGTTAACAACATTGGAGTGCAAGTGCAAATAATGTCTTGCAAGGAGTCTCAATATTGTGAGTAGTGGGAGTGCAGATAGAGAGAGATAGGAATGTAGGGAGGGAAATGATTTGCCGAGGCAGAAAAGGAAGTAGGCCTTAGTTTGCATATCTTACAGAGGCACAGATCCATTGGACAGACAATAAAAAGTAGTTGATAATATTCATTTAACCTTTTGAACGCCATGCCTGGCGTGCGCCGGTGAAAGTGTGTGTACAGCTGTACGCCACGCCCGGCAGGCTCCGGTTTTCAATCTTATTATTTTAAATATTTTTTTCCTGAAGTTTTTACTTTAATAAACTAAAATTATTTTTCGTTCTGTGTTTGTACATCCTTTCTTAGCAAAACTTTGCACATCCCTTACAGAATAACGGTACAGGCTAGTTGTAAATGGATTTTCTAAAGGAGGGTGTATATTCATGTTACAAGGCCTTTTTTTTTTGCTATGAAATGTTGCAATTTCAGGATTTTCTCTTTATTTATTTTATTTTTAGTTGAAAAGATACCTGGCCAAGGGGTAGGTGGTGCTGTGAAACACAGTGATTCATATCTCAAAGTTGACGAAAATACAATACGCGAGTTTATTGTGTCAGTTTTTCAGAAGACGAGAGTGACAGTAACAGGTCATCAAATGGTTACTCGTTTGACGAATGTGATACTAGTCCTGTTTCTAAGAGAATATTATTACAATCTAAGCCAATAAATAGTAAAGCAAGTGATGTAGACCTAAATGAACTGGGTGTGAGTGACAGTGGTGGGCGTGTCGCGCCAGACGAAACACGTGGCATAAAACAGCTGTTTGACTGGAATTGATTCGAACCCAGGACCATAAAAAATGTTCAACAATTTTAATATTATAAGTGTTTAGTGATAATGCCATCAAAATTATTCAATAGGAAAAATGTTTTAGTGACAGTGATAACAAATTCCAATAAAGACGCCGTGCTGAATTCGAACCTGGGATCTTTACGAGTGGAAGCAACACCGTCTAACCAACAAATAAATGTATAATAGTGAGTTTAAATTCAATTTAGCATGGCATGTAGATAGTTAATTTTACTTTATATACATTAATATTATATAGTATGGCGTAGTACTTTAAATTTAAAAAAACCTGGCACCCACAGTCCAGCTGGCAAAAGGGAAACTCGGCGGTCAAAAGGTTAATTTATCCATCATTAAGATATTTAAAAACGAATAATATCAATATTGAGAGAAGCACTACTGGCTTTATAAGTAATTTTATAGTTAAATATGGGAAATAACATTATGAGGTTCTTAATTCGTAAATGAATGAGTAATTTTTTAACATCTTACCTCATTGATGTTTTATTTATTATTGATTTAACATTTCTCACTGAAAGATAAATTATATTTGAAGAGAAAAATTTTCGCCTAGACCGAGACTCGAACCCGGGACCCTTGGCTTTCCGGGCCAAGTGCTCTACCAACTGAGCTACCGAGGCAAGTTACGATCTAGATGCAATTTTTTCTCTTATATACGTTGTAATTCCCTATTGCCAAATGCTTTTGAAACCATTGCTTCTATCTTTTGCAAATGGCGGCTTCTTAGTTAAGAAGACATTTATTGGGAATTTAACATTACTTTATAAAGCTAGTAAGGTTTCTAATGAGGTTTTTATTATTGATTTAACATTTCTCACTGAAAGAAAAATTATATTTATTACAACGTATATAAGAGAAAAAATTGCATCTAAATCGTAACTCGCCTCGGTAGCTCAGTTGGTAAAGCACTTGGCCCGGAAAGCCAAGGGTCCTGGGTTCGAGTCTCGGTCTAGGCAAAAATTTTTCTCTTCAAATATAATTTATCTTTCAGTGAGAAATGTTAAATCAATAATAAAAAAAAATCATTAGAAGCCTTACTAGCTTTATAAAGTAATGTTAAATTCCCAATAAATGTCTTAACTAAGAAGCCGCCATTTGCAAAAGATAGAAGCAATGGTTTCAAAAGCATTTGGCGATAGGGAATTACAACGTATATAAGAGAAAAAATTGCATCTAGATCGTAACTCGCCTCGGTAGCTCAGTTGGTAGAGCACTTGGCCTGGAAAGCCAAGGGTCCCGGGTTCGAATCTCGGTCTAGGCGAAAATTTTTCTCTTCAAATATAATCTTACCTCATTACTTATTTTAGGAATTCTCACTATGAGGTATATTCATTAAGGTAGAAATTTTTATCACTCACCTCATATTGTTCAATATGAGGTGAGTGATAAAAAATTCTACCTTAATCTTACCTCATATTTTATGTTTCTTTAAACACATAAAATATGAGGTAAGATGTTAAAAAATGACTCATTAATTTACTTTATAAGTAATGTTTAAATTCCCAATAAAAAGTCTTATTAACAAATGGAGACCACCATTTGCAAAAATCGTAGCAATGGCTCGTAGCATTTGGGATTAGGGAATTAACTATGTAGAAGAGAAAAATACATGTTTAGATTGGAAGTCTAGGTAGCTCACTTGGATAGATCATTGACATAGAAAGTCAACGGTCCTGGGTTCAAACCCCAGTCTAGGCGTATATTTTTCTTTTCAAATATAATAAAAAGTATACTTACTTAATAGCGGTAATCCAAACCATAAAGAAGAAGAATATAAAAATCACTATATTACAAGCTTGAACAGTTTGTGATACTATATCAATAATCTTTACTTGATAACTTAAATCTTGTTCTATAGGGTTATTGAATTTATTGATATCTCACACATTATAATCCAGATTGGAAAATACGTTATATTATTTTGAGATTTATCTTTCTTCTTAAGTGGCATTACCTTTGCTTCCTCCAGTTTTCTCTGTCAACTTTTATCTCTGCAAATTCAAATTGAATGATGTAAGAAACAGCATATGACATAAGTGAAGTAGGAGAGCTTGAATTGATCACAGAGTAGATTAATATTTCTGTAATAAATATGTCGAGTCATCTTACCTCATATTAGTTTATCTCTCTAGGACGCGTTTCAAAACATCTCTGTTTTATCTCTCCCGGGAATTCCAAAATTCAGTTGAAAATACAATAGGAAGTAACATTATGAGGTTTTACTTGATAATAAGTTTGGTCTGTATAATTCTTACTCACATCATTTGTTTCTGTTAGACATATGTTTCAAGACATGTTTGCCTCATCTTCAGTAGTTACAGACTGATTTTTCCCAAGTTGTTGGCCCTGAATCTCAATTTCTACTCCCTCTTTGTGGTCCAAAGAACTTGCTATAGTCCATGAGGGCTTAAATGGCTAGAATATTTTAGAAAGAGAAAGAGAGTACTCACCATCTTCTTTCTCACTCATACGCATATCTCTTCACGGTGACAGCGGTAGGGCAGACACTCCCTGTAGTGAACATAGATCAGTGGTGGCATTCCCTTCTTCTAAAGATTCTTCCTGGCAAGTTTCTATGTCTTCATTTTCATTTTCATCGTTGTCGGCATCGTCTAAATTTATTTCAAACCGATCACTAATTTCGTCCATTAAACCGCCTGCCTGCCAATATGACTCTTCAATCTTTTCAGTGTGTTCACACGCTCTTCTCCAATTTTCTGCAGTCACTTTTAACAGAGCACTCTGAACCAGTCGCCACTGACAAAAATTACCTGACACAAAAGTGACTGGACGGAAGTGGGGGGGGGTGGAGTTTTTCTAGCATTCTTAAGTAATTTTACAAGGGTAGCCCATTATAGTACACATGTCACTCAGACGTCTAGCGAAGGGTGGAAGAACAGTTCTCTAGACAAGGATAGTACAAATCATGCCAACTTACAACTTTTACACTATAATTATGTTCCTCTCCCTGAGAATTTCAAAATTCATAACTCTCTCCTTGTTCTTCTGTATGTAGATTATTTCTAACCGTTTTAATAATTTAGTGATTTTCTGACCAAACGTGAGCAGCTACTGCAGATTTTTCTACTTCCTTTTTTTTTATATTTCTTATGTGTTCTTTGATTCTAAAAAAATATTAAAACAATTAGAAAACACAAATGAACTCACCATATGGGAAAAAATCTACATACAGAAGAACAAGAAGAAAATTATAAATTTTGAAATTCCCAGGGAGAGGAACCAAACAAGCAAGTTCTTTGGACCACAGAAAGTGGGAGCAGGAGTCGAGATCCAGGGCCGACAACTTGGGAAAAATCAGTCTGTAACAAATGAAGATGGCACAAACATGTCTTGAAGCATATGTTAAACAGAAACAATGATATGAGGTAAGAATTACACAGACCAAATTTATTCCAAAATTCATGATTCTCTTCTTGTTCTTCTGTATGAAGATTTTCTCCCAATTTGGAATTTTGACTGAAGATGGAAGTAATACTATACTTTTTTGAAACCGGTATCGTGAAGATACACAACTTTGTGAGGTGAGATGATAAAACATTTTCTAAACTCATTTATTAAAATAAATTATCTAGAGGATTTGTAAATCGAGGCACGCATGGGGAATGAAAGACGTGCATGGATGCTTCTTGTAGGAAAACCAGAGGGAAAACGCCCAGTTGGTAGACCAAGAATGAGGTCAGAGAATAACATTAACTATGATTTGAGGGAAGTAGATTATAGAGGGAATGATTGGAAAGCATTAGCTCAGGATAGGGATGTATGGAGAGCTTATGTCTGCATGGCCCATGAACCTACGGGTTCGATAGTGCCAGTGAGTAAGTAAGTAAGAGGATTTGTAAATCAAGAGCGACATTTGTTAGGACTATTTATTTTAAATTAATGAGTCATTTTAACATCTTACCTCATATTTCATGTTTTATCAAACACGGTAACTATAGTTTTCAAATGATCTTGTCATTCATTTTCACCCGCCATTATGACTACCGGATATTCGTTGGAATCTCCCTCTATAACGTTGCCATCTGGTGTTGATTTGACGAACTTCGAGATATCATTGCCATCTGCTATTGATTTGATGAACTTCGAGATGAGGTCACATTCATCCGGAATGTCGAAATTCATAGATTTAAATTTGTTCTTCTCCCAAACTGTCGACATTCCGGATGAACGTGACCTCATCTCGAAGTTCACCAAATCAATACCAGATGGCAACGATATCTCGAAGATTGTCAAAATCAACACCAGATGGCAACGTTATAGAGGGAGATTCCAACGAATATCCGGTAGTCATAATGGCGGGTGAAAATGAATGACAAGATCATTTGAAAACTATAGTTACCGTGTTTGATAAAACATGAAATATGAGGTAAGATGTTAAAATGACTCATTAATTTATTAATTAAGAACCTCATAATGTGTTTCCCAATTTTAACTTTGAACTATTTATTTTACCTGATAGAGTTAAGACCATAAGGTCTTCTCTTCCATTTCACCAGGGTTAAATTATATATACAATAAGAATTATGATTAATGATACATAATAGATATAGACTACATAATATAAAGTTAGCACGGGTAAGAAAGAAAATAATAATAATAATAATAATAATTTTTTTTATTATTCCGGCTTTTACAATGAATATACATTTTTCCGGTACCCATGTTCACAGTTAACTACACATTTGTTTCAACACATTTTTCCATTCTTGTCTGTTCATCCATATATCTTCTTCTATTTCCCATTCCCTCTTAGTTTCATTGATTCCCTGAATCCACGTAATATTTGGTCTACCCTTCTTTTTCCTTCCCTGTGGTACCCAATCCATGATTATCTTAGGTAGTCTTCCTTCTTCCATCCCTCTAATGTGTCCGTACCAATTTAATTGTTTCTTCTTTATAAAATCTAATATTGAATATTGTACCTGCATTTCTTCTTTTATATATGAATTTCTGATTTTATCCTTCCTGGATATTCTTGCAGCACGTCTCCAGTAGTCCATTTCAGTGGCGAGTAATTTTTTTTCATTTGTGCATTTAAAGCCCACACATCAGCTCCATAGGTAATAATGCTTCTGATTATTGTATTAAAAATAGTTTTTTTTGTTTCTTTGAAGATATGTTTGTCCCATACTATTCCATTTAGGGCAGATATAGCATACTTTCCTATTGACGATTTTATTATTAATTTAACACTTCTCATTGAAGGATGAATTATAATTGAAGAGAAAAATTTTCGCCTAGACCGAGACTCGAACTCGGGACCCTTGGCTTTCCGGGCCAAGTGCTCTACCAACTGAGCTACCGAGGCGAGTTGTGATCTAGATGCAAATTATTCTCTTATATACGTTGTAATTCCCTCGCGCCAAATGCATGAAACCGTAGCTTCTATCTTTGCAAATGGCGGCTTCTTAGTTAAGAAGACATTTATTGGGAATTTAACACTACTTTATAGCCAGTAGGGCTTCTATTGACGATTTTATTATTAATTTAACACTTCTCATTGAAGGATGAATTATAATTGAAGAGAAAAATTTTTGCCTAGACCGAGACTCGAACCTGGGACCCTTGGCTTTCCGGGCCAAGTGCTCTACCAACAGAGCTACCGAGGCGAGTTGCGATCTAGACGCAAATTATTCTGTTATATACGCCTCGGTAGCTCAGTTGGTAGAGCACTTGGCCCGGAAAGCCAAGGGTCCCAGGTTCGAGTCACGGTCTAGGCGAAAACTTTTCTCTTCAAATATAATTTATCCTTCAGTGAGAAGTGTTAAATTAATAATAAAATCGTCAATAGAAGCCCTACTGGCTTTATAAAGTAGTGTTAAATTCCCAATAAATGTTTTCTTAACTGAGAAGCCGCCATTTGCAAAGATAGAAGCTACGGTTTCATGCATTTGGCGCGAGGGAATTACAACGTATATAAGAGAATAATTTGTGTCTAGATCACAACTCGCCTCGGTAGCTCAGTTGGTAGAGCACTTGGCCCGGAAAGCCAAGGGTCCCGGGTTCGAGTCTCGGTCTAGGTGAAAATTTTTCTCTTCAATATACTTTCCTATATTGATCCTGTTTCTTATCTCTGTTTCATGTTTTCCATCTTTAGTAATTTTAATTCCCAAATACTTATATTCTTCAGTGTATTTAATTGTCCCTAAATTTTCTTCTAGTATTAAATCTTGAGGAAGATCCCCTATTGTCATATATCTAGATTTATCCATATTGACCTTTAAACCCCATAAACTATATTCTTGTATTAATTTTCTAGTGAGGTATTCTATATCTTCAAATTCTTGAGCCAATATCAATTGGTCATCTGCAAACTGGAGTGTACATATTGTTGAATTATCATCTAGTGGTATTCCCATTGGTTTACATTTATAATAATAATAATAATAATATGAATAAGAAAAATAATAACCAATAATTACATTAAGTAGTTGGCTTGGTAAAAAAAGTTTAAAATATAAAGTAATAATAAAAGTATACATGGAACACAGTTATATATCATATTGTCTAAGGAAATATGAAGTGAGTTTCTTTTTAAACTGTTTTTGTAACAAATAAAATTATATAACTGAATCAAACATTCATAAAAATATATGAATTTCTTACCGAGACTAGTTTTGGAGACTGCCATCATCAGCTGAACACTCCAACTGTTGAAATTGAGCCATCAACTCCAATATTCATCTGCCATCTGGTGTAGGTTGAATGAACTTCGAGATCAAATCTTGCTCACTGGGAGCTTCAAAATTCATAGATCTATATTGTTCTTCTCAATGTTTAAACACTTAAACATTTAGAGAAACTTAACTAAACTCCATGGTGCTACAGACCTAGAAGGCCTTGGCCTACCAGCCAGCTGCTGGCCTTACATCCACATGCGTTAATCACAAAGGTGAACAATCAACCTGTCAGTATAGGAGTGACATATGGTCAACATGTCGGGTTGGAGCAGCTACTCAAATTCCTCATTATGCTGGGTAGGAATCTACACCATCCAGGGACCCACTCAAACATACGAGGGCGGATCGGAAAGTAATGCACAATAATTTTTTTCTGCCTTGGTATTGCAGCTAGAATGTTGAAATTTCACAGAGATATAGTTTGAAGTTTTCACTACAGATGGTATTTTTTTCTCAGGTGCACCTCTTGCGAGAGAAGCTTGAACTATGCAACAAAGATGGCGCGCATGCTACAGTCTTCCACCTGTGAGGAACAGAGAAGTGTTGTTCGATTTTTGTGGGCCAAAGGGCATAAACCCAGTGAAATTCACAGGGACATGCGTGGCGTGTATGGGGATGATTGTATGGACCGTAGCAATGTCTCCAGGTGGTGCACATTCTTCCAAGAGGGACGCGTGAACCTTAGTGATTCGCCACGCTCCGGCCGGCCGACAACAGCAGCAATCCCGCAGAATGTCAGAGGCATTGAGGCGGCAATTCTGAACGACCGGCGTGTGCAACTGCGAGCCTTATCGCAGAAGTTCAACATTTCCTATGGTGCGGTGTACGATATTGTTCATGAAAATTTGAAATTCCGTAAAGTTAGTGCTCGCTGGGTGCCTAAGAACCTGACAGACGACCACAAGGGCCAGCGAATGATGGCAAGCTTGGACCACTTAACGCGGTACACCGCACAAGGACATGACTTTCTGGAAGGAATCGTCACAGGTGATGAGTCGTGGGCGTACCACTACACGCCCGAAACAAAGCAGGCATCAATGGAGTGGAAACATGCTGGTTCCCCAGTAAAGAAAAAAATTCAAAGTGACTCAATCTGCCAGGAAAGTGCTTGTGACAGTGTTCTGGGATATGCATGGTGTTTTATTGGTGGACTTTGCTGAACACGGGACCACTGTGAATGCTGCGGCCTACATTAAAACTTTGGTGAAGTTGCGTCGTGCCATTCGTGACAAACGTCACAACATTAACGTTAAACTTCTTCATGACAATGCTCGCCCCATGTTGCTGCTGTCGTTCGTCAGAAAATCGCCGAATTTGGTTGGGAGGTGCTCCAGCATCCACCATACAGTCCGGATCTTGCACCATCGGACTTTCATCTGTTTGGTCCCATGAAGAAATTCCTGGCCGGCAAACGCTTTGAGACAGATGTGGAAGTGAAATCAGCAGTGCGCAGATGGCTACACTCCAACCAAACGGACTTCTACGAACAGGGCATATTGAAACTGGTAACACGATAGGAAAAATGTGTTGAGAAAGTTGGTGACTATGTCGAAAAGTAGGTAAAAGATGTAAGTTCATTTGTGATTTTTTTCCTTTTTTTTACTATTAAACTTTTTTAAAAAAAAATTATTGTGCGTTACTTTCCGATCCGCCCTCGTACACAAAAAATTTCATCAAAATCGGTCCAGTCGTTTATGCAGTTTTCAATTTCAGATTTCAGGTAAACCTCCACTTCTAATTGTTGGATTTCATGCATTTTTAGATAATACCTACCTCGGTTTATTTTTAATAAGATATACAGAGTTTCATTGTGAAACACTGAAAAATGTGACCGCTAGAGTGATTTTTTAATTTTCACTTCAAGTGAACTCCTACATGTAATGATTTTAGAGGGTCCAATTTTGAATATAAACCATTGAGGGACCCAATCAGACATACACAAAAAATTTCATCAAAATCGGTGCAGTCGTTTAGGAGTAGTAGAGTGACAAACACATGTACAGAAGAATTATATACAGGGCTATTCAGAAAGAAGAAACAGACTTCAAACATTTATTTCTTCCAAACTACAAAAAATATAAACACAATTCTAACGTTCCTGGAAAGAGAAAAGTTCAAATTTAATTATTTTATGCATTCAATACGAGCACCATGTGTTATATGTCAAATATCAAAACGGTGGCTCATTTATTGCCACATATGAATCAGCTGATCTCTAATTATCAAATTCACAGCTTCAACAAATTGATGTCGCAGATTTTTGGGACTGTCAGGCATAGGGGGTATAAAAACACGGTCTTTTAAGTAATCCCACAGATAAAAATTACACAGGGTTAGGTCAGGTGACCTGGGAGGCCACCGGTAATGAAGTTGATCTTCTGCTCCTCCTCTTCCAATCCAACGTCCTGTTGTGTCGCCATTTTAATACAAACAATCAACATGACAAGCAACAGCGCCAATGCGGCCGTGATCAGAACTTCAAGCCTTTCTCTTTCCAGGAACGTTGGAATTGTGTTTCTATTTTTTTGTAGTTTGGAAGAAATATATATATATATATATTTACATTCATTTTAGTCATGATCATTTTCGGTGTCTATTAGATAGGATTTGTGAAGATCTGTAAAAATTATTTAAAATCATCGGAGAAAATTTTTTTGAAAGCTCACCTAATAAATTTCATGCTTTTCACGAAATCATGGTTTCAAGCGAAATCTCGCCCAGCTTCAGTCACAACCCCAACTGATGGAATTCTTCGGCCATCAACTCTTCTATTGTCACCATCTTCTGTGCTGCCATCTATGGTTGAATTTATAAACTTCAAAATTAAATTTTGTTAGGAATATCAAAATTCATCAATCTATTAAGAATCAAAAGAATCGTGAATTCTTCTTACCTCATACATCTGTGTTTTTTAACACAGAACTGCAGTATCAGTAAACATATCATTCCTATCTTCAGCTGTTTTCACGACTGTCAATTTTTCATTATGTCAGTCATTTTCTAAACTGCCATCTGGTATACTTTTGAAGAACTTTGTAATCAAATTTGGTTCATCTGAAAATTCAAAGTTCATGGTTCTAGTATGGTTTTTTCGAATGTATATCTTTTCCCAAAACTGTTAATTCCAAAGGTTCCGATAGATTTTGTTGAGTTGTTTTTGACTCACCTCATACTTCTTAACTCCCTCGCAGACTCGAGTTTCAGATGGTGCGCAGGTCAGTCTGCAGGAGAGGAGGCCATTGGACGTCAGTTGTGAACGTAATACAGCATTGAGAATGTCACAAATGCAGTGACGAAACTAGAGTCTGCGAGGGAGTTAAGAAGTATGAGGCGAGTCAAAAACAACAAAATTAAAATAAACCTCAATAGTGTTATTTCCTACTTACATAACTTAATAAGTTCAGATAGATGTTTCAAAAGTTCAGCTTCTTTTTCAATTCTATGATTCTGTAATAAACTATGTGCTGCTATAGCTGATTTTTCAATTTCACCATATTTTATGTTTCTACAGTGTTCTTTTTTGCAAGTGTCTAAATTCCTTTTTGTTTTTCCTATATGTACTTTATTGCAATCTTTGCAATTAATTTGAAAAGATATACATTAAAAAAAAAACATACTAGAACCATGAACTTCGAGGTTCCAGACAAACCAAATTTGATTACAAAGTTCTTCAAAAATACACCAGATGGCAGTTTAGAAAATTACCGGCATAATGAAAAATTGACAGTCGTGAAAACAGCTGAAGATAGGAATGATACGTTTCCCGATACTGCATTTCTGTGTTAAAAAACATAGATGTATGAGGTAAGAAGAATTCACGATTAATTTGATCCTTATACCTCATAATGTAAATATGCCCAACTTTGATGTTTTTATTATTAATTTAACACTCTCACTGAAGGATAAATTATATTTGAAGAGAAAAATTTTCACCTAGACCGAGACTCAAACCCAGGACCTTTGGCTTTCCGGACCAAATGCTCTACCAACTGAGCTACCGAGGCGAGTTACGAACTAGATGCAAATTTTTCTCTCACATACGTTGTAATTCCCTTGCACCAAATGCTTTGAAACCTTTGCTTCTATCTTTGCAAATAAAGTAGTGATAAAATTCCCAATAAATGTCTTAACAAGAAGCTGCCATTTGCAAAGATAGAAGCAAAGGTTTCACAGTATTTGGCATGAGGGAATTACAACGTATATAAGAGAAAAATTTGCGTCTAGATCCCAACTCGCCTTGGTAGCTCAGTTGGTAGAGCATTTGGCCCGGAAAGCCAAAGGTCCTGGGTTCGAGTCTCAGTCTAGGCGAAAATTTTTCTCTTCAAATATTATTCCCAACTTTATTATATTAAAATAAATCATCAATCTATACTTATTTTTCTGAATGTATATCTTTTCCCAAACTGACAAATCTAATAATTTTAATATATCTGTAAAATTGTTCAAGTATTTTATGATGATAACAATCTCAATAGCTTCATTCCTTCAGAATTTGCAAAAAAAAGTATGGATAGAAGGAGAGAGTAATTACAATGGAGTAATAAGGAAAACTGGAGAAGAAATTTAAATTCAATATTTAACACTTACTACACTGGTTTTAGTTAAATCATCCTTTATATCTTCAGAAAGTTTATGAAAAAGCAATCTTATAATGAATATGGTATTTATTGAAACTTTGATTTATAATCCATAAGTTAACAACAGTAAATGCACTATGAGATCAATGGCTACTTTAAGCAACAATCAGATTACAATAGGCTCACCTCAAGACATAACATTTAGAGTCAATTAGATTACCAGTCAAGTTTTACTGCGGCGATATTTCACCCGTCGCCAGATCTGGATACAATTCAGCAACCACCACGTCCAGTAACGTGTACACCAACTGAAATAAATACCACAAATTATACGAGGCTAATTATATTATTTTTGGTCTGGACATCTTACCTCAATATTAATGTTGATTTGTTCTTGGACATGTTTCAAAACAATTCTGTTTTATCGTCAGCTTTCCCAGACTCACTCCTGACGATAAAACAGAATTGTTTTGAAACATGTCCAAGAACAAATCAACATTAATATTGAGGTAAGATGTCCAGACCAAAAATAATATAATTAAAATAACCTCAAAATATAAAAGATAAAGTGTTCCCACTACAGGCCTCAGGAGGCCCTTGGGGCAGTAGGAGGTTAAGGCTCCCACTTTTTCTTGACAATCGGCACTTGATGTCAGCCGGGTTGTCAGCCCTGCGTGACGGCCGCCTTTACCCCAGAACAAGCGTCTGGTACTCATTTCAGTTAGAGGCTGAGTCGACCCCAGGGCCATAGTGCCGCCAGAAGGTTTGGGTCAGTTTAAAAATCCTGACCCCACCGGGACTCGAACCCTCGACCTTCCGGCTTGTAGCGCAGTGCCTTAACCACTATGCTACGGCGTGCCCCACCTCAAAATATAACTTCCTAAAATTAAATATTATACGAGGCTATTTTTCAAGCAGTTTCGTGAAAAATATCTCACATTAGCCATTGAGGTTATGGTGAAAATAACAGCAGAATTTACAGGTGAGTCGGCTTGGAACATAAATTCTGCTCGTAATGAAATTGTAAATAAATGAGTAAGACAGGGATGTGGACTTTCACCAGTGCTTTTCATTATATATATATGAATTTAATATCGAATGGAGGAAAACACAACGAGGATATATACCCATCAATAGGAACCTCAAACTCGATGCTATTCTTTTTTGCAGACGATTTAGCGCTTCTGGCACTCTCCAAAAATTATTTGCAACGATCAATTTATAATTTACAAAAAATAGCTGCCAAATTTAATATGGAAATATCAATTAACAAAACTAAAATTATGGCATTTCATGGGAAGGACCCCATACAAAGTAAAATCTGTCTCCAGAATAACATTTTAGAGAGATCTAATCATTTAAAATATCTTGGATATTATCTCTCTATCTGCGGTATGAAAAGGATAATCCCTGAAAAATTAACTAGTTATAAATAAAGAGTTTGGCGAATTATAAATCATAGTTATGAAACCATCCCTTGTACAAAAATACACCAGATTACGTTTCTAATACATTTAGAGCTAGATCAAGGGTTGACCTAATGGTTAGAGAAGCATGGACACTCAGAAAACAACATGAAAGAAGAAATAACGAGCTTGATGCGAAATGAGCGATCATGCGCAGCAGAACAGAACAGCCGCATTTACACCAGATGCGATCGGAAAAAAGGAACACCGATATCTTAAAAGAATTGAAGACTACGCTAATTTTGGAATATATTAAACAGTACCAACTAATATTTGAAGAGAAAAATTTTTGCCTAGACCGGGACTCGAACCTGGGACCCTTGGCTTTCCGGGCCAAGTGCTCTACCAACTGAGCTACCGAGGCGAGTTACGATCTAGATGCAAATTTTTCTCTTATGTACGTTGTAATTCCCTCGCGCCAAATGCTTGAAACCATAGCTTCTATCTTTGCAAATGGCGGCTTCTTAGTTAAGAAGACATTTATTGGGAATTTAACACTACTTTATAGTCAGTAGGGCTTCTATTGACGATTTTTATTATTAATTTAACACTTCTCATAGAAGGATAAATTATATTTGAAGAGAAAAATTTTCGCCTAGACCGGGACTCGAACCCGGAACCCTTGGCTTTCCGGGCCAAGTGCTCTACCAACTGAGCTACCGAGGCGAGTTACGATCTAGACGCAAATTTTTCTCTTATGTACGTTGTAATTCCCTCGCACCAAATGCTTGAAACCATAGCTTCTATCTTTGCAAATGGCGGCTTCTTAGTTAAGAAGACATTTATTGGGAATTTAACACTACTTTATAGCCAGTAGGGCTTCTATTGACGATTTTTATTATTAATTTAACACTTCTCATAGAAGGATAAATTATATTTGAAGAGAAAAATTATCCTTCTATGAGAAGTGTTAAATTAATAATAAAAATCGTCAGTACCAACTAAATTGGAAACATCATCTAGAAAGAATGAGTTCGAATCGGATCCCCAAAGCTGTTTATAATTATATACCAAGAGGACGAAGATCACTGGGCCATCCTATGAAACGCTGGAGGGAAAATTTTCTATAGGATCATAACAGGCCTTGGCCTAATACTTGGAAGGAAGAAGAAATAACACAATGAGATTTATTTTAATTATACAGTAAAACTTGTTTAACCCAGAACGTGAATAATGCAGAAATCTGTCCCATGTGAACAAATTTATTGGTCCTGGCGAAATATTGTAATTTTACATGTATTTATCTTGCATAAAACAGAATCTGTCCAATGCGGAAACGGAAGGATATTTCTACACAATTCATGAAAAAAAATTTTATAAAGCGGAAAGACAGAGATTTAGTTTTTTATAATGCGGAATTTTGTCTAATGTGGAAAGAAGAATTAGTCCCAGGCGATTCTGCTTTGAGCAAGTTTTATTGTATTTGAGTTGTGTATTTTGACTCACCTCATATTTCTTGACTTTTATGCAGACCGATTTCGTCGCTAACTTACGACATTCCCGATGCTTCACAACTATTGTCTTGCGGTTGTCCCTCCTGAAAATTGGTGAAAGGGGAAAAAAATTTGATTTGGAAGTTGATCGGCCAGCCAAAAGAGGGCACAAAAATAAATTTGCAGGAGGGACAACCGCAAGACAACAGTTGTGAAGCATCAAGAATGTGGCACAGTTAGCGACAAAACCGGTGCATAAAAATCAAGAAATATGAAGTCAGTCAAAATATACAACTCAAATATAATTAATATGTTTATCCTTCAATGAGAAGTGTTAAATTAATAATAAAATCGTTAATGTGTTGTTATTTTCAAATGCTGGGCCTTGGCAACGAAACCATTAGCATTTTTGCTCTCCAATATTTCTCTATGGTGGATCCAACAGGTAATACTTCACAGGTTTCTAGATGTTCTTCGTTCATTTCTTCGTCTTTGTCGCATAGAGGACAATTTGGATTCGTGTAGATTCCTATTTTATATAAATGTTTGGCCAAATAGTCATGTTCTGTAAGCAGTCTAAATTTTGCTACTGTGGTTTTATGTGGAATTTCTGGAATAATATCTGGCTTCTTTACTAAAATATTCCATTTTTTGTCTATGGTTTTATTACATAGGTCTTGGTTTTGTTTGATTTTACATTTGTTTTTAATTATTCTTTTTATGGATGCAAAAGGTAAGCTTTTAGTAGTATTCTGAATTATATTGGAGCCTTTTTTTGGCAAGAAAATCAGCAGTGTCAATTCCACAATGTGCAGGTATCCATTGCAATTGAATTCATTTCTGTAGTTTTTGGAATTGTTGAATCATTTTGTGGCACTCTTTAATTTGTATTCACTTCATTTTGCATGAATTTATTGCATATATTGTTGCCTTAGAATCAGAGGGTATGACAGCATTTTGAAATTTATTTATTCTGTATAGATATCATTAATATTGGTACCATCTTACATTGTATTCAGTCTTATTTCCCGTAAAATACGATATTGCCTAAGAACAATGTTTCTACTGTACACAATTCAGTCATATGGCGGTTAAAGTAGCACCACGGTTCCCCCAATAGACAGAGTCAGTGGAGTAATATTTTATGCAAGTTTGTTTACAGTACAACTGGAACTTAGCTCGGAATTAGTATACACTAATCACTGAAAATGACTATTTAGCAAAAAATCTAAATAAAATAGGAATTTAATACCAATCCAAATTGCCCTCTATGGAATAAAGGAGAAGAAATTACTCCTGTACACAAGTATTTTTTAAGTCTACATATAGTTGATACATAAAGTAAAGTAAAGTAATCCCACTATAGGCCTCAGGAGGCCCTTGGGGCAGTAGGAGGTTAAGGCTCCCACTATTTCTGGACAATCGGCACTTGATGTCAGCCAGGTTGTCAGCCCTGCGTGACAGCCGCCTTTACCCCCAGAACAAGCATCTGGTACTCATTTCCGTTAGAGGCTGAGTCGACCCCAGGGCCATAGTGCCGCCAGAAGGTTTGGGTCAGTTTAAAAATCCTGATCCCACCGGGACTTGAACCCTCGACCTTCCAGCTTGTAGCTCAGTGCCTTAACCACTACGCTACATAGTGCAATTATATTCCCATTTGTTTTCTAAAATCTGTCTTATACTAAAAATCTGATCTATTGTAGACTTGTTTCATCTAAAGCCACATTGACGTCACCACTATAAATTAAAATTACCTTTTTATGTATCGAATTTGAGAATTTTTAACATTATGAGTGCTGTGTTTAAAAAAACATAGAAGTATGAGGTAAGAAGAAATCACGATTTATTTAATTCTTAAAATTACCTGTTTGTTAAGAGCTGGACTTTGTAGTGCACTGAAGAGTGTTAATAGGCCTGCCTGATATGCTGGGCCAGCCCAGCGAGATATAAAGTTGGGAAGTAAAGCTTGCAGTTGTGATAAAGCTCTGGCAGCTCTTAATTCAAGTTCTGCCGGTGATGGCTGCGCTCCTCTAGGCTGGAAAACTGCATCTACAATACAACAATATCAATTTATAATTGAGTTTGATAAAATGACTTTCATCTCACTTCATAAAGTTCCATGTTTTCATGATACTGGTTTCAAAGGCCATTGGCTTCATCATCAGACAAACTCCAACTGTTAAAATTTTGCTGTTACTACCATCTACCAAACTGCCATCTGGTGCCAATTTTATGAGAAAAATCACTCAAACAAAACGATAAAATTGAAAATTGAAAATCAAAGAAATGTTATATGGAAAACCCAAACAAGCGTAAAACAGAAAAAGAATGCGGAAATAATATAGTAAATTTGTCTTCCCAAAATTCACAAAAGAAATGGAAATATTGGAACAAGGCCTAAAAACATGTGTGAACTTCTCAAACAATATAGATGATTACGTAGCAGACATAGAAATAGCCATAGAAGAAATGAACACGGAAGAGAAGGTCTTGATTAAGAATGAATGCGCAAAAATAATAGGGGAGATCAAAGAAATTCCTATAAACAAAACGGGAAAGGGAAACATGAAAATCATCAAAGGAATAAACAAGGAAAATGTAATAGTCACAAAAGCTGACAAAGGAAATCAAGTAGTAATCATGGACATTGTTGATTATAAAAATAGAATGAACAATCTTTTGGAATCAACTGAATACACAGAAATTAAATCTGACCCACTTCCGAAATGCATCAAAGAGGTGGACAACACCCTAAAGAATGTAAACAAAATCCTAACCAAACAAAAAAAGTTTTACCTAAAGGCTCCCAACCCTAAAAACCCTAATATGCATGGCCTCCCAAAAACACATAAGGAAGGAAACAAAATGAGACCCACAAAGAGGCAGTATTCAATAGTTTGACACATAGATTGGTAAATACACCTATGAGCAAAGAAAACTATGAAAAAGAAAAAGAACACATAATTAATGTTGCAATAGATAACGGTTATGAAGAAAATATGGTACACAAGAAAATAAATAAATTTAAAAGACAAAAATTAATTAATGAAAGCACACTTATAAAATAAACAGAAAAAATAAAATTCAAGAAATTCAAGATAAATTATATTTGAAGAGAAAAATTTTCGCCTAGACCGAGACTCGAAGCCGGGACCCTTGGCTTTCCGGGCCAAGTGCTCTACCAACTGAGCTACTGAGGCGAGTTATGATCTAGACGCAAATTTTTCTCTTATATATGTCGTAATTCCCTATCGCCAAATGCTTTTGAAACCATTGCTTCTATCTTTGCAAATGGCGGCTTCTTAGTTAAGAAGACATTTATTGGGAATTTAACATTACTTTATAAAGCTAGTAAGGCTTCTAATTCAAGAAATTCACTTACCATCCATTGAACACTATAAATTTCAAAAAATTTAATATAAGATTACCATCAAAGAATGAATACAGCCTTAATAGGATAATTAAAACTAATAAAAATGAAAGAATTGAAAAGAGAACAAATCAGGAATTTATCAGATCAAAAGCAGGGATTGTGACAAAATTTATATTGGAAAAACGAAAAGAAATTTGAAAACAAGGGGTGAAAGAACATCTTAGAAACATCAAAAATGGAGCAGTGGAAAAGTCAGCAGTAGCTGCACATGCTTGGTCCGAAAAACATTTAATTGAATCAAAAGCCAGTCTAATTAAACAAATAGACAAACAAAAGGAACTCACAGTTTGGGAAAAGATCCACATTCAGAAAAACAAAGGAAAACTTATGAACTTTGAAATTCCTGCAAATTTTGACCTGATCCAGAGGTTCATCGGTCCACCAACAGAGGGAAGAAGAAGAGTTATATTATTTTTGGTCTGGACATCTTACCTCAATATTAATGTTGATTTGTTCTTGGACATGTTTCAAAACAATTCTCTGTTTTATCTTCAGCTTTCCCAGACTGGTTTTATTTATGTTGCATTATGTTGCACCACCTGGATGTCGATGTCAGCTCCATCCTGTGGTTGGCCAAAGAACCTCCAAACAAGGTCACCCTCCATCGGAATATCAAAATTCATAACTCTGTTTCTGTTCTTCTGAATATAAATTTTTTTCCCAAATAGTCAGCTCGTTTGTATTTTCTAACTGTTTTAATAATTTAGTGTCTGAATTTATATTATGTTTTTCAGACCAAACATGAGCATGCTCATGTTTGGTCTGAAAAACATAATATAAATTCAGACACTAAATTATTAAAACAGTTAGAAAATACAAACGAGCTGACTATTTGGGAAAAAATTTATATTCAGAAGAACAGAAACAGAGTTATGAATTTTGATATTCCGATGGAGGGTGACCTTGTTTGGAGGTTCTTTGGCCAACCACAGGATGGAGCTGACATCGACATCCAGGTGGTGCAACATAATGCAACATAAATAAAACCAGTCTGGGAAAGCTGAAGATAAAACAGAGAATTGTTTTGAAACATGTCCAAGAACAAATCAACATTAATATTGAGGTAAGATGTCCAGACCAAAAATAATATAATTAAAATAACCTCAAAATATAACTTCCTAAAATTAAATATTAAGAAGAAGAGTTTCTTCCGCTCGACAGAACACCAGTCGCCAATTTTGGAATATATTAAACAGTACCAACTAAATTGGACACGCCATCTTGAAAGAATGAGTTCAAATTGGATCCCCAAAGCTGTTTATAATTATATACCAAGAGGACAAAGATATCTGGGCCATCCTATGAAACGCTGGAGGGAAAATTTTCTATAGGATCGTAACAGACCTTGGCCTAATACTTGGAAGGAAGAAGAAGAAGATATATATATGAACATAACTTACTTTGCAGGAGTTTGATGAGATTAGCGAGTCTCGGAGGAATAAGAAGTTTTCTCAATTTACGATCTAAATAGAAACTGCACAGAGCGTTGACAGTGTTATGTGCCACAGTTCTAACAGCCATAGCAATCCTCACGACAGTCTGAGGTGCTCCAAACACTCGAACAGCTACAAAAACAACAATTATACAAGCATTTATTTTAGTATTTTCTTAAGGAAAGTCTATTACATCTTATCTCACAAAAAGTTAAGTTCTTTTGAACATATTTTTATTATTGATTTAACATTTCTCAATGAAAGATAAATTATATTTGAAGAGAAAAATTTTCGCCTACACTGAGACTCGAACCCGGGGCCTTTGGCTTGCCGGGCCAAATGCTCTACCAACTGAGTTACTGAGGCGAGTTACGGTATAGACGCAAATTTTTCTTTTATATACGTTGTAATTCCCTCTCGCCAAATGCTTTTGAAACCATTGCTTCTATCTTTGTAAATGGCAGCTTCTTAGTTAAGAAGACATTTATTTATTGCAAAGATAGAAGCGATGGTTTCAAAAGCATTTGGCGAGAGGGAATTACAATGTATATAAGAGAAAAATTTGTGTCTATACCGTAACTCGCCTCAGTAGCTCAGTTGGTAGAGCATTTGGCCCGGCAAGTCAAAGGTCCCGGGTTCGAGTCTCGGTCTAGGCGAAAATTTTTCTCTTCATATATGATTTATCTTTCATTGAGAAATGTTAAATCAATAATAAAAACATCATTAGAAGCCTTACTAGCTTTATAAGGTAATGTTAAATTCCCAATAAATGTCTTCTTAACTAAGAAGCCGCCATTTGCAAAGATAGAAACAATGGTTTCAAAAGCATTTGGTGAGAGGGAATTACAACGTATATAAGAGAAAAATTTGCGTCTGGATCGCAACTCGCCTCGGTAGCTCAGTTGGTAGAGCATTTGGCCCGGCAACCAAAGGTCCCGGGTTCGAGTCTCGGTCTAGGCGAAAATTTTTCTCTTCAAATATAATTTATCTTTTGAACATGTTTAAATATTATTAAATCAACAGGGTTCAATCCAATTGGACATAAATTAGCAGCCTTTAATAGTTTAACTCATAGATTGGCAAAAAAAAAAATATTTTTAGTCTCTCAATAAAGATTCATAGCGCTAATAAGGATCAAATGAATCGTGAATTCTTCTTCTTCTTTCTTCCAAGTATTAGGCCAAGGCCTGTTACGATCCTATAGAAAATTTTCCCTCCAGCGTTTCATAGGACGGCCCAGTGATCTTCGTCCTCTTGGTATATAATTATAAACAGCTTTGGGGATCCGATTTGAACTCATTCTTTCAAGATGGTGTTTCCAATTTAGTTGGTACTGTTTAATATATTCCAAAATTGACGTAGTCTTCAATTCTTTTAACATATCGGTGTTCCTTTTCCGATCCCATCTGGTGTAACCCGCTGTTCTGCGCATGAATCTCATTTCACAGCCGTTATTCTGCTTTCATGTTGTTTTCTTAGTGTCCATGCTTCACTACCATAGGTCAACACTGGTATAGCCAAAGTTTTATATAAACGTAATCTGGTGTTTTTTTTGTACAAGGGATGGTTTCATAACTTGATTAATAATTCCTAAACTTTTATTATAACTAGTAACTTTTTCAGGGATATCCTTTTCATCCCAGATAGAGAGATAATATCTAAGATATTTAAATTGATTAGATCTCTCTAAAATTTTATTCTGGAGACAGATTTTACTTTGTATGGGGTCCTTCCCATGAAATGCCATAATTTTAGTTTTATTAATTGATATTTCCACATTAAATTTGGCACCTATTTTTTGTAAATTATAAATTGATCGTTGCAAATCATTTTCGGAAAGTGCCAGGAGAGCTAAATCGTCTGCAAAAAGAATAGCATCGAGTTTGAGGTTCCTATTGATGGGTATATATCCTCGTTGTGTTTTCCTCCATTCATTTATTAATTTATTCATGTATATAATGAAAAGCACCGGTGAAAGTCCACTTCTTACCTCATACATCTATGTTTTTTTAACACAGAACTGCAGTATCAGTTCACCAATACAGCGGTGCTGTGTTTAAAAAAACATAGATGTATGAGGTAAGAAGAATTCATGATTCATTTGATTCTTATTAAGTAAAGCTTCCTAGATGATTATTTACAGAATGCTGAATATAGTTGTTATGCAGTGAATGTGTCACATTCAGTATCAGGCACTGAGCAGGGCATTTAAACCCACAGGCCAGACTTTTAAATACCCCAGCTACCCTTTTCGTGGCACTTCAGAAAATTGACCATTATTCACAAACTATTAGTCCTAGAAAATTCAAAATTTGTACATACCTAAAGGAGATATATCCTAGTAGGATTTGATGGTGAAATAACTTGGGTGATTGATATCACATGGTATTGGCATATCGATTTCAGGAAGTGGAAGTTCATCTTCACTTTTACTTTGTGAATCTTCTAATTCAGGAATCAGTTCATCACCTGAGTCATCATTATACAAAATATTCACTAATTCTTCTTCAGTGAGATATTTTTCTTTCACCATGGTTTCACTCACGCACAAACAACAGCGGTGATAACGAGAAACAAATATGTCTGCATTGGAGACTGGGGACAAGTTTGGGTGAACGAATTCCATGTGTTGTTTGTTTAAAAAATAAAAGGGGATTCATAAAGGTTAAACATGTCAAACGGGAATAGAAAATGTACATTTACATGCCAACTATGATCTCCAAGACATACTAATCCAACACAATATTTAGGATAAATTAATGAGTCATTTTAACATCTTACCTCATATTTCATGTTTTTTCAAATCAACACCAGATGGCAACGTTATAGAGGGGATTCCAACGAATATCCGGTAGTCATAATGGCGGTTGAAAATGAATGACAAGATCATTTGAAAACTATAGTTACCGTGTTTGAAAAAACATGAAATATGAGGTAAGATGTTAAAATGACTCATTAATTTATTAATTAAGAACCTCATAATGTGTTTCCCAATTTTAACTTTGAACAATATTTAGGCATCGAATATATATGTGGTTTGTTTGCGCCCGCTCTAAAGCGAGTTAACTGACCGACGGCCGCATACACGATAGTCTCTTTAAACGCCTTAACTGGTTTACGGTACTGAATGTTAATGTTTTCATTGTGTCGAACTTAAGATATCAGTTAATTTGTATTTAAATAATGATAGCGATTGACAGTCCCTGACATGACTGGGAAGTGAGTAGTGCATATCTAACTCTATTAACTAATCTTTGTCTTAAAATATTAATTTGTCATTTAATATAAGCGACAAATTTAAAATTAAAACACTGAAACATTTTTCTCTTCAAAAAAATGATTTTTCATTCAATCTGAATGTATAAATTACATATATACATCATGAATGAACGAATGAGTAATTTAATAGCGAGTGGAGGACATAGTTTTTGAGAGAAGGATCTCTATCATTTTCAGCCGACATTATGACTACCAGATTTTCGTTGAATTATTGGAATCTCCATCAATAACGTTGCCATCTGGTGTTGAATTGATGAACTTTGGGATGAGGTCACATTCATCAGGAATCTCGAAATTCATGGATCTGAATTTTTTTCTTCTGAATATATATCTTCTCCCAAATTGTCAATTCTAAAGGTTTTTCCAAATGTTTTAAAAGTTGGGCTTCTTTTTCAATTTTATGATTCTCCAATACACTATGTGCTGCAATAGTTCCTGTGTTTGAAGAAACATAAAATATGAGGTAAGATGTTAAAAATGACTCATTCATTTATGAATTAAGAACCTCATAATGTTGTTTCCCATATTTAACTATGAATTTTTTATAACTTACTTCATACCTGACGTTTTCTTAAATACGAGAACTGAAGTTTTCAAGAGGAACATCTCTCCCATTTTCAACCAACATTATGACTACCGGATTTTTTGTTGGAATCTCCATCTATAACGTTGCCATCTGATGTTGATTTCATAAACTTCGAGATCCGGTCCTGTTCATTGGGAATTTTGAAATTCATAGATCTATTGTTTATTTTTTATTATTTCACTCACCTCATACTTCATAATTCATAGCAGACCCTGGGTTTCTTCACATCTTTTGTGACATTCTCAATGCTGCGTCATGTTCACAACTGACGTCCAACGGCCTTCTATCCTGCAGACTGACCTCCGCGCCATCTGGTGGCCGACCGAAGAATTTCCAAATCAGTCCTCTTTCTTTATAACCGGGTATTTCAAAATTCATAGTTGTATTTTCATTCTTGCATATGTAAATTTTTTCCCAAATTGTGAGTTCCTTCGGTTTTTCCAATTGTTTAAGTAATTTTGTTTTGGTTTCTATTCTATGTTTTTCTGACCAGGCATGTGCAGCTATTGCAGATTTTTTGGTTTCTCCATTTTTAACATTTCTGAGGTGTTCTTTTAATCTTGTATTTAGATTCCTTTTTGTTTTTCCTATGTATATCTTTTCACAATGATACACAAGAAAATAAATAAATTCAAAGAACAAAAAGTCATCAATGAAAGTACTCTTCAGACAGATAAAAATATAGGCAAAAAATTCAAGAAGTTCACATACCATCCTTTGGTATTTGACAAATTTCAAAAAATTTTCAACAAATTCAACATTAAATTAGCACCTAAAAATGATTACAGCTTAGGTAATTTAATAAAAACCAACAAAAATGAAAAGATTGAAGACTGCAAAAAATCGGGAATTTATCAAATTAATTGTAAAGATTGTGAAAAGATATACATAGGAAAAACAAAAAGGAATCTAAATACAAGATTAAAAGAACACCTCAGAAATGTTAAAAATGGAGAAACCGAAAAATCTGCAATAGCTGCACATGCCTGGTCAGAAAAACATAGAATAGAAACCAAAACAAAATTACTTAAACAATTGGAAAAACCGAAGGAACTCGCAATTTGGGAAAAAATTTACATATGCAAGAATGAAAACACAACTATGAATTTTGAAATACCCGGTTATAAAGAAAGAGGACTGATTTGGAAATTCTTTGGTCGGCCACCAGATGGCGCGGAGGTCAGTCTGCAGGATAGAAGGCCGTTGGACGTCAGTTGTGAACGTGATGCAGCATTGAGAATGTCACAAAAGATGTGAAGAAACCCAGGGTCTGCTATGAATTATGAAGTATGAGGTGAGTGAAATAATAAAAAATAAACAATATTAAAAAACCTCATAGTGTTATTTCCTATCTACATAACTTCATAGATCTATCCCTGTTCTTCTGGATGTAAATGGTGAAACTGAAAAATCAGCTATTGCAGCACATAGTTTCTTAGAGTGTCGTAAAATTGAAAAAGAGGCCAAACTTCTAAAACATTTGCAAAAACTTTTAGAAATGACAGTTTGGGAGAAAAACAAATTCAGATCCATGAATTTCGAAATTCCCAATGAATGGGACCTGATCTCAAGGTTCATCAAATCAACACCAGATGGCAATGTTATAGATGGAGATTCCAATGAAAATCCGGTAGTCATAATGTTGGTTGAAAATGAGAGGGATGTTTCCTCTTGAAAACTTCAGTTCCCGTGTTTAAGAAAACATAAACTATGAGGTAAGATATAAAAAATGACTCATTGATTGATGCATTAAGAACCTCGTAATGTTATTTCCCATATTTAACTATGATATAGCATCATTCCAACTTCTGTTTGTATTCTCTTTATTACTAGACGTACTCACCAAGATACAGGAGACAATCAAACATTCCCTGCACTGGCAAACTGCTGCTTCCTGGTCTAGTGGTAGAAAGAGCAAACAATGGCTGGTTGCTTTCAATACCAAAATTGTTTTGAAATACAGTCTTGGTCAAACAACGAACTCGTCTTGGAGTTTCTATGCTTACATCTTTCCATTCATACTTACTGAAAAATAAGTAAGACTGTACATAAGCAAAACATTCAATAGTCATATCCTGGTAACATTTTCAACAAATTCAATACCAACTTGACACCAAAAAATGAATAGCCTAAGGGTCGTATCTATGAATGCATTAGACCATAAAAGTCGTTGTCTGCTGAGAAAGTTGCATCCAAAGACGTTTTTGCATACTCGAAAGTCTGTTCATGCGATAATAATTGTCAAAATTCCTAAGCTACCTGGCGAGGTGACTTTACAGAGAACGAATCGTGAGCAACCTGATGGGAACCGATGGAAACCGATGTACTTTGAAACCTTGCTGCTTTATCCAAGATGTCGGACCTTGAAGACTTCGATCATGTTTTCGGTATATGCAGAGAAGAGGAATTTGATAGAGTCTACCAAAGAATTCAACTGGAAGAACAGGAGAATCGGTGTAATATCGTGCGACGCAGACGTCGTCATATACGGTTTTATTTGCGGGACGCAAGCGTAAATGCGTTCCTCTAGCTGACGAAAATAACAGAGGTGGTTTTATCGCTGAGAATTCTGGGTAATTTCTTGCCAATATTACGAAAAAACTACTTTCATGCATGACCAGTCATCGACTTGCTAATTCAAACTTTGCACCTTCTCACGGAAAACTCAGCTCACCAGAGACTAATGTATTTGCATGCGGCCCTAAATAATCTAATCAAAACTAACAAAAACGAAAATAATTTAATCAAAATTACAGTGGGAAGTAACACTATGAGATAAATTTCAAATATACTGAAGTCATATTTTCTAAAATGAACCTTATAGTAGGTTTTTATTATTAATTTAATACTTCTTGACGATTTTTATTATTAATTTAACACTTCTCATAGAAGGATAAATTATATTTGAAGAGAAAAATTTTCGCCTAGACCGGGACTCGAACCCGGGACCCTTGGCTTTCCGGGTCAAGTGCTCTACCAACTGAGCTACCGAGGCGAGTTACGATCTAGACACAAATTTTTCTCTTATGTACGTTTCAAGCATTTGGCGCGAAGGAATTACAACGTACATAAGAGAAAAATTTGCGTCTAGATTGTAACTCGCCTCGGTAGCTCAGTTGGTAGAGCACTTGGCCCGGAAAGCCAAGGGTCTCGGGTTCGAGTCCCGGTCTAGGCAAAAATTTTTCTCTTCAAATTTAATACTTCTTACTGAAAGACAAATTAAATTTGAAGAGAAAAACCCAGGACCTTTGGCTTGCTATGCCAATGCTCTACCAACTGAGCTACCTGAGCACTCATATCTAAATGCAAATTTTTCTCTTATACATTGTTCATCATCATCATCCATGCAAGTATTAGGCCATGTGGCCTGTTCCGGTCTCAAAGAGGAATTTTCTATCCAGCGCTTTTTTAATGTCCCAGCGATCTTTTGCCTTGTGGGCAGTAACGAAGCAAGGCTTTTGGAATTCTATGAGATGGCATTCGTTGAAGATGGGCTTTCCAGTTGTTCTGATAGTTTTGTATGTGGTGTAGAATGGGTTCTACATCCAAGCCTCGGCTGAATCTTATCTATTGTTAATTCGAGAATTAACAATGTATTACACCACTAAGTTAACTTCGCATGGGATGAGGAGAAGAGTTTTAGCGCTAGTGTCGCCGATCTACTGAATCTGTGGAAGGGACGTAGGGGAAGACTGTACATCCGATCACGTACTGAAATTTTTCAACTTCAAATGTAGGGGTTGAATCTCTAAACACGTGTGAAAGATCTTAACATGGTTGTCAAATTAGTATTTAAGCAACTGAGCTATTGGGGCAAGTTCCGATCTAGATGCAAATTTCTCTCTTATAGGGATCCTCATCTAGGGGATATGTGGATGGCGACCACAAGGTGCCCAAGCTGTGCAAAACATTTCTTCCACTTACTTGTGTTTTGCACTCTTTTAACTTTACTATCTAACCTCTCTTGGTTAACTCTTGTTTTTTCGATCCCAACGCTATTAGGGCATCCGAGGGCTAGGGAGTCCTTCCTTTTTTCCATTTTGTCTTTCCTTTATTTTCTTTTCTTCTCCAGAAAAGCCTGACCAGAGGCTATAAGATGGCAGCCCCATCACTGGTCTTGCCTTCCTTTGGCCAGCAACCAATCGAAGGGACTATTATTATGCTTTCAAGTCTTATACGAGAATTTCCCATAAGGGAAAATTTTCTATAGGATCGTAACAGGCCTTGGCCTAATACTTGGAAGGAAGAAGAAGAAGATACGTTGTAATTCCCAACACCAAATGCTATGAAGCCTTTGCTTCTATCTTTGCAAATGGCGGCTTTTCAGTTAAGAATAATTAAAAGATGATAAAATTTCCTATTTTAAAAATGAAGATCTATTTAACAAACTTAATAAATTTAATTATATATGTGGAACAATCAAAAGGATATTTAAAAGCACAAGAAAAGAAACAAAATTAAAATTTTATAAAGTAGTGGCAGTCCCCTTACTATTGTATGGTAGGGAATTTTGGGTTTTAACTAAAAGAGAAGAGAATCATAGAAGCAGCTGAAATGAGATTTCTGAGAAGTGTGGCTGGTTGCAAACTTCTAGATAAGAGAAGAAGTGAAGATATTGGAAATGAGCTAAATATCTTTAAACTCTTAGATAGAATAAAAGAATCTAGAAAAAACTGGAAAGAACATGTTCAAAGAATGGAAGATGATCGCATTCCCAAAATTATACTTAAATACAAACCAAAAGGACGCAGGAATGTTGGTAGACCGAAGAAGAGATGGATCCAACTTCTGAATGAGAATCTATGAGACCGGAACAAGCCACATGGGCTTAATCCGTGATTGTTGTTAATGATGATGATAAAAGGATATTTTAAGATAAGAAAATTTACCTTGACTTGGTTCTATGACTTTCAGTAGAAGCAACAAATGCATTAAGGAATGTATCAAGATGCTGTCCTCTTTCTTTACGCAGACGAAGTGGAACAGATCGTCGAATCATTCGACCAAGACCCTCAGGCATAGCACCTGCAATACCACCAGGACCAGCAGGAACAAATTCTCCAGGAGAACGTAGGAATGAATGCATAAGATCGCTTCCTCGAAGAGTAGGCTTCTGGAGGAGTCGTTGTAGGAACTCTTCAAATAACTGCAAACACATATATTGTGTAAAAAACACTCTACTTATGCTCTCCAGTACCTTTGCGTTCTATCTGATGCATGAACTAATTTACTAGCACTAGTGAATCTGGAAGTTCATGACCACATGGACACTAACTCTCCGTATATCCCTATCCTGTGACGCTTTGAAATCATTTCCTATATAATTTATTCCCTAAATCATGGTTAATATTTTAAAATCATTAGGAAGTTACATTATGAGGTTTAATTTAATATTTGAGTTTGTTGTGATATTGAAAGATTCCGGGCTATGTGGCCGTGGTCTATAACTGGCATTTCTTCCAGACGTTTCTCCCTCAACTGCGGAGGGCATCTTCAGTGGCGAGCGCTTCCAGCTGTTGTTTCCCTGTCGTAGACTCGACTGCGAATGAATGGCAGAAAGCTGGACGCTCTTATTTATACTAGTGCTGATGTCACGTGAGTCGCAGCTGATTGGCTCGACGTCATCATACTGGCTTCTGATTGGTTCGGAACTGTCTCCTTGTTATTGGTAGGTTTTGACTATCTATTGTCTAATGTGTAATACCAGGCTTTGGCTAGTTTTATTCCTTCATCTTTTCTATTGAAATTGTCCTTGTGTTTATAAATTTCTATGGCCTCCCTGTATAATCTTGGGAAATAATATGGTGTTGTAGCCAAGATTATACAGGGAGGCCATAGAAATTTATAAACACAAGGACAATTTCAATAGAAAAGATGAAGGAATAAAACTAGCCAAAGTCTGGTATCACACATTAGACAATAGACAGTCAAAACCTACCAATAACAAGGAGACAGTTCCGAACCAATCAGAAGCCAGTATGATGACGTCGAGCCAATCAGCTGCAACTCACGTGACTTCAGCACTAGTATAAATAAGAGCGTCCAGCTTTCTGCCGTTCATTCGCAGTCGAGTCTACGACAGGGAAACAACAGCTGGAAGCGCTCGCCACTGAAGATGCCCTCCACAGTTGAGGGAGAAACGTCTGGAAGAAATGCCAGTTATAGACCACGGCCACATAGCCCGGAATCTTTTAATACCATGATTACTGGCCGTGAAAGCCTGCATTCCACAATTTGAGTTTGTATTTTTTAACATTCTTACCTCATATGTTTATTTTGTTGGACGATCGTTTCAAAGCTATTGCTCCATCTTCAGCTTGTTCACAAACTGGTTTTTTCTTTTCTTCATGTTGTCGGCCCTGGATCTGTGTTCCAAAGAACTTGGTAATGAGACTCCTTTCTCCGGGAATTTCAAAGTTCATAATTTTCTCCTTGTTCTTCTGTATATAGATTTTTCCCCCATATTTTTAAAACGATCGTTCAACAAAATAAACATATGAGGTAAGAATGTTAAAAAATACAAACTCAAATATGGTTAATAATAGTTTTCCACCTCATTCTAGGCCTATTTACTGATTGCTTTCTCTCTTGTTGTTTTCCTACATGAAGTATCCATATCCCTAATTCATTTCCTATTCATGCCACATGTCCTGCTCCCTGCACTCTAAGAGACTTAACTGTTATTATTCTCCCACCTCATTCTTAGCTTACCTACTGGGAGCTTTCTCTCTGGTTTTCCTATAACAGTTTCCATGTCTCTCATTTATTCTATAAATAGTTCTTTAATATTCAGTTGGGCATGAGTAAAGGGTCCACCGCTGTGGTCTTGAGGTAGTTTGCTGCCTTGTCACGCAGCGGGCCCGGGTTCGATCCCCGGTCGGGGCAGTTTTTGTGGGTGACGTTTTTATCGGGGTTTTTCCTCACCTGTAAGACAAATGTCAGGAAAACTTTAAGGCCCAAACGGTCCCCGAAATCATATGGCCATTATCATCATCACCCTTATCGTTATCATCATCATCATCCTTCACCGGTGTGGAAAGCAACAGGAAGCTACCACACCTACAATTCCCTAGTAAAGCTGCAAGCATAGCATGAAAATGCTATGATTGCAGTGAAGGACCTGCCTTCGGGCAGAATTACTATGGATGAGTAAAGGATTTAAAGTCCATATTACCTGTCTTTTAGATTCCATGAATTCTACTCCTCGAGGACCAAAGAGTATTCGTTTAGGAGGTAACTGAGTGTCAGCAAACTCTCCATGAAATTCCGTCAATTTAGATTCTAATGTATAAAAATCATGATACCGCCGATCCACTGTCCAATGATACGCTTCTGGATCTTCTATTAAAAAAGAAAACATCAATTATTACAAATGTAAACAACATAGGATGTAAAACAAACACTTGGAAGATGCTGTTAAACTTTTAAATATTCATAATAAAACAACTAAATTTATTATGGAAGTTGAAAATAACCAAGAAATACTATTTTTAGACCTCATAATGTTATTTCCCATATATAACTATGATAAAAACCATTTTTAGACCTTAAATTGAAGAGAAATGAAGAAAAAGGAAAATAGAATTTGGAATTTACATGTCAAACTAGCTTACAAAGAGGCGGTTTTCAATAGTTTGACACATAGATTAGAGAACATACGCATAAACAAAAAAAAATTATGAAAAACAAAAAGAACACATAATAAACGTGGCTACAAAAAATGGATATGAAGAAAGAATGATACACAAGAAAATAAATAAGTTCAAAAGACAAAAATTTATAAATCAAAGCACTCTTCTAAAAGAAAAAGAAGAAAATGTAAAATTAAAGAAATTCACACATCATCCAATGAAGCAGCGTAAGTTTAAAATGTTTAAAAAAAATTTCAACATAAGGTTGGCACTCAAAAATGACTAGAGCATCAGTAGATTAATTAGATCTAACAAAAATGAGAAAATAGAAGAAAAATCAGGGATTTATCAGATTAAATGTGAAGAATGTGTGAAATTCTACATAGAATAAACTAAGAGAAATTTGAAAACTAGAGTGAAAGAATATCTCAGGAACGTCAAGAAAGGGGAAGTAGAAAAATCAGCAGTGGCTGCTCATGCATGGTCCGAAAAACATCTTATCGAAAAGAAAACTAAATTATTAAAACAAATAGAAAAACCAAAAGAACTCACTGTTTCGGAAAAGATCTAGATTAAAAAAAAAACAAAAAGGAGAAATTAATGAACTTTGGAATTTCCGGGAAAAATGACCTGATTTCGAGGTTTTTCAGTCTACCAACAGAGGGAGCAAAAGGCGGCTCTTCAAGACAACAGAACAATGGTCAGGAAATTACTGAAGATGGAACCGAAATGTAAAGTTCCAAAACTAGTATGAAAAGAATAATAAGGGTCGTATGTTAGAACATTACTCTCTACTCAAATTACTTCCAATCACTAGTGAGCTGATTCACTGTGAGCAATTGCTGAGAACGAATTAACGGCCGACTTATCGGTCATGCATGAGAGTCGACGTTTTCGTAATATTGGCAACGAATTACCCAGAATTCTCAGCGATAAAACCACTTCCGTTATTTTCGTCTGCTATAGAGGAATGCATTTATGCTTGCATCCCGCAAATAATACCGTATACAAACACGTCTGCGACACGCAATATTACGCCGATTCTCCTGTTCTTCCAGTTGAATTCTTTGGTAGAATCTATCAAATTCCTCTTCTCCGTGTATACCGAAAACATGATCGAAGTCTTCAAGGTCCGACATCTTGGATAAATGTTGGATAAAGCAGCAAAGTACATCGATTACCATCGGTTCCCTTCGGGATTTTAAATTTAGTTGCTCATTTAAGCTACCTCCGCAGGTAGCTTACAAATTTAACCAATTATTATTGCATGAACAGATTTCTGAGTAAGCAAAATCGTATTAGCATACAACTTGCTCAGCAGAGAAGGCATTTTACTGTCTAATGCGTCCAAACATGCGACCCTAAGAGGTGAGTGATAACATTTTTTACCTAAATAAGTATACCTCGCAGTGTGGATTCCTAAAAAAAGTAATTGCTTTATATGTTTTAATATTTGCTATCCTACTTATTGTTCTTGACTTAAAAACTTGTTTTAATGCATAGAAGTATCTGTTACCTATTGTAATCCTTCCTCAAACCTCTTCACTTAATTCATTTTTAGGGGTAGAATAGTTACCTCAAGAGTGATCAAAATTATTCTTAAAACTCGGATAAAAGTCTATTGTTAAAAAATAGAAGTCTTACCTTCAGATTTAACATCGATTCGTTGAACATTGATATTAAACACAGGATATGGTTTATTGCTTGTATCTTGTCGAGTGTCCACTGATGGAATCGACACCCTCCAAGCACTCAGATCTCTGTTAGATTCTGTGTCAGACAACTGCAAATCTTCAGCCTAGAGATATAAAGTAATTAAATGACAATAACTCAAGGATTAATATTGTTTAGTTGTTTCTTGACTCACCTCATACTTCTTAACTCCCACGCAGACTCGAGTTTCTTCACTTCATTTGTGACATTCTCAAGATGGTGCGGAGGTCAGTCTGCAGGGAAGGAGGCCATTGGACATCAGTTGTGAACGTAATACAACTTTGAGAATGTCACAAATGAAGTGAAGAAACTCGAGTCTGCGTGGGAGTTAAGAAGTATGAGGTGAGTCAAGAAACAACTAAACAATATTAAAATAAACCTCATAGTGATATTTCCTACCTACACTTAACTCAAGAATTATTAATAAAACAATATCAATAATTACAAATAGGAATGAGGTACACAAAAATTAAACACAGGCTCAACTCTGGAAACCCTATATAATGTATTACAGGGGCTATCATCATCCCAACTTCTCTAAAAAAAAAAGATACACCAAAAATATATATATGTATGTAGCTAATACTCTGGAGTTAACAATAAAGTCATTTTCCTTGTTGCTTCCCAATACTTGGATGTCACATCTTGATCATTTTGAAGAGCTACACAGTTTGTTAAATGTTCTCTGTCCATTTTCACACAATATACACTCAAAAAGTGATCCCACAATAGGCTTGGAGGCCCTTGGGGTAGTAGGAGGTTAAGGCTCCCACTTTTTCTAGACAATCGGCACTTTATGTTAGCCGGGTTGTCAGCCCTGCGTGACGGCCACCTTTACCCCCAGAACAAGCGTCTGGTACTCATTTCCGTTAGAGGCTGAGTCGACCCCAGGGCCATAGTGCCGCCAGAGGGTTTGGGTCAGTTTAAAAATCCTGACCCCAACGAGACTTGAACCCTCGACCCTCCGCCTTGTAGCTCAGTGCCTTAACCACTACGCTATGGCGTGCCCCACAATATACACTCAGGAGACATTAATATACCAATTCTAGTCCACCGCTGTGGTCTCGAGGTAGCGTGCTGTCTTGTCACGCAGCAGACCCGGGTTCGATCCCCGGTCGGGACAGTTTTTCTGGGTGAGGTTTTTATTGGGGTTACTTCTCACCTGTAAGACAAATGTCAGGAAAACTTTAAGGCCCAAACAGTCCCCGAAATCATATGGCCATCGCAATCATCATCATCATTCATATTCATCTTAGTTTAAGCTTAGGTTTAAGGACTCTCCTGGCACACCACTATCACCATCACTCATATCATTGGGGCAACAAAACCCTGCTTTCCAGGTGCCCCAACCTCAGAAGTGGGTTACAAGTACGCCATGCCAGGAGAGAGTACCAGAAATGTTTTATAATTAGAAGACTGGATATCAGGTGAGGTATGAAGTATTTTAATTCAATCTTAAGATCAGAATTCCCCAAAAACTCTTAGATGATAAACCTAAGGCAGAAGGAATGTCGGCAGACCTAGACTAAGAAGGTTTGATGATGTCCAGGCTACTCTTACAAAGGAAGGCATAAAAAGATGGAAATTAAAGGCTTCGGCTCGGAATAATTAGGCGGCTATGGTGAGGGTGGCTTGATACTTGTACTCACATATTCCGATTCTCCCAGATCTAATGTTCCATCGGTATCAAATGCATGTCCCTCTATAGGCTGAGCTCGCAGGGCTCCTTTAATTTTATGAAGACGACTGCTCAGACGTGCCACTGCTCCACCATCACTCCACTTTTTTGATGCTCTAAATCAAATAATACAACTCTCAAAATTAACAATAAGAAACCGTATCAAATTTATACATATGTTATATATGTATATGTGTCCACTGATGTGGTCTCGAGGTAGCGCACTGCCTTGTCATGCAGCAGGCCTGGGTTCAATTCCCAGTTGGGACAGGCTCCTGGGTGAGGTTTTTTCCTCACCTGTAAGACAAATGTCAGTCCCCGAAAATCATCCGGCCATCGTCATCCTTCACTGGTATGGAAAGCAATGGGAAGCTACCACATCTATAATTCCCTAGTAAAACTGCAAAGCATAGCATGAAAATGCTTTGATTGTAGTGAAGGACCTGCTCTCAGGCAGAATCACTATGGATTTGTGTATATATATATATATATATATATATATATATATATATATATCCTTCTTCTTCTTCTTCTTCTTCCTTCCAAGTATTAGGCCAAGGCCTGTTACGATCCTATAGAAAATTTTCCCTCCAGCGTTTCATAGGACGGCCCAGTGATCTTCGTCCTCTTGGTATATAATTATAAACAGCTTTGGGGATCCGATTTCAACTCATTCTTTCAAGATGGTGTTTCCAATTTAGTTTGGTACTGTTTAATATATTCCAAAATTGGCGTAGTCTTCAATTCTTTTAAGATATCGGTGTTACTTTTCCGATCCCATCTGGTGTAACCCGCTGTTCTGCGCATGAATCTCATTTCACAAGCCGTTATTCTGCTTTCATGTTGTATATATATCCATCCATAATAATTCTGCCCGAGGGCAGGTCCTTCACTGCAGTCATAGCATTTTTATGCTATGCTTTGCAGCTTTACTAGGGAATTATAGGTGTGGTAGCTTCCCGTTGCTTTCCACACCGATGAAGGATGATAATGATAAGGATGATGACGATGGCCGGATGATTTTCAGGGACCGTTGGGCCCTAAGCTTCCTGACATTTGTCTTACAGGTGAAGAAAAACCCCGAAAAAACTTCACCCAGGAGCCTGTCCCGACTGGGAATTGAACGCGGGCCCGCTGCGTGACAAGGCAGCACACTACCTCGAGACCACAGTGGTGGACTCCTGTTACTCAATTATAGATTAAGTGAGAGTTTAGCTGATGATGGAGGTGACCAGTCAGGTGAGACATACATATTTTTATGAGGTAAGGTTTAATTATCTAATATTTTCAAATTATTGAATTATTAAGGTTAGATTACTTATAAATGTGACGAGTTTAAAGAATTATATAAAATGTACAATACCTTCCTTTGGCTGGAGATCCTTGCAGCATTGGGGAACTAACGAATCACTAATTATAACAGTGTTACAAATAAAATAAAATTGCACAAATTAATTATCTAAAATACTAATAAAGATTTGTCAACCGTTGCATGCTGAAACCTACTTTGAAATTTCTCCAAAGAAGCATTATGATATACCACGGCTGCACCCAAACAAAATATGTGCCACTTTCAACTGCAAGGCACAGAAATCGAAGCCAGAATCCAGCAATGTCAATCCACTGTACGGAGCAGGACTCCCTACTTGAGTAAGAGCTGAGTGAAGTGAGGCAAGATGCTGCATGGATGGCAGGTTTTCAGGGTTATCCAATCTACCAATTCAGGAGTATATTACTTCACAATATTTTAAATGAGAGATTTGGCGCTGAATTTTAGTGTCTTGTAATTAAAAGCGGCAGATAATTTTTTGAACTTGCCCTTGGTATATCATAAACCTTCTCTGCGAGAAATTTCAAGGTATGTTTTGGCATGTAATGGGTGACAGTTCCCTTGTTAGGAAAATGTTTGGACCAAAGAGAGATGAACACACAGGCAAATGGAGAAGACTACATAACAGTGAGCTACATTATCTTTATTTATTTTTTCCAAGCGTAACAGGTCAAGAAGAGCCTTGGCCTACCGGCTGGCTACTGGCCTCACATCCACATGTGTTAATCACAGAGGTAGATGATCATCCAGCCAGTGTAGGGATGACATGTGGTTAGCATGTCGGGTCCCCAAGTCTTATAGCTGGTTTTATCAACCTGGAGTCGCTACTTATTGTAGCTACCCAAATGCCTACGATGCTGGGTGGGCATTGGTCCCATACTGGTCAAAATTCCATGAGAAAATTTCTTCCCCATGGGGACTCGAACTAGCGCAAGTCCCGTAGCTCTGCGCCAAGGTTTCTTGCCTTAACCACTCAGCTATGGCACAGGACTCATTATCTTTATAGGAAACAAAATATAATAAGAACAGTTTAGTGTTAATTTTTCTTTTCAAATAAATAATTTAATGAACACATATGTTCAAAGCTTTAATAATGGTGATGATGATAATAATAATAATAATAATAATAAGAGTAATACAACAAGATCGCATATGTGATTAATAAACTGAGTTAGATTATATGATTCACCTCCTAATTATAGATTTTGTGCAGTTATTACCCAAGCTGACTGCTACCTTTTTGTGGCGCCTTATAATTTTTATTGCACCGCCATGTATCGTCTTTTGTTTCCGTTGTATATATTAGCCTTGAGTTCATAACAATCAGGGTTATTGATCCATATTTGGTTCGTCTTCCGGGCTTCTAGGCCGTGGTCTGGTTGTCTTCATACTCGACGTTTCGTCTACTGCTGCGGTAGACGAAACGTCGAGTATGAAGACAACCAGACCACGGCCTATAAGCCCGGAAGACGAACCAAATATGGATCAAGATGCCGGTCGTGAAAGCCTACAATTATAAATCAGGGTTATTATTTAAAAGCCTTTGCCCGGGCCCATAAGAAGCAAAGATTGATTCATCTTTCTTTTCCAAACACTTAAACATCAATCAACAATAGATCTTAAAGCACTTGAGTAATCTATGATACTTGGCTAAACTGGGTGTATCATTATTATTGTTAACCATGACAGCTAGACGGAAAAAAGGAGCTTGTATGATCTCCTAAATAAGTAAGTTTATGTACGGGAATATACCGAACAGCAGCATGCACATAAATAACATGATGTATATAAAAATGATGTTTAATATAAACAAGACGTCTGAAGTATAGGAAAAATATAATCAAATATAAATATTGATCATTCTTGAATTTAAAAGAAAAACAAATTAATAATCAATAACATCAAAAAAAAAATATCATAACTCACTTAAACCAATTCACTCATACAAACAGTCCAAGCCAGGGTGGCTTTCCCTGGTCCTCCGGACCAAAAACTCAAAACACGCCACTCGCGTGCTCCAGACGACGTAGTTCCAACAAAATGTTCCGATCGAATGATAATGTTCTGAATGTGCGTATCGTATTTGAGCGTTCCGAGGTAGAAGGGGAGATGAACGGTACAAACAGTGCAATAGGAGAGGTAGAAAGGAGAGTGGGGGGGTAGATGCATAGAGAAGGAATATTGGCATAGTTCATGAATCTTTCAGTTCAAGGAGGATAACGGCACTGATGTCATGAACCGAAAATCGCACTTTCGGTTCAATTTCTTGAAGACATATTATTATCAATTCCATCTAACTCTAAATAAGTAATAATATTATATTATTTTTAGTCTGGACATCTTACCTCAATATTAATGTTGTTTTGAAACATGTTAAAGAACAAATCAACATTAATATTGAGGTAAGATGTCCAGACTAAAAATAATATAATTAAAATAACCTCAAAATATAACTTCCTAAAATTAAATATTAAGTAATAATATTACTGACCTTGAACCACTCTTGTTGTAACCACTAGGCAATCTCTGGCCACATAACAGTGTGTAATACTGTAACATATCATTAAAAAATCCATAAATATCTCATACATACTATATATATATATATATATATATATATATATATACAGGGCTTCCAATATAAAACCGGACTGGCCTCACAGAGTTTCACCTGGCACTTAGTGCTGTCTCTTCCTCCCACAATTCACCCTGCCTGCCACCCGTCCTTGAACTGTTTCTTACCTTATAGAAAATGCTGGAAATGTTGTCCTCCCGCAGTTAAACAGGCATTATACCGAGTAAACACATTTTGTTGCTGTATGTGCAGAAGATACTGAAATCCCAACTTGTTCGGTAATGATTTTTGTGGTGAACGTTCCAAATTTTCGCCAATTTCGTCTAATTTTTCTTCGTTGAGAACCGTACGCCTTCGCATGTGTTTCTTATTTTGTACTGAACCAGTGGTCTCAAATTTAGTCACAAGTTCGTGGATTGTCGATGTGGAAGGAGGTAATTGTCCAGGGAAGTTCCGAATAAATTCCTCGCAAACGCAACGAGCTGATTCGTATTTATAATAACATTTACACACATAAATGCGCTGCTCTAATGTCAGCTGACGTCTCATCTTGTCGAACGATAGTAAACTGACTAGTTCAAGGACGAGCGGCTGGCAGAGTGAAATGCGGACGAGGAGAGAGCGCTGCCTGATGGATGAAACCCCGTGAGGCCGGTCCGGGTTTATATTGGAAGCCCGTTTTATATATATATATATATATATATAGTAAAAGCTTCATAGTTAAATAATGTTTGCAGATGATCTTGTTTTACTAGCAACATCTGAAGGTGATCTACAATGTTCAGTACATAATTTAAATTTGATAGCCCAGAAATATTCAATGGAAATATCTACCAATAAAACTAAAATAATGGCCTTTTGTGGAAAATCCCCAATACCAAGCAAAATTTGTTTAAATAATAAAATTTTAGAGAGAGTTAATGAGTTTACTTATTTAGGATATAAACTCTCTTTTGTTGAAAAAGCACAAGAGGTGATGTCCGTAGAGAAATAAACAACCAGAGAATTTCATCAGTGGAAGTCATTATTCAAGAGAGACAAGATATTGTCTGAAACCGTTGGTATCAAAGAAATTTGAAATTGTATGAGGTGAGTCGTTAAAAATATGTTCTCCACTCACTATTAATAAAATATAACCTCATAATGTTTACTTCCCAACATTAATTTAAATATAAGGTTATATTTATTAGAATGACACATTGTGATACATTTTGCTTGTCCTTGCTGTTTAAATAAAAAATAAAGAAATAATAAGAATTAAATAAATCGTGAATTCTTCTTACCTCATATTTCTATGTTTTTTTAAACACAGCACTGCAGTATCAGCGACCATCGTCACCATCCTCAGCTGTTTTCACGACTGTCAATTTTTTCTTTTGCCAGTAATTATCCAAACTGCTTGATTACAAAGTTCTTCAAAAATACAACAGATGGCAGTTTTTGAAAATGATTCCTTCAAAAAAACACCAGATGGCAGTTTAGAAAATAATTCCTTCAAAAGAACACCAGATGGCAGTTTGGATAATTACTGGCAAAAGAAAAAATTGACAGTCGTGAAAACAGCTGAGGATGGTGACGATGGTCGCTGATACTGCAGTGCTGTGTTTAAAAAACATAGAAGTATGAGGTAAGAAGAATTCACGATTTATTTAATTCTTATTAATAAAACCTCATAATGTTAAAAATTCTCAAATTTATTATATAAAAGAAATAATACTTACGTCGTCACTTTCATGAAACAGCGGACAAAGCGAATTTTCCAATAAACTATAAGCATACTCGTAGGCTTGAAATAATGGTGGAGTTGTTCGAAGTTTAACAATATTTTCAGCTGGTTCCTGTAACACTAAACAAATTAACTACAATAATTAACAAAAACTAACTCGAGATTTAAATTGAAATTCTCTATATCTCATCTCATATCCAATCTTCTAATTACACAAAAATGGTGAAGTGGAAAAGTCAGCAGTAGCTGCTCATGCTTGGTCTGAAAAATATCTAGTTGATGTAAAAGCTAGTTTAATTAAACAGGTGAAAAAAACCAGAAGAGCTCACAGTTTGGGAAAAAAATCCACATTAAAAAAACGAAAAAAAATGAAAGTGGTATTTACATTTATGAATGAGTTGGAGAAAATGTTTTAACATCTCACCTTATAAAGTTGCATGTCTTCATGATACCGGTTTCAAAAGTATAATTTTACTTCCATCTTCAGTCAAACTCCAACTGTTGAAATTTCATCATAACACCATCTTCTGAACTGCCATCTGGTGTCGATTTTATGAATTTGGAGATCAAATTATTCTCGTCAGGAATATCAAAATTCATGGTTTTATATTTATTCTTCTGAATGCATATCTTTTTCCAAACTGTTAATTCCAAAGGTTATTCTAAATGTTTTAAAAGTTTAGTTTCTCTTCCAATTTTGTGATTCTCTAGTAAACTATGAGCTGCAATTGCCGATTTTTCAATTTCACCATTTTTAATAATTGTAAAGTGTTCTTTTGTACGAGTTTCTAATTTTAGAAACACTTTTAGAAATTTAGAAACTTTTACAAACTTAGAAATTCATACAAAAGAACACTTTAGAAATATTAAAAATGGTGAAATTGAAAAATCGGTAATTGCAGCTCATAGTTTACTAGAGAATCACAAAATTGGAAGAGAAACTAAACTTTTAAAATATGTAGAGAAACTTTTGGAATTAAAAGTTTTGGAAAAGATATACATTCAGAAGAATAAATATAAAGCCATAAATTTTTATATTCCTGACGAGAATAATTTTATCTCCAAGTCCATAAAATCGACACCAGACATCAGTTCAGAAGATGGTGTTAACGGTGAAATTTCAACAGTTGGAGTTTGACTGAAGGTGGAAGTAAAATTATACTTTTGAAAACTGGTATCGTGAAGACATGCAAATTTATGAGGTGAGAAGTTAAAGCATTTTCTCCAACTCATTCATTTATAGAAAAAAAATTAATTTGAAATTTCTGGGGGAAATTCATTTTATTGGGAGGTTCATTGTACTGCCAACAGATGGAATAAGAATCAGTGCTTCTAGACAAGAGAAGAACAGTCGTGAAATTACTGAGGTAGAAACTGGTGGATATAAGATGAGGTATAAAGAACTTATTTTAGATTTTATCATAATCTTTTTTCTACATCTACAATGGCGTAATAGCTCAACATTGAGGCTTAGCCTCACCTTTGTTAAGAATTACTAGACCAGTTAATTTAGTTATGTTTATTTCCCACAGATGTCATGAATGGTATGCATTAGAGAGACTCTTGACTTCCCAACTCCTTTCAAAAAACGTTAAACTGAAAATATATAAAACTATTATTCTACCAGTTATATTATATGGGTGCGAAACATGGACTCTTACTTTAAGGGGGAAAAGGAGATTACAAGTATTTGAGAATAAAGTTCTTAGGAAAATTTTTGTACCAAAGAGAGATGTACAGACAGGTAAATGGAGAAGACTGCATAACAGTAAATTACATGGTCTTTATAGGAAGCCAGATATAATGAGAACAGTTAAGTCTCATAGACTGCAATGGGCAGGACATGTGGCACAAATGGAGAATGAAAGACGTGCATGGAAACTTCTTGTAGGAAAACCAGAGGGAAAACGCCCAATTGGTAGACCAAGAATGAGGTGGGAGAATAATATTAACTATGATTTGAAGGAAGTAGATTATACAGAGGATGATTGGAAAACATTGGCTCAGGATAGGGATATATGGAGAGCTTATGTCCGCATGGCTACGAATGTACGGGTTCGATAGTGTCAGTGAGTTAGTAATGAATGTTATGCGGTCAACATAATGACACAATCTAGTACGCAAGTAAGGTAATACTAGGATGAAGGAGGTCATTAAATTTTGCTTAGAGGTCTCTTTATTCAGGCTTAAGGATCTATTATGTGCCTGAAAATCTTCGGACTAGGACCCATGGCTTAAAGTCCTTCCTGGAGGACTTGCTCCTTGGAATTTTCCATTCTAATAAAATCCATTAACTATGGCTGGGTTTGAACCCATGACCCTCGGGACCAGAGGCAAGGAACATAACCACTAGTCCACCACGGCCAAAATTACCTTTATTATTTAACTTTTATAGGAATTAATCACTATGAGGTTTAATTTATGGTGAAATTAAATGTTTCTTACCTCTCCTCATATAAATCTTCTAAGTACATCACGATTTCGAGACCACAACGGTCTCATCTTCAGTACTTTCTTGGCGACTGATGTTATGTCGATCGGAAGAAACTCTTCTTCTTCCCTCTATTGGTGGACCGATGAACCTCTGGATCAGGCCAAAATTTGCGGGAATTTCGAAGTTCATAAGTTTTCCTTTGTTTTTCTGAATGTGGATCTTTTCCCAAACCGTGAGTTCCTTTTGTTTATCTATTTGTTTAATTAGACTGGCTTTTGATTCAATTAAATGTTTTTCGGATCAAGCATGAGCAGCTACTGCTGACTTTTCCACTTCTCCATTTTTTATGTTTCTAAGATGTTCTTTCACCTTTGTTTTCAAATTTCTTTTCGTTTTTCCAATATAAATTCTGTCACAATCCCTGCATTTGATCTGATAAATTCCTGATTGTTTTGTTTTCATTTTCAATTCTTTCATTTTTATTAGTTTTAATTATCCTATTAAGTCCGTATTCATTCTTTGGTGCTAATCTTATATTAAACTTTTTTAAATTTTTTTGAAATTTATGGTGTTTCAATGGATGGTAAGTGAATTTCATGAATTTTATTTTTTCTGTTTCTTTTATAAGTGTGCTTTCATTAATTAATTTTTGTCTTTTAAATTTATTTATTTTCTTGTGTACCATATTTTCTTCATAACCGTTATCTATTGCAACATTAATTATGTGTTCTTTTTCTTTTTCATAGTTTTCTTTGCTCATAGGTATATTTACCAATCTATGTGTCAAATTATTGAATACTGTCTCTTTGTGAGCAAAATGGTTGAATCCTGAAGCTTTAATATAGTTTTTAATAAACATTTAATTTTACCATTACCTTTATTAGTTGTGGCAATACATACCTGCATGCATCTCATTCACTACTTGTTGTGAAAAATGAATTTTGTCAGGAGATTCCATATTAAAATAAACAGAAAATAAATCCCAGGCTTCTTTGTAGAGATTCTCAAGATCCTGCTTGCTCAACTCTGGTGTCAGCATTTTACGATTAAATTCCTCTGAAATTCAAAATAGTTCAGTGAGAAGTCAACAATGTCTCTTCAAATATGATTTATCCATCATTGAGATGTATGAAATTAATAATAAAAATGTAACAACTATGAAGATGAAATGTTTTGGAGTGACAAAAAGTTTAGGAGAAGACCTACACACAGGAAAAAAGTCCATAATGCAGTAAATTTGTAAACTAACACAGGAACAGTCAACCATTACATGCCGAAACTACCTTGAAATTTCTCCCAGAGAAGAATTGTGATGTACCAAGGCTGTGTCCAAAAAAATATCTGCTGATTTTAACTTTAAGGCACTAAAATCCATTGTCTAATCTCTCATTTAAATAGTAAATAGTGTTTATTCAAAACTATAATTTAATTTTACTCTGTTCATCTTTGTTATAATATTGTAATGTAGGTGCATTTTGTTCTACTGTTTTATGTTTATTTACTTCATAATGTTACAGAATTATAACCCTTATATAATGGGCTTCCAATATAAACCCGGACCGACCTCACGGGTTTCACCCGTCAGGCAGCGCTCTCTCCTCGTCCGCATTTCACTCTGCCAGCCGCTCGTCCTTGAACTAGTCAGTTTACTATCGTTCGACAAGATGAGACGTCAGCTGACATTAGAGCAGTGCATTTATGTGTGTAAATGTTATTATAAATATGAATCAGCTCGTCGCGTTTGCGAGGAATTTATTCGGAACTTCCCTGGACAATTACCTCCTTCCAGATCGACAATCCACGATCTTGTGACTAAATTTGAGACCACTGGTTCAGTACAAAATAAAAAAACACATGCGAAGGCGTACGGTTCTCACCGAAGAAAAATTAGACAAAATTGGCGAAAGACAAAGTGTACAAAACAAATCCGCACAGAATGGAAGAACTGAAGAACAACATAAGAAATGAAATCAGAAACTTGACAGTGCCCGAACTACAGCGTGTCAATCTAAATGTGTTTACTCAGTATAATGCCTGTTTAACTGCGGGAGGACAACATTTCCAGCATTTTCTATAACGTAAGAAACAGTTCAAGGATGGGTGGCAGGCAGGGTGAATTGCGGGAGGAAGAGACAGCACTGCGTGAAACTCCATGAGGCCGGTCCGGTTTTATATTGGAAGCCCTGTATAAATATAATACAATATCCTCAATTAGTGTCTAACTTAGGGTCGTGTTGAGGGATGAAATGAGATGAACCCCTTATATGGAGGTCTGTGAATGACAAGGGTGCTGGCCGACCATGCCTGATGCACCATCGCAGGGGTAGATGAATAAAATGAAACGAAATGGATGAGTATGGAGAAATGGTGGAATGAGATTGTGGCAGAGGAAAACGGGAGAAAAACCTGCCCAAGCTCCGTTTCGTCCACCATGAAACCCACATGAAGTGACCTAGACTCAATCTCGGGACCCCAGCGGTGAGAGGCAAGTGTCTAACCACTTATGCCATGGAGCCGCCTTATATACTGTAGGGTAAAAAAGGGTTTTCGTATATTAAAAAAAAAATGCTGTAAGGAAGTAATATAACTTATGACTTCGTAAATTGGATAACCCTTACACTGTGTCCTGCCTTACTCCACTCCACTCTTACTAAAGAGGGAGTCCATTTGCTCTGTAAAGTGGGTTGACATTGCTGGATTGTGGCTTGCAGTTTAAAAATGCAAATAATTTTTCGGGCATGGCCATGGTACATCACAACACTTCTCTAGAAAAAAATAAAAGGTAGATTTCGGCATGCAATGGTTGACAGTTCCCTTGTTACAAAAATTTATTATGAATAAAAAATCCAACTCAAATAAAAATAAGCTACATATTTTAATAGTCCTGCACCCTAGCCGAGTTGTTAAGGCAAGAAGTCTTGGCGCAGAGCTACGGGACTTGCGCTGGATCAAGCCCCCATGGGGAATTTCGGCCAGTATGGGACCGGTGCCCACCCAGCATCATGAGACATTTGGGTAGCTACAATAAGTAGCGAGTCCAGGTTGAGAAGATCAGTTATAACGGCTGGGGGACCCAACATGTTGACAACATATCACCCCTACACTAGCTAAATGATCGTATACCTCTATGATGAACACATGTGGATGTAAGGGCAGAAGCTGGCTGGTGGGCCAAGGACCTTCTAGGCCTTCGCACTTGGAAAAAAAAAAAAAAATAACAAACAATGGAGAATATCTTACCAACATCGAGGCAGAACTGCAAAATGTTGACAGCTCCCTCTCCTTTTAAGAACTGCATGAATGGATAGAGGAGAGACTGATCCTTCAAGACGCTCGATAAATCTAGTCTCAGAGCCTACACAACAATCATTGAAACATGTTACATCGTCAATGTTTTTATTATTCTTTTAACATAACCTTTTTAGATAATATGAGTTAGATATACACTTTTTTTACAAATTTAATATTAAATTAGCAACAAAAAATGATCACAGTTTAAATAAACTAATCAAATTTATTAAATTAATATTAAGAAGCTAAAGCTGTTACTATGATTGAAATAAGTATATTAAAGTACACTACTAAATTATTGTAATCAAATGGTAAAGAGAAAAATTTATGCCTGAACCGGGAATCGAACCCCGAACCTTCAGCTTTCCGTGCTGATGCTCTAACCATTGAGCTAATCCAGGCTTCCTTCCCATCCAAGCATAAATCCTTCCTTTACCTTACTGTCTTGGTCCCACATTCAAATGCTATGAATCATCATTCACAAATACACAATGAATGGCTTCTACCTGAAGAAGACATAAAGGGACTCCACATAGCTATAGCATTATTTATTAAATTAATATTAAGAAGCTAAAGCTGTTACTATGATTGAAATAAGTATATTAAAGTACACTACTAAATTATTGTAATCAAATGGTAAAGAGAAAAATTCAGGCATAAATTTTTCTCTTTACCATTTGATTACAATAATTTAGTAGTGTACTTTAATATACTTATTTCAATCATAGTAACAGCTTTAGCTTCTTAATATTAATTTAATAAATAATGCTATAGCTATGTGGAGTCCCTTCATGTCTTCTTCAGGTAGAAGCCATTCATTGTGTATTTGTGAATGATGATTCATAGCATTTGAATGTGGGACCAAGACAGTAAGGTAAAGGAAGGATTTATGCTTGGATGGGAAGGAAGCCTGGATTAGCTCAATGGTTAGAGCATCAGCACGGAAAGCTGAAGGTTCGGGGTTCGATTCCCGGTTCAGGCATACATTTTTCTCTTTACCATTTGATTACAAACTAATCAAAATTAACAAAAATGAAAAAACTGATCAAAGTAAAATATCAGGAATATATGAAATAGAATGTACTGGTTGTGATAAGATATATATAGGAAAAACTAAAAGAAACCTGAAAATTAGAACCAAGGAACACATAATAAATATTAAAAATGGGAAAATAGAAAATTTGCAGTTGCGGCTCATGTTTGGTCTGAAAAACACAATACAAATTTGAACACTAAATTATTAAAACAATGAATAAATAATCAAGCTTGATTACAAAGTTCTTCAAAAATACACCAGATGGCAGTTTAGAAAATGACTCCTTAAAAAGAACACCAGATGGCAGTTTGGATAATTACCGGCAAAAGATAAAATTGACAGTCGTAAAAACTGCTGACGATGGTCGCTTATACTGCAGTGCTGTGTTTAAAAAAAACATAGAAGTGTGAGGTAAGAAGAATTCACGATTCATTTGGTTCTTAACATAGAAAAATGTTTGCCTAATCTGGGATTTGAACCCTGGATCTCTGGATCTCCATTATTAAGATTTTAATTTGTTCTTTAATAAAACTGACAAATTCAAATTAAAACATTGAAAAAAAAATTGTTGCATCATTTTCTCTTGTAATGTTTCTTTGACTTACAAAGGAATTGTCAACCTTTGCATGACGAAACCTAACTTGAAATTTCTCCCAGAGAAGCGTTGTGATGTACCAAGCCCATGTCCAAAAAAATTATCTGCCATTTTTAACTGCAAGGCACAGAAATTTAAGGCAATTGAAAGCAGATGGACTCCCTGGACGAGTAGAGCAGAGTATAGTAAGACAGGATGCGGCACGGTGGGCACATTGTGAGGGTTATTTAATCTACCGAGCCAGAAGATGTATTACATCCCCAAGTTTAAATGAGAGATTTGGCGCTGGATTTTAGTGTCTTGCAGTTAAAACTAACAAACTCACTGGCTCTATCGAACCTATAGATTTATGGCCGCACAGACTAAAGCTATCCATACAGTGTTGCCACACTTCGATTATTGTGACATTATATATAATGATCTAAACCATGACTTGTCACAAAGATTGCAGTGTGTTCATAATGCTTGCGTTCGATTCATTTTCAATATCCGCCGTTAAGACCATATTTCCGAACACTTTAACAACCTCTCTTGGTTCCGTCTTACTGACAGACATAAATTGCATTCTCTTTCACTACTTTTCTTCTTCTTCTTCTTCCTTCCAAGTATTAGGCCAAGGCCTGTTACGATCCTATAGAAAATTTTCCCTCCAGCGTTTCATAGGACGGCCCAGTGATCTTTGTCCTCTTGGTATATAATTATAAACAGCTTTGGGGATCCGATTTGAACTCATTCTTTCAAGATGGTGTTTCCAATTTAGTTGGTACTATTTAATATATTCCAAAATTGGCGTAGTCTTCAATTCTTTTAAGATATCGGTGTTCCTTTTCCGATCCCATCTGGTGTAACCCGCTGTTCTGCGCATGAATCTCATTTCACAAGCCGTTATTCTGCTTTCATGTTGTTTTTTTAGTGTCCATGCTTCACTACCATAGGTCAACACTGGTCTAGCCAAAGTGTTATATAAACGTAATCTGGTGTTTTTTTGTACAAGGGATGGTTTCATAACTTGATTAATAATTCACTACTTTTCAAGCTTCTGAATACCTACATTCCTACTTACCTGGCGTCCGGATTTGAGAAGTTATCCTCTTACCACAATATTGACACTAGGTCACAAGATAACATAATATTTAATTTTAGGAAGTTATATTTTAATTATATTATTTTTGTTCTGGACATCTTACCTCAATATTAATGTTGATTTGTTCTTGGACATGTTTCAAAACAATTCTGTTTTATCGTCAGCTTTCCCAGACTGGTTTTATTTATGTTGCATTATGTTGCACCACCTGGATGTCACAAGATAACAGTCTGCTAACAATTCCTCTTCATAGCACTTCCTCTTATTCTACTTCCTTCACAGTAGCCTCTGCCCACTCCTGGAATCTCCTTTCTCAAGATATCAGGGGTTGCCGCATACTTGGCACTTTTAAGTCACGCTTATACAGTTACCTGTTGTCTAATAATTAATTTCTCTTTATTTATTTAAATTTATACTATGTCATTAATAATTTTTTTCTCATTATTTTTATATCTTGTACATATTATATATTTAACTCGTTAAATTTAGAGTAAATCAAAATACATTATAAATATTGATTGTATTGTATTGTTTTATAACATGTAATTGTTTATGTAGTTGTAAGACTATTTTTTTTTGTATTTTGTATTTTTTAAAAACCTGGTTGAGTGGTAGACAATGCCTTAACTCTGCCAGGTAAAATAAAGCTATTATTATTATTATTATTATTACATCCCTATCCTGAGCTAATGTTTTCCATTCATCCTCTGCATAATTATTCTTCCATCAAATCATGGTTAATGTTATTCTTGGTCTACCAACTGGCGTTATCCAAGGGCAATTTTTCTAATTCCCGCATTACTATTTCTAGTGCCCCAGTAGTATATAATGTTAAATTAATGCTGTGAAGTAAACATTATGAGGATACAATCATTGAAATTTATCAGAGAACATTTTTTTAAATAACTCACATCATAGAATTCATGTTTTCCACGATACCGCAGTTTCAAACACAATCGTGTTCATCCTCAGCCATAACTCCGACTGACGAAATTCTTCGCTGTCAGCTGTTCTATTGTCACCATCTTCAGTGCTGCCATCTATGGTTGAATTTATCAACTTCAAAATCAAATTTATTTTGTTAGGAATATCAAAATTAGAAGATATACATTTAGAAAAATAAAGATAGATCAATGAACTTTGATATTCCTAACGAAATAAATTTGAATTCAAAGTTCATAAATTCAACCATAGATGGCAGCGCTGAAGATAGTGACAATAGAACAATTGGCAGCCGAAGAATTTCATCAGTTGGAGTTACGGCTGAGGATGAACACTATTGTGTTTGAAACTGCGGTATCGTGGAAAACACGAATTATATGAGGTGAGTTGTTTAAAAAAATGTTCTCCAATGAATTTCAAAGTAACGGGCTTCCAATATAAACCCGGACCGGCCTCACGGGGTTTCACCCGTCAGGCAGTGCTCTCTCCTCGTCTGCATTTCACTCTGCCAGCCGCTCGTCCTTGAACTAGTCAGTTTACTATCGTTCGACAAGATGAGACGTCAGCTGACATTAGAGCAGCACATTTATGTGTGTAAATGTTATTATAAATACAAATCAGCTCGTCGCGTTCGCGAGGAATTTATTCGGAACTTCCCTGGACAATTACATCCTTCCAGATCGACAATCCACAATCTTGTGACTAAATTTGAGACCATTGGTTCAGTACAAAATAAGAAACACATGCGAAGGCGTATGGTTCTCACCGAAGAAAAATTAGATGAAATTGGCGAAAATTTGGAACGTTCACCACAAAAATCATTGCCGAAATTAGCACAACAAGTTGGGATTTCAGTATCTTCTGCACATACAGCAACAAAATTGTTAAAACTCAAACCTTACAAGTGTACACGTGTTCATTGTCTAAATCAAGGTGATCCCATAGCACGTGTGCGGGAGAACAACATTTCCAGCATTTTCTATAAGGTAAGAAACAGTTCAAGGACGGGTGGCAGGCAGGGTGAATTGCGGGAGGAAGAGACAGCACTGCATGCCGGGTAAAACTCCGTGAGGCCGGTCCGGTTTTATATTGGAAGCCCGTTATATAATGTCCAAACATTCCATGTTCCTAGGAAAATGTCCCTGTGTTTGAAATCTCTGCCATGAAGTATTCCCTGCTCGGAGAACTGAATGGGGACTATTTTACCTCTGGAAAATTTTATCCCAGTGAAACCCATGTCTGTGTTACTTGACAGTTGTGTGAAAGTAAAAGATCATTACTCTTTCGACCAAGGTACTTTTTTCGCCTGATTTATCGGCTTCGACCTGTCCAACATGGGTAACCCTTTTGGCAACATAGCTCTCGGGGGTAATTTAAGCGCATAAATCACTCCACCAAGACACGGTAAACATATTTTAATACAATAAATTTGGGTATTTTTAACATTATGAGGTTTTATTAATAAGTTATTAAATTAATATTAAGAAGCTAAAGCTGTTACTATGATTGAAATAAGTATATTAACGTACACTACTAAATTATTGCTCTGCATCAGCACGGAAAGCTGAAGGTTCGGGGTTCGATTCCTGGTTCAGGCATAAGTTTTTCTCTTTACCATTTGATTACAATTTATTGATAAGAATCAAATGAATCGTGAATTCTTCTTACCTCATACTTCTATGTTTTTTAAACACAGAACCGCAGTATCGGCGACCATCGTCACCATCATCAGCTATTTTCACAACTGTCAATTTTTTTCTTTTGCTGGTAATTATCCAAACTGCCATCTGGTATTCTTTTGAAGGACTCATTTTCTAAACTGCCATCTGTTGTATTTTTTAAGAACTTTGCAATCAAACTTGGAAACTCGTAAAAAAAATCACTTTAGAAACATAAAGAATGGAGAAATTGAAAAATCAGCTATAGCAGTGCATAGTATATTAGAGAATCATAGAATTGAAAGAGAAGCAAAACTTTTGAAACATCTATCCAAACCTTTGGATTTAACAGTTTGGGAAAAACATATATTAAAAAAAAACATACTATAACCATGAACTTCGAGATTCCGGACGAACCAAGCTTGATTACAAAGTTCTTCAAAAATACAACAGATGGCAGTTTAGAAAATGACTCCAAAAGAACACCAGATGGCAGTTTGGATAATTACCGACAAAAGAAAATATTGGCAGTCGTGAAAACAGCTGATGATGGTGACGATGGTCGCCATACTGCGGTGCTGTGTTTAAAAAACATAGAAGTTTATTTTTTATTATTTCACTCACCTCATACTTCATAATTCATAGCAGACCCTGGGTTTCTTCACATCTTTTGTGACATTCTCAATGCTGTGTCACGTTCACAACTGACGTCCAACGGCCTTCTATCCTGCAGACTGACCTCCCCGCCATCTGGTGGCCGACCGAAGAATTTCCAAATCAGTCCTCTCTCCTTATAACCGGGTATTTCAAAATTCATAGTTGTATTTTCATTCTTGCATATGTAAATTTTTTCCCAAATTGTGAGTTCCTTCGGTTTTTCCAATTGTTTAAGTAATTTTGTTTTGGTTTCTATTCTATGTTTTTCTGACCAGCTATTGCAGATTTTTCAGTTTCTCAGAAAAACATAGAATAGAAACCAAAACAAAATTACTTAAACAATTGGAAAAACCGAAGGAACTTACAATTTGGGAAAAAATTTACATATGCAAGAATGAAAATACAACTATGAATTTTGAAATACCCGGTTATAAGGAGAGAGGACTGATTTGGAAATTCTTCGGTCGGCCACCAGATGGCGGGGAGGTCAGTCTGCAGGATAGAAAGCCATTGGATGTCAGTTGTGAACGTGACACAGCATTGAGAATGTCACAAAATATGTGAAGAAACCCAGGGTCTGCTATGAATTATGAAGTATGAGGTGAGTGAAATAATAAAAAATAAACAATATTAAAAAACCTCATTGTGTTATTTCCTATCTACATAACTTAACATAGAAGTATTAGGTAAGAAGAATTCATGATTCATTTCATTCTTATCAACTGTAAAGATAGTTAAAAAGGCAGAATAATTTTTTGGACATGGCCTTTGCATATCACAATGTTTCTCTGGAAGAAATTTCAAGGTAGGTTTTGTCATGCAATGGCTGGCAGTTCCCTTGTCAGAAGTAAAAACTGGATGCAGATAGATTTGTACTCACTGAGCCACGTGTAGCCGGTACAGATGTAACAAATCGTGCCAGGAACTCGACTCTGGTTGGCAGTTTGTTAGGATACTGCGTCAGTGTGTGTTTCTCCAGAAGAAGTAACAACAAACTATTGACGATGGCAGGATCCGCTAAAACATCTGTTATAGGAAGTAGAACCCATCCAGAAAGTAGCTCTCGAATCAGAACACTGAAGTTTCTATAAATAAAAAAAATTGTGTGGAAGAATAAAAACACAACTATGATAATTATATTATTTTTGGTCTGGACATCTTACCTCAATATTAATGTTGATTTGTTCTTGGACATGTTTCAAAACAATTCTGTTTTATCGTCAGCTTTCCCAGACTGGTTTTATTTATGTTGCACCACCTGGATGTTGATGTCAGCTCCATCCTGTGGTTGGCCAAAGAACCTCCAAACAAGGTCACCCTCCATCGGAATATCAAAATTCATAACTCTGTTTCTGTTCTTCTGAATATAAATTTTTTCCCAAATAGTCAGCTCTTTTGTATTTTCTAACTGTTTTAATAATTTAGTGTCTGAATTTATATTATGTTTTTCAGACCAAACATGAGCAGCAACTGCAGATTTTTTCAATTTCTCCATTTTTAATATTTCTTATGTGTTCTTTGGTTCTAATTTTTAGGTTTCTTTTTGTTTTCCCTATATATATCTTTTCACAACCCATGCATTCAATTTGATATATTCCTGACTTTTTATTTTTATCAGTTTTTTCATTTTTGTTGGTTTTTATTAGTTTATTTAAACTGTAGTTATTTTTTGGTGCTAATTTAATATTAAACTTCTCAAATATATTTTGAAATTTATTATGTACCCAGGGGTGATATGTGAATTTTCCTATATTTTTTTTCATAGGTGGTTCTCTTTTTCAAGATTACTTCTGTTTATCATTCTTTGTTTTTTATACTATTAACCTCAAAATATAACTTCCTAAAATTAAACACAACTATGATAACCCGGTGACAACCTTTGACATATCTACACTTCCAAACATTACTATAAATAATATAATTATCCCTTATTCTTCTTCAGTAATAGATCTTGGACTACATCTAGACGCAAATTTAACCTGGCAAACACAAGTGAAACACATATGTAAAAAGACTTTCTCCATCTTACATTATCTTAGACGTTTAAAGAATTTTCTCCCAGTTTCGTTAAAACAAATCCTTGTGTAGAATCTTGTGTTACCACACTTCAATTATTGTGACATTATATATAATGATCTAAACTATGACTTGTCGCAGAGACTGCAGCGTGTTCATAATGCTTGCGTTCAATTCATTTTCAATATCCGCCGTTATGACCATATTTCCAAACACTTTAATAACCTCTCTTGGCTCCGTCTTACTGACAGACGTAAATTGCACTCTCTTTCACTACTTTTCAAGCTTCTGAATTCCTACATCCCTACTTACCTGGCGTCCAGATTTGAGAAGTTATCCTCTTACCACAATATTGACACTAGGTCACAAGATAGCAGTCTGCTAACAATTCCTCTTCATAGCACTTCCTCCTATTCTACTTCCTTCACAGTAGCCTCTGCCCGCTCCTGGAATCTCCTTTCTCAAGATATCAGGGGTTGCCGCACACTTGGTACCTTTAAGTCACGCTTATGCCTGTTGTCTAATAATTAATTTTTCTCTATTTATTTAATGTTATACTATGTCATTAATCTTTTCCTCGTTTTTTATATATCTTGTACATATTATATATTTAATTCGTTAAATTTAGAGTAAATCAAAATACATTATAAATATTAATTGTATTGTATTCATAACTTGTAATCGTTTATATATATATATTGTAATTTAGATTTAAGACTATTTTTTTTTGTTTGTATTTTTTTAAACCTGGTTGAGTGGTAGACAAGGCCTTAAGGCCTTAACTCTGCCAGGTAAAATAAAGCTATTATTATTATTATTATTATTATTATTAGTCACAAATGCAGTGAAGAAACTCGAGTCTGCATGGGAGTTAAGAAGTATGAGGTGAGTCAAGAAACAACTAAACAATACGTTCTGTAAAGTTTTGTATATTTGTAATAAAAGGCAACTAAAAAGAACTAAAATTATGTGCATTACTTATTGGATTACCTAGTAGATTTTATTCTTTGCAATTTAATAAAAAAATTGTTTGAGTGAAAACTTACTTGCAAGTTAACTGACTAGATGGCAGGAGCTGTGGTAGAAGTAATGTAACAAGCTGACGTAAATATAAGAGTTCGTTGTCTCTATTCCTAGCAGCGATGTGGAGCCTTGGACCGAGATATTGAAGTGCTGCTCTTTCCAATGGTAAACGTTGTCTACTCGAGAGCCGCAATGCTCCCAAATAATCATCCACGTGCCCCAGTCCAGCTGGGACAAGCTTGTTAATAATTATGTGTGCCAAATCTACCTGTAACAAGATAAATACTTACAGAAACATCAATGTGTCCTCAGTACTGGCTCAGCCTGCTTCCTGACTAATGGGCCTAGGTTCTAATCCCAGTTTAGGTACAAGCTTTTCTTTTTAATAATCCTATGATGGGAAATAACATTATGAGGCAATTCACAATTTATACACGGTGATTCACAATAAGTATTACAGAACCTTTGGCTTTCTAGGCCAATGCTTTACTACTGAGTTAAGGTCCTGGGTTCAAACCCCAGTCTGAGCATATAATTTTTCTTTCCTTTTTTTTTTTTGAAAAGAAAAATAAATGCCTAGACTGGGGTTTGAACCCAGGACCTTTGACTCTCTATGTCAATGCTCTTCCATCTGAGCTACCTAGGCCTCCAATCTAAACGCGTATTTTTCTCTTATACATAGTTAATTCCCTAACCCCAAATGCTACAAGCAAGAGAAAAATACGCGTTTAGATTGGAGGCCTAGGTAGCTCAGATTGAAGAGCATTGACATTGAGAGTCAAAGGTCCTGGGTTCAAACCCCAGTGTAGGAGTATATTTTTCTTTTCAAATATATTTGTCCATCATTAAGATGTTTAAAAACAAATAATATTAATATCATTTTTCTCTTCAAATATAATTTATCCTTCAGTGAGAAGTGTTAAATTAATAATGAAAACATCAAAAGAAGCCCTACTGGCTTTATAAAGTAGTGTTTAAATTCCCAATAAATGTCTTCTTAAAACAAGAAGCCACCATTTGCGTGATCGAGCAAATGCTCGTACCATTCTGCGATCAGGAATTAACAGTGTATAAGAGAAAAATTTGTCCCGTGCCATAGCTGAGTAGTTAAGGCATGAGCCTTGGCGCAGAGCTTCGAGTCTCCATGGGGGAAGAAATTTTCTCATGGAATTTTGGCCAGTATGGGACCGGTGCCCACCCAGCATCGTGAGGCAATTGGGTAGCTACAATAAGTAGCGAATGCAGGTTGAGAAGACCTGCTATACGGCTGGGGGACTCGACGTACTGACCACATGTCACCCATACACTGGCTCAATGATCGTCTACCTCTGTGATTAACACATGTGGATGTGAGGCCAGCAGCCGGCTGGTAGGCCAAGGGCCTTCTAGTCCTGTCGTAGTTGGAGTTTTTTAAGAGAAAAATTTGTATTTAGATTGGAGTTTCTCAGGAGCTCAGTGATAGAGCATTGGCCTAGAAAGCCAAAGGTCCTGGGTTCAAACCACAGTCTGAGCATATAATTTTTCTCTTCAAATATAATTTATCTTTCAGTGAGAAGTGTTAAATTAATAATGAAAACATCAAATATTATGGACTTCTAGGGGTTGTAGAGGGGACTTAGTAGATAAAGTATTGATAAGGAACACATGCCCGGAAATGTACCATTTTGATGTAAAATAAGTATGAAGATCGAAATACAATGGGCTGATATTGTGTCTTGTGTTTCAGAATAAGTATTACAGACTTCTAGGGTTGTACTACACCTATCGAGTCGGAGGAAGATCTTCTTGCACAAATTCTGGCGACAGCAGAAATTATTGAGCACAAACCAGGTCTTGTAGGGCATGTGTATGAAAACATACGTCGCACCGGTACACTTTGTGCAATGAACAACAGGGTCGCCACATGAAACCACACTTCTTTTACAATCCCTAAAAGTCTGTAATAATTATTCTGAAACATAAAACATGCGATATCAGCCCATTGTGTTCCGAACTTCAAATTTAATTTACATCAAAACAGTACGTTTCTGGACATGGGCTCCTTATCAAAACTTTATCTATTAAGTCCCCTCTACAACCCCTTGAAGTCTGTAATACTTATTGTGAATCACCCTGTATAAGTCATCATCCATGCAAGTATTAGGCCGTGTGGCCTGTTACAGTCTCAAAGAGGAATTTTCCATCCAGCACTTTTTTGGACATATCAGCGATCTTTTGCCTTGGGGCAGTAACGAAGCATGGCTTTTGGAATTCTATGAGACGGCATTCATTGAAGATGGGCTTTCCAGTTGTTCTGGTAGTTTTGTATATGGTGAAGAATGGGTTCTATATCCAACTCTTCCATAATTTCCTAATTTCTTTTATGGTCCCACTTTGTATAGCCTGCTGTACAGCACATAAATCGCATCTCATTTGCTGTTATTTGGCTTTCATCACTTCTTCGTATTGTCCATGCTTCACTACCCAGTATAAGTGAGAGTAGAAAAATCTGCAGTAGTCATCCACGTATGGTCAGAACAATATCAAATCAAAAGAAAGGCTAAATTAATTTTGAAAATAGAAAAACCTAAAGAGCTCACGGTTTTGGAAAAAATGTACATTCAAAAAACCAAAAAGGAGAAAATGAATGAATTTTGAAAATCCCAGGGAAAGTGGTTTGATTTTAAGGTTTTTAATCTGTCAACAGAGGGAGGCGGAGGTGGCCCTTAAAGACGACATAACAGTCATGAAAGTACCAAGAATGGAACCAAATACGAGGGTCACTCAAAAAGTTTTTAGACCTGACTGTACTGTTTACGATAAAAAGATAAGCAGTGCCAGCAGTGTGTTGAGAGGTCCTTTGTTAGTCAGTTGACATAGTTTCTGCCCAACCGCACCCCTCATCCCTTAGCAGCTGTGGGTCAAATGGAGGGGGTGAAAGTAACTCTCAGTCTACAGCATGGCACTACAGCGAGTACATTATCGAGCAATGATATTCTATGATTTTAAAAGTGGCTTAAACAAGGCACAATCACTTGAAAGGAACGTCTGGTAGTTTAGTGGACAGAGCACTGATACAATCAGAGATATTGCGTTCAAATCCCTTTTCAGGTGTATATTTTTCTCTTAAAAAATTGATTATGTTGTTATTTAAGTATAAGTTATGGCTGTTCCTGTTCTTTTATATGGATCTGGGTACTTACAAAAAAAGATATCTCACACATTCAAGTCGCTGAAATGAAATTTTTAAGATCCATAAAAGGATGTACACGCATGGATAGATTGCATAATGAATCAATAAGAAATGAACTGGAGATATTTTCAATAGTCAATAAACTAGAAGAGCACAAATACCAATGGAAAGAACATTTAGACAGAATGGACAATACAAGATTACCCAAAAAGATCAACACCTACAAACCACATGGAAAAGGATATTTGGGACGGCCAAGGAAACAATGGACTTGAGACCGGAACAGGTCGCATTGACCTATCCTGGAAAGGAAGAAGAAGTTTTTTTTTTTCCGATGCCACCTCGGCGACCTCGTCATTTTGACATTCTGGTATTCTCTCCTGGCATGGCATTATTGTAACCCACTTCTGAGGTTGAGGTGCTTGGAAGGGGGAGTTACGCTGCCCCGATGATATATGATAGGTGATGACGGTAATGATGCGCCAGGAGAGGCCTTGATCCTAAACTTAATGAATATGTTAATGATGATTATGATGGCCAGATGACGTTCGGGGACCGTTTGGGCCTTAAAGTTTCCTGACATTTGTCTTACAGGTGAGGAAAAACCCCGAAAAAATCATCACCCAGGAAACTTGTCCCGACCGGGGATCGAACCCAGGCCTGCTGCACGACAAGGCAGCACACTACCTCGAGACCACAGCGGTGGATTATTTAAGTATAAGTTACAAACTTTAAAATATGGTATACCTGTAGTCCTTTCCGAAGAAACACACTAGCTGCATATCGAATGCTCTGTCGGAGTTCCTGTACGAAACTTTCATCAGCTGATAGATCATGGTACCACAAATATACAAATTCATTCAAGGTCTTGTTCAAAAACTGAAAATAAAACAACAACATATTAGGATAAATATATTGAACTATTATAAGAAAATCACTATGAGGTTATAAAATAACTCGATTTTCAAATTTTTGACTTAGACCGGATTTTTTGCATTTTAAATTGCGGACACACCCTCTACAATTTAATCATCATCCATGCAAGTAATAGGCCATGTAGCCTATTGCGGTTTCAAAGAGGAATTTTCCATCCATCGCTTTTTTGGATGTCCCAGCAATCTTTTGCCTTGGGGGCAGTACCGAAGCATGGCTTTTGGAATTCTATGAGATGGCATTCGTTGAAGAAGGGCTTTCCAGTTGTTCTGGTAGTTTTGTATATGATGGAGAATGGGTTCTACATCCAATGTTGTGTCAACATACAGCCTAATTTTGAATTGGTTTCTAAAATCCTCTGGTGGTGCTGGATTTTTACATCAAAAGGGAATTAAATTTATACACCTTATAAAGTAGTGAATACACAGTTTATTGCATTGAACTAGAGTACAATACATTAATGTTAGGACGCAAGCCTAACTACAATTACGAGGAACTTCCTCGGATTCCGAAGAAAGAGGGGAGCCTCGAGGCGTTCCAACACCTCGGAGCTCACATGACCGTCACTTACAACAGCTGATCACAGAGTGAACGAGGCTAAGCAGCACGCTAAGAAGACCAGTACACAAAAACAATGTTGGCAGCAATGAAAGCCCTGTAAGAAGCAAATACTGCCAACACTAGAAAACTAGCTGCTACAAACATGCACCCTGCTGGAGACAATTGACTATGTGTTGAGTAGACAATACATTAACAGACGATAGAAAGTCTGCCGAGCCGAGAGAGAAAAGTAATGCATGTCGCAACATCCAACTCTTCCATAATTTCCTCATTTCTTTTATGGTCCCACTCTATCCAAATCTCATCCTTAACCTGCTCGTGGTGCAACCTGCTGAGGCTCTGAGGACCGAGTACTGGCGGTATAACCACATCAACTTAATGTAGAGGAAATACTACATTAGTGGGAACCCCACAATAATACCCCTCTGGGCCAGCAATCCTTCTTCTTCTTCTTCTTAAACTTAATTTGTAGGATTTTCATCCTGTTTATTTCCAAAATCACTCCTTGGAGGAAGACGTATTGGATGTGCATTCACTGTCTATCCATCTCTTGCTTGGTCTTCCTCTTGTTCTTCTCCCGTCCATTGGTCTATCTTCTTTAGCTGTTTTTGCAAGCCGGTTTTCTTCCATTCTTTCTACATGACTCTTCCGATATTTTCGTGTATCTATAATAAATTTGGTTATGTCTTGAATATGGCATTTGTCCCTAATTTCTGTGTTGTGTATTTTATCAAATAATATTTAAGATTTTTTATTTCGCATGTGCTTATTATTTGTTTAGTTTTTGTTGTATCAGCCCTAGTTTCTGCTCCATATACGATAACTGGTCGAACTATCGTTTTGTATATGCGGGTTTTGCTTTCTATTGACATATGTTTGTTGCGCCAAATTAAATCTTTCATCATATTTGAAGAGAAAAATGATATGCTCAGACCGGGACTTGAACCTGGGACCCTTGGTTTTCTAGTCCAAGATTTAATTTGGCACAATCCATTGGGCAAAAATTTTACATTTGCTTTCAAGTATCAAAACAAGCCTCAGATGAAAATGATTTAATATTTGTAGGAAATAACATTATAAGGTTTCTTTTAATTATTATGGGTCACCTTATATTTTTTTTTTATATTCTGCAGACTATAGTTATTGTTTTTTTTTTTTACAAATGCCCCAGGTTGTCTTTTGACATTCCTGGTATTCTCTCCTGGCATGGTGTACTTGTAACCCACTTCTGAGGTTGGGACGCCTAGAAGGTGGGGTTACGTTGTCCTGATGATATGATGGGTGATGATGATGATAGTGGTGCGCCAGGAGAGCCCCTAATCGTAAGCTTAATCTAAGTTGAATATGAATGATGATGATTGCGATGGCCATATGATTTCGGGGACCGTTTGGGCCTTAAAGTTTTCCTGACATTTGTCTTACAGGTGAGGAAAAACCCTGATAAAAACCTCACCCAGAAAAACTGTCCCGACTGGGGATCGAACCCGGGCCTGCTGCGTGACAAGGCAGCAAACTACCTCGAGACCACAGCAGTGGACACTATAATAATAATAATAATAATAATAGCTTTATTTTACCTGGCAGAGTTAAGGCCTTAAGGCCTTGTCTACCACTCAACCAGGTTTAAAAAAAATACAAAAGAAAAGTCTTAAATCTAAATTACAATATATATATATATATATATATACATAAACGATTACAAGTTATGAATACAATACAATTAATATTTATAATGTATTTTGATTTACTCTAAATTTAACGAATTAAATATATAATATGTACAAGATATATAAAAAAAAAACGAGGAAAAGATTAATGACATAGTATAACATTAAATAAATAGAGAAAAATTAATTATTAGACAACAGGTAACTGTATAAGCGTGACTTAAAGGTGCCAAGTGTGCGGCAACCCCTGATATCTTGAGGAAGGAGATTCCAGGAGCGGGCGGAGGCTACTGTGAAGGAAGTAGAATAGGAGGAAGTGCTATGAAGAGGAATTGTTAGCAGACTGCTATCTTGTGACCTAGTGTCAATATTGTGGTAGGAGGATAACTTCTCAAATCTGGACGCCAGGTAAGTAGGAATGTAGGAATTCAGAAGCTTGAAAAGTAGCGAAAGAGAGTGCAATTTACGTCTGTCAGTAAGACGGAGCCAAGAGAGGTTATTAAAGTGTTCGGAAATATGGTCATAACGGCGGATATTGAAAATGAATCGAATGCAAGCATTATGAACACGCTGCAGTCTCTGCGCGACAAGGCATAGTTTAGATCATTATATATAATGTCACAATAATCGAAGTGTGGTAACACAAGATTCTGCACTAGGATTTGTTTTAACGAAACTGGGAGAAAATTCTTTAAACGTCTAAGATAATGTAAGATGGAGAAAGTCTTTTTACATATGTGTTTCACTTGTGTTTGCCAGGTTAAATTTGCATCTAGATGTAGTCCAAGATCTATTACTGAAGAAGAATAAGGGATAATTATATTATTTATAGTAATGTTTGGAAGTGTAGATATGTCAAAGGTTGTAAGCAGTCTTTGTTGTCCCATTAGAATTACTTGTGACTTGTTAGGATTTAGATTTAGACCGATACTTGAAGACTATAGTTATTAAGGTAGAATATTTTTATCACTCACCTCATATTGTTCTTCTTATTATTATTATTATTATTCTACCTTAATGAATATACCTCATAGTGAGAATTCCTAAAATAAGTAACTATAGTTATTGTTGATACATTCTAACAGTTGTATTTGCAGTTGTCGGTCCTCAAATACTGCAAATACAATAGTTAGAATGCATCGACAAATTTAACTTAAATGTGACAAAACTATAGCCTGCAGAATATCAAAATATATGAGGTGAGTCAAAATAACAACTCATAATAAGTAAAAAAGATTTCTCATATTGAATTTTAGAAGTATTGATTTTCTGATTCATTACATAAATTTTAAAAATAGTTTTTCCTTACATCTTCAATAGCTTCATCTATTTCTTCAGGAACTTCCAAGCCAATCCAAGGTTGCCGAGCATGCGAACTGGGGCCAGGACGATGTCGATTGCACTTCCCACTGCCACATACTCCACACCATGCCTTTAATTGTACTATAGAAGTGGTTCCACGCTGTCTACCAGTCAATATTGACAGTAAATTTGGTGCCTCAGATCTGTATCTAGAAAATAAAATTCCTCATTAAGATTAATGGAACACATACAACTTTTAGGTAAAATTTTATCACTCACATATTTTTCTTCTTCTTTTAATTTAAACTAATTTTGGAACTTTACATATCAGTTCCATTATCAGTATCCCCGCGACTGTTGTTCTGTCGTCTTGAAGAGACGTCTTTTGCTCCCTCTGTTGGCAGACTGAAAAACTTCAAAATCAGGTCATTCTCCTCGGGAATTTCAAAGTACATCAATTTCTTGACTTTTTATTATTAATTTAACACTTCTCACTGAAGGATAAATTATATTTGAAGAGAAAATTTTTTTTTGCCTAGACTGAGACTCGAACCCGGGACCCTTGGCTTCCTGGGCCAAGTGTTCTACCAACTGAGCTACCGAGGCGAGTTGCGATCTAGATGCAAATTTTCTCTTATATACGTTGTAATTCCCTCGCGCCAAATGCTTGAAACAATAAACGTCAATAGAAGCCCTACTGGCTTTATAAAGTAGTGTTAAATTTCCAATAAATGTCTTCTTAACTAAGAAGCCACTATTTGCAAAGATAGAAGCACAGGTTTCAAGCATTTGGCGCGAGGGAATTACAACGTATATAAGAAAAATATTTGCATCTACATCATAACTCGCCTCGGTAGCTCAGTTGGTAGAGGACTTGGCCCGAAAAGTCAAGGATCCCAGGTTCAAGTCTCGGTCTAGGCGAACATTTTTCTCTTCAAATATAATTCATCAATTTCTCCTTTTCGCTCCTCTGAATGTAGATCTTTTCCCAAACAGTGAGTAATAATTTAGCCTTCTTTTCGATAAGATCTTTTTCAGACCATACATGTGCAGCCATTGCAGATTTTCTACTACCCCTTTCTTGACGTTCCTGAGATGTTTTTCACTCTAGTTTTCAAGTTTCTCTTAGTATTTCCTATGTAGACTTTCTCACATTCTTCACATTTAATCTGATAAATCCCTGATTTGTTTTCTTCTTCTATTTTCTATTGAGAAAATAAGAAAAACTAGGAGAAATTTAAAAACTAGAATGAAAGAATATCTCAGGAACGTCAAGAAGTAGAAAAATCTGCAGTGGCTGCCCATGCATGGTCTGAAAAACATCTTATCAAGAAGAAGGCTAAATTTTTAAAATAAACAGAAAAAACCAAAAGAACTCACTGTTTGGGAAAAAATGTACATTCAAAGGAGCAAAAAGGAAAAATTAATGAACTTTGAAATTCCCAAGGAGAATAACCTGATTTCGAGGTTTTTCAGTCTGCCAACAGAAGGAGCAAAAGACAGCTCTTTAAGAAGACAGAACAACAGTCGCGGGGATATTGATGATGGAATTGATATGTAAAGTTCTGAAACTAGTTTAAATTAAAAAAAAAAATATGAGGCGAGTGATAAAATTTTACCAAAATGTTACTATCTAACCTCTCTTGGTTAACTCTTGTTTTTTCGACCCTGACGCTATTAGGGCATCTGAGGGCTAGAGAGTATTTCCTTTCTTCCATTTCTTCTTTCCTTTATTTTCTTTTCTCCTCCAGAAAAGCCTGACCATAGGCTATAAGATGGCAGCCCCATCACTGGTCTTGCCTTCCTTTGGCCAGCAACCAATCGAAGGGACTATTATTATGCTTTCAAGTCTTATACGAGAATTACCCGAAAGGACGCTGGAGGGAAAATTTTCTATAGGATCGTAACAGGCCTTGGCCTAATACTTGGAAGGAAGAAGAAGAAGAATATATCTCATAGTGTGAATTCATATAATAAGAAACACATACAACTATTTATATTTGAACAGAAAAATATACACTCAGACTGGGATTTGAAGCCAGGACCTTTCACGCTCTAGGTGAATGCTCTACCAACTGAGCTACCTAAGAAACTCCAATCTAAACACAAATCTTTATCTTATATTCATTCATTTTGAGAATTTTTCTTATCATTGAGGGTTTTCTCCAACCAATCTTAATAATTAACATGAGTTTTAAAAATACATAAATGACTACGGACTTATAGACTATCAGTTTGTAACAAACATTTACAAATTTCCCTTAATTAAAGTTCTCCATCATTCTCTGTCCTCTGTGTCTCCGTCCAAACTTCCTCATTGAATTCTGAATGTTATTCTTGGTCTTAATTATATTATTTTTAGTCTGATCATCTTACCTCAATATTAATGTTGATTTGTTCTTGGACATGTTTCAAAACAATTCTGTTTTATCGTCAGCTTGTCCAGACGATAAAACAGAATTGTTTTGAAACATATCCAAGAACAAATCAACATTAATATTGAGGTAAGATGATCAGACTAAAAATAATATAATTAAAATAACCTCAAAATATAACTTCCTAAAATTAAATATATTCTTAGTCTTCCTTTTCTGCTCCTTCTTTCAATTTTCCATGCATAGACGGCCTTTGGTAGTCTTCCATCCTGCATTCTTCTTACGTGTCCATACCATTTTAGCCTCCTGTGTTCAACCTCATCCATTATACTTCTCTAATATAGACCTACACTGTTAATTCCCGTCCACCAAATGCTATGAAGCCATTACTTCTATCTTGCAAATGGTGGCTTCTTTATTAAGAAGACTTTTAACTGAAAATTTTACATTACATTATAAAGTCAGTACGGCTTCTTTCAATAATATTAAATTAATGTTGGGAAGTAAACATTATGAGGTATAATCATTAAAATTCATTGGAGAACATTTTGTTTAAACAACTCACCTCATAGGATTCATGCTTCCATGATATCACGATTTCAAACAGTCGTGTTCATCTTCAGCCATAACTCCAACTGACAAAATTCTTCGGCCATCAACTGTTCTATTGTCGCCATCTTCAGTGCTGCCATCTATGGTTGAATTTATGAACTTCGAAATCAAAGTAATTTCGTTAGGGATATCAAAATTCATTGATCTATCTTTGTTTTTCTGAATGTATATTTTTTTCCCCAAACTGTCAATTCCAAAGGTTTTTCTACTTGTTTTAAAAGTTTAGCTTCTCTTCCAATTTTATGATGTTTGAAATCGCAATATCATGGAAGCATGAATCCTATGAGGTGAGTTGTTTAAACAAAATGTTCTCCGATGAATTTTAATGGCTTCTTTCAATGTTTTTATTATTAATTTCATACATCTCAATGATATACAACAAACAACTATTGTACAAAAATTATGACATTGTTACTGATATCAAACTTACAAGGGAACTGTCAACCAATGCATGCCAAAACCTACCTTGAAATTTCTTCCAGAGAAGTGTTGTGATGTTCCAAGGGCATATGAAAAAAAAAATTATCTGCCATTTCTAACTGTAAGGCACTAAAATCCAGTGTCAAATCTCTCATTTAGACTATGGGGAAGCAATACAACTCATGACTTGGTAGATTGGATAATCCTGACTACCAACCGTCTGTGCTGCATCCTGCCTCATTCAAGCAGGAAGTCCATCTGCACCATAAAGTGGAATGGCATCGCTAGATTCTGACAACAATTTCTGTGCCTTGCAGTTATAAATACAGATAATTTTTTGACACAGCCTTGATACATCACAATGTTTCTCTCTGAGGAATTTCAAGGTATGTTTTGACATGCAATGGTTGACAGTTACGATGTAGATGGTTAGATGATATCCAGGCTGATCTTATAAAGGCTAGCATAAAAATATGGAAACTGGAGTTATCAATTTTTGCAATAATTGTCTAGCATAAGTTTTCAGTTAGGTCACATTTCGGTGAGATTTCCGCTCTCCGGCTCAAGTATACAAATCTTCCCACACAACTTTCCATCTAATATTCTTATGTCACTGATGCATTAAACACCTTTCAACCATTTATAATAATGTTTTGTACTGTTTTAACATTTTGGAACCATTTTATAAACATTTCTTACAATTTTTAAGTATTTCTAAGTTACGCGAATATTGTACATTGAGTTCTACAGGCGTGGAAATGCTTCATGTAACATCCGCTAGGTGACTCTCACATCGCAGTTACCAACATTTGAAAATAATTCCAAACCATATTTAGGGAAAAAGTAGGTTATTTGGCGGACACAAATTCTTCTAAGTTCCACAGAATCGCAGTGTGCACGCAGGAGTTGCTGTAATGGTTAATGTAGCCTCCATAGATGGCTCTGCAGTCGGCGCTACCAACTTTGGGAATAATTCCCAAGTGCAAAAAAAAAATGAACGTAAACTAACTTGCCATTTCCTAACCAAAGAAAACAATTTACATGCATATTATTTATTCCCAAATACTAAAAAAAATGGACGTAATCCAACTTCCCATTTCCTAACCTAACAAATCAATTTACATGCGTATTATTTAATAAACTATAAACTAATTTTACGTACACTAACACTAAATATGGTTTGAAATTATTTTCCAATGTTGGTAACACCGATTTGAGAGCCACCTAGCGGATGTTACATGAAGCATTTCTGCATCTCTAGAACCCAATGTACATCCATCCATATAGTAATTCTGCCCGAAGGCAGGTCCTTCACTGCAATCATAGCATTTTCATGCTATGCTTGCAGCTTTACTAGGGAATTGTCTAGGTGTGGTAGCTTCCCGTTGCTTTCCACACCGGTGAAGGATGAAGATGATGATAATGATGATGGTAAGGATGATGGCCATATGATTTCGGGGACCGTTTGGGCCTTAAAGTTTTCCTGACATTTGTCTTACAGGTGAGGAAAAACCCCGATAAAAACCTCACCCAGAAAAACTGCCCCGACCGGGGATCGAACCTGGGCCCGCTGCGTGACAAGGCAGCACGCTACCTCGAGACCACAGCGGTGGACCCCAATGTACAAATTTCGCATAATTTATAAATATTTAATAATCGTAAGAAATGTTTATAAAATGGTTCCAAAATGTTTAAAACAGTACGAAACATGTTTACCAGTGTTTAGTGCATCAGTGGCATAAGGATGTAAATGTAGAATTGTGTCCGCCAAAAAACGTACCACAGCCATATTTAGTGTACGTAAAATTAGTTTATTAAATAATATGCATGTAAATTGTCTTGTTAGGTTAGGAAATGGGAAGTTAGTTTACGTCTATTTTTTTTTTTTTTTTTTTGCATTTGGGAATAAATAATATGCATGTAAATTGTTTTGTTAGGTTAGGAAATGGGAAGTTAGTTAACGTCCACTTTTTTTTTAGCATTTGGGAACTTATTCCCAAAGTTGGTGACGCCGGCTTCAGAGCCATCGGATGTGGTAGGTTTTATGTCTCTCACAATTCTACACTTACACTCTTATGCCACTGATGCACTAAACACTTGTAAACACTTTTGTACGGTTTTAAAAATTTTCCAATGATCATCAAGCTTTCTTTACAATATTTTATATTTATATATTTACGTAAAACATGATCGTGGATAAATTACTTGCTTGCTACTTTCCCATGTTGTTCCAACGTTGCCACCATTTGAAAATAATTCCAAACCATATTTAGTGTACATAAAATTAGTTTATAGTTCAAGGGGCACGCCATAGCGTAGTGGTTAAGGCACTGGGCTACAAGCCGGAGGGTCGAGGGTTCAAGTCCCGTTGGGTCAGGATTTTTAAACTGACCCAAACCCTCTGGCGGCACTATGGCCCTGGGGTCGACTCAGCCTCTAACAGAAATGAGTACCAGACGCTTGTTCTGGGGTAAAGGCGGCCGTCACGCAGGGCTGACAACCCGGTTGACATCAAGTGCCGATTGTCTAGAAAAAGTGGGAGCCTTAACCTCCTACTACCCCAAAGGCCTCCTGAGGCCTGTTGTGGGATCACTAAATAGTATGCATGTAAATTGCTTTGTTACATTAGGAAATGGGAAGTTGGTTTACGTCCATTTTTTTAAGCATTTGGGAGTAAATAATATGCATGTAAATTGTTTTCTTTAGTTAGAAAATGGCAAGTTAGTTAACGTCCATTTTTTTTTTTTTGCATTTGGAAATTTATTCCCAAAGTTGGCTATATTAACCATTACGGCAATTCCCGCAACTCGCGCATGCGCACTGCGATTCTGTGGAACTTAGAAAAATTCGTCTGAGACATATAACCGACTTTTTCCGAGCCATCTACCAGAAACTATATTAACCATTACAGTAACTCCCACATGCGCACTGCGATTCAGTAGAACTTAGAAGAATTCATATGTGACGGTTTCTACACCTTATCCTCCCCACCTCCTATTCTGGAGTTGGTCAAAATGTACAATTTATTGTAATAATTAATTAATTATACTTACTTGAATATAGAATTAAAAACTATGAAACCACTTATATAAGCTGCGAAAACGAGTATTCCGGACAAGAAACTGCAACAAAAGTCAATAACAAATGTTAGAGCCTACATAAAAAGTGTGGTTATGTTGCCGAACAATTTACACATATATAATACAATATACTCAAATTGATATAAATATTTAAATGGGTGAATATTATAAAACTTATCTGATAAGCCGACAAATAAATAGTACATACCTAAGACTCACAGTTAGAAACAAGCACAGAATTATTATAACCAAAACAGATGTTCGTGCAAGTTTATCATTCCACATTAAAAATACCAATGTTTTTGCTTCATTTTCATCCATTTCGATTAAAATTTCGTAGTTTTTAATTCCAATTGAGTAAATAAACTATTAAATCCTAAATAAACAATCAACATTTAAATAATCTTTATGACATAATATACAACCACCAACATATACCGCCATGTTTAATTAAATGTAACGTCACATACGAAAGAAAAATGTCAAATCTGTAATACCTTTAAATTCTCGGAGGAAAATAAAATTGCATCTATATTTCCTTAAAAAAACTTGATATATTGGTTTAAAAAAAATAAAATATATTCTCTCTTTTCTTTTTGAACATATTTATAGGTTAACTTTCATGCATGAGAAGGTAGGGTGAGAAAAATCAAACTGTTCAATAGTAAAGTGAAAATAAATATGCCAGTTCCCATTTTAAAACTTACCATCATCATTTTAAAATCTTCAGGGCTTGGTTACATATTTATAAATACACTTTTTGAACCTCCATTATTATCTACATCTGTACACAAATGAAGGTTTTCTGCATTTTCTTTTGGGTGTAGGATCATTATCTCAAACATTTTAGGCTTGAAATTATTAAAAAATAAACAGTTATATTTCTGTCATGACCATCTCTGTGGTGTAGCATGTTTGGCAGATTCCTAGTGATAACAGGTTCGACTCCCGTATACACCAAAGAAACTTTTCTTTCAGCATAAGGTCTGGAATGAGTTTCAGTTAGCTTCGAAAAGATAACTGAAAACCAAACTTGATGTCAGGAGTAGCAAAATCTGGATAGAAAACTGAAACATAGGTTTAGGGAATGCATCATACTAACCATGCAATTCCTGCCAGTGTGCTGTTAACCAATTAAGAGCAACCTCTTCAGCTGACCTTTTTTATCGAAACTATTGTGCTACACACTTTTCAAATGTTTGATTATGTTTAAATATCAGATTTTTCTTTGAAAGTGTACTTATGATTACGTTTATTAAACTGACATATTAAAGACATATACAGGAGTGTCAACCCTTGCACAGTATCAGATGTGCAAGCCTCGGGCAATATAAGCTGCACTCTCACCAAAATACTAACTCACTGGCACTATCAAACCCATAGGTTCGTGTACACATGGACATAAGCTCTCTGCACACGTATATCCTGTCCATTGCAGTCTACAAGAATTATTATATCTAGTTTCCTATAAAGAACACGTAACTCACTGTTAGTAATCATCTTCATTTACCTCTTATCTCTCTTTGGTCCAAAAATTTTCATAAGAACTTTATTCTCAAATACTCTTAACATTTTCTCCTACCTTGAAGTCCATCCATAGTAATTGTGCCTGAGGGCAGGTCTTTCACTGCAATCATAGCACTTTCATGCTATGCTTTTGCAGCTTTACTAGGGAATTGTAGGTGTGGTAGCTTCCCGTTGCTTTCCACACCAGTGAAGGATGATGATGATGATGATTGCGATGGCCATATGATTTTGGGGACTGTTTGAGCCTTAATGTTTTCCTGACATTTGTCTTACAGGTGAGGAAAAACCCCGATAAAAACCTCACCCAGAAAAACTGTCCCAACCGGGGATCGAACCCAGGCCCGCTGCATGACAAGGCAGCATGCTACCTCGAGACCCAGCACTGGACCTACCTTGAAGTAAGAGTCCATATTTCACATTCATATAATGGGAGAATAACAGTTTTATACATTTTTAGATTAACATTTTTTGAGAGAAATTGGGATGACAAGAGTCCCTGTAATGCACAATAGCATGAATTTCCAGAATTGAGCCTATGTTTGACTTCCTTGTGCATCACATTCCTATTTGTAATTATTGTTCCTAGATATTCACACTTCCCAAAAAATCAATTACCATTCATACTTCAAGGATAGGAGGCACACCGTAGCGTAGTGGTTAAGGCACTGTGCTACAAGCTGGAAGGTCAAGGTTTCAAGTCCCAGTGGGGTCAGGATTTTTAAACTGACCCAAACCTTCTGGCGGCACTATGGCCTTGGGGTCGACTCAGCCTCTTACAGAAATGAGTACCAGACACTTGTTCTGGGGGTAAAGGCGGCCGTCACGCATGGCTGACATCAAGTGCCGATTGTCCAGAAATGTGGGAGCCTGAGGCCTGTAGTGGGATTACTTTACTTTACTTTAAGGATACGCTCACATACGTGAGGTAAATACAATGTTTGGTACGCTGTCTTTCAGAAAGTTATAGTGCACTGTATGAAAACCAAAACAAGACAAAGTGAAGTGCGTCCCTTATTCTCCTTAATGCCTTTTTACTATTCCGAACAGCCCCTTCATGGCAGGTGTTTCCCAGCTTCAGAAGCAGTGGTGAATGCTGCAGAGGCAGTTTTGAAAGACTTCTCAAAAAATGGTTTCCAGCAATGTCTTTGCAGAGTGGCAAAAACCTGGTACAAATGCATTGCATAATCCCGCCAACCTATGTCCAAGTGGAAACCAGGCTCTGTCTGCACAAGCCAGAAACAAGAGGGGAGTGATAGAGGAGTAACACCTCTTAAAAAATCAGGATTCTGTTGGCCCAACTGATAGTACCCTGTGCCAGGGTTATGGTGAAGACATCAACAGTAGGTATGGCTGAGTAGGAGGCCTATGGTACAGCACTGAAGGCGGAAGAGGCAACTTTCCGCCCTAGAGTTTAGAGGGAATCGGTGCTTGCAGTGAAGATGTATCTTCAAAGGTTAAGGGAGCTGACTCTTACAGAAATACAAGGGGTACATCAGACTATGGAGCTGCAGTGAAAGCAAATGATCCAGGGGACAGAAACCCCAAAATCAAATGATCTGGTTCTTCAGGTTGGAGTTGGACTTAGGATTAACAATTCTAACCTGTAAAAATCCTACTGTTGAGAAGCTTACACAAAATTTAACCGGACTGTTCAAACAATAACGACCAAAGGCAAGAAAAAGTGACGAAACTCAAGAATTGGTGAACAGTTGCCAAATATAAAGAAGCCTGGAGAAAAATTCTAAAGGAAGCCTTGACCCACCCAGGGTTGTGCTGATGATGATTATGAAGTGCATTGGATCCGGACACTACTTTGAGAAAAGACATCAAAATTCTGAAGGATCGGTAAAGGTCTTCTATTCTACAATGTTCTGCCCTAGGGCAGTTCCTTCACTACAATCATAGCATTTTCATCCTATGCTTTGCAGTTCTACTTTGGAATTATAGGTGTGGTAGCTTCCCATTGCTTTCCACAGCAGGGATGATAACGATAATGGTCAGATGATGTTTGGGGACATTTTGGGCCTCAAAGCTATCTGACATTTGTCTTACAGGTGAGGAAAAACCCCGGAATAAAACCGCACAAATTTCACAAAAACAACAGGATAATTAACAGTAATATGAAACAATCTTTAGTACAGAAGAACACAAGATTATGGCTTTATAAGGTTCTTGCAAGACCAGTATTAAGATATGGTAGTGAAGCATGGAAAATACGAAGAGATGAAAGCCGAATAACAGCAAATGAGATGCAATTTATGTGCCGCACAGCAGGCTATACATAGTGGGCCATAAAAGAAATGAGGAAATTATGGAAGAGTTGGATGTAGAACCCATTCTCCACCAGAACTGGAAAGTCCATCTTCAACGAATGCCATATCATAGAATTCCAAAAGCCATGCTTCGTTACTGCCCCCAAGGCAAAAGATTGCTGGGACATAAAAAAAAGCAGTGGATGGAAATTCCTCTTTGAGACCGTAACAGGCCACATGGCCTATTACTTGCATGCATGTATGATGATGATAAAACCTCACCTAGGAAGCTTGTTCCGACCAGGAATCGAACCCTGGCCCGCTGCAGGAGGGTAAAGGCATGAAAAAATATTTAAGTATCTTAATGAAGCTGTTTCCAAAATTAAATCTTTAGAATAAAACCCTGCCAAAAAAGGCATATGTTGCCAAAAAAAATCACTGAATAATCCTTATATGTCCAGGACAGGAAGTTATGGAAGGGATTATTTGAGCCCTTGAATAATAAAATGATTAAAATGGGCCATGTCTACTTTTGGTACATTTACAAGTGAGTACATCTGCTGATAGCTCAAGACTACATTTAGATTTATAATTGTATTTTTAGTGTTACCAAGTGTCTATTAAAATAAATAACATGTGATTTAAAACAGTATATAAAAGAGAATACCAGTTTTCTCGAAATGTGACAAAATGGACATGGCCCACTTTAATCCTACAACTACCAAGAATGGGCAAAAATTACCCATAAGATTTTTTCTTGAAAAGTATTAAATAATATCCTCCTATGTTAATGAGCCTTTTTCTATTTGTCATCTATCATATATACTACATTATTCTATATATATCTATTTAAAAGTTTGAAAACTTTAAGCAAAAAAAAAATCCAGTTTTGTGCTATGAGCAGATTTTGCCCTGGGTTGGTATTATCTGTGACCATAATTCTAAGAGTTTCTGAAATGCATTTTGGCGGCCTTGTATTAAGTTTTCTTGTGAATTGTTGAGAATACAAAATTTTAATATAAATTTTGATTCTTCTTCTATTTCTTCCTTCCAAGTATTAGGCCAAGGCCTGTTACGATCCTATAGAAAATTTCCCCTCCAGCGTTTCATAGGACGGCTCAGAGACCTTCATCCTCTTGGTATATAATTATAAACAGCTTGGGGATCCGATTTGAACTCATTCTTTCAAGATGGTGTTTCCAATTTAGTTGGTACTGTTTAATATATTCCAAAATTTTCATTGTACGAGGGTCATACTGAAAGTCATGAGCAACATTTTTTTAAACAATCATAATATTTATTTTAGACAAACCAAGTACACCACGTTAATCTACAGACCTTTGTGCTACTTTTCAACATAGTCTCCATTTCTTTGCACACATTTTGTCCAGCGTTCTACAAGCTTGAAAATTCCCTTATGATAGAAGTCCGTTCCAGCTGCTCGAAGACACTGACGCACTGCTTTCCGAATATCCTCCAGCGTCTCATAGCGTTGGCCTCTCATCTGCTCCTTCACAGAACCGAAAAGATGGTAGTCGGAGGGTGCCAAATCGGGACTATAGGGAGGATGTGAAAGAGTTTCCCACCCAAATGTCCTGATCTTCTCCACAGTGGCACGAGCAGTGTGAGGATGCGCGTTATCGTCTTGCAGAATGATCTTCCTTCCAGGGCGTTTGTCATGCAATCACGACGGAGCTTCACAAGTGTCTGGATATAGCGGGCAGCATTTATGGTTTGTCCAGGTTCAAGAAATTCAACCAGAATGCACAACCTTGCACATCCCAGAAGACGCTGTCCATAACTTTCTCAACAGATTGCACTGTCTTCGCTTTTTTCTTTGATGGCGAATTCCAAGTGGTGCCATTCCATACTCTGGTGTTTTGTTTCCAGGCTCGTAGCGATGAAACCAGCTTTCGTCACATGTCACAATACTCGTTAAAAAAATCATCACCTTCTATTCGAAATCTCTGAAGAAGGTTATGGGTGGATGGTTCTTCTCTGAAGTTTGTGGTCTTCACTCAATAAATGTGGAACCCAACGGGCACTAACATTTCGGTAACCTAAGCTGTGAATAATTTCTTGCATTGCACTGTGTCCTACTGCAAGTTTTGTAGCAATTTCATTCACTGTGATACGCCTGTCGTCTCTAATGAGCGCATCAACTCTTTCCTTACTGCAATCCGTGGAGGCAGAGCGTGGGCGATCGCTACGAGGCTCAACTTTGACACTTGTGTTCCCATCTTTAAAATGTTTCACCCATCTTCTAACACTGCTGGCACCCATGCAGGCATCTCCGTAAGCACATTGAAGTCTTTGGTGAATATCAACAGCAGATTGTTCCTCTTTAACAAGGAATACAATGACAAGCGTGCTGTCGAAACGAAACATTGATGTCTGCCATTTTGGAAAACACTGCGTGTGGTCACATGATAGAAACTATGATGCCACAAAACGGCAATGTTGTGGTATAAAATCTGTAGATTACGATCCTGCAGTTGTTTTTGTTACATTGTTGAAATTTGAATTTTAACAATGGGTTGCTCACGACATAGCAATATGACCCTCGTATATAACATTTGCAGTGTGTGCATGAGTAAAAATGTTGCTCCATCTGAAATGAATGAGGAGCGCCCGATCTCTTATTGCAGTCGGATGGTGAAATCATGTTTTTCAATAAACAAACGGATCTTTTTTTAAAATGTTAAAAATTTTTTTTTTACTTTTTAAAACCTGGAAAAAATTTTAATTCCTGTTTATTTAGACTAAATAGGGGTAGAAATTTTGGACATTCTGTATATTCAAGTCACAAGTATATTCTAATGTACGAGTATCCCAACTTTCTTTATTCAAGTGTTAGCCATTGTGTTGGTTACGTATTCAATCATAGAAAAATTCCAGTATCTGGTCATTTAGTCTCTACTAGTTTGTGATACAAATTTTGGACACTTCTGTATATTTCAATAGTAGAATTAAACGTAGAAAGAGTTTAAAAAGCCAACCGGGAACCTTTATGAAATATTAATAGTAGTTAACCATATTATAATGCGGCAACATTTTGCCTAACAAATTGCAATTATTGACAATTGCAAGTTAGATATATTCCAACTTAAAATTCTAAACTTTTCCCCTTAAAGATAAAACGTATAAAGCAAATTTAAGGCAGGCCTTGTTTCTAATGTGTAAACTAATTATTCTTCTTTGTTCCACTTTGTGGACATTACTAGGCTTGTTATATTTCACCAGTGACATAAAAATAGTAATACAATAATATTATTTTCAGTCTGATCAGCTTACCTCAATATTAATGTTGATTTGTTCTTGGACATGTTTCAAAACAATTCTGTTTTATCGTCAGCTTGTCCAGACTGGTTTGATTTATGTTGCACCACCTGGATGTCGATGTCAGCTCCATCTTGTGGTTGGCCAAAGAACCTCCAAACAAGGTTACGCTCCGTCGGTATTTCAAAATTCATAACTCTGTTTTTGTTCTTCTGAATATAGATTTTTTCCAAAATAGTCAGCTCTTTTGTATTTTCTAACTGTTTTAATTTAGTGTTGGAAAATACAAAAGAGCTGACTATTTTGGAAAAAATCTATATTCAGAAGAACAAAAACAGAGATATGAATTTTGAAATTACAATAGAGCATGACCTTGTTTGGAGGATCTTTGGCCAACCACAAGATGGATCTGACATCGACATCCAGGGTGTGCAACATAAATCAAACCAGTCTGGACAAGCTGACGATAAAACAGAATTGTTTTGAAACATGTCCAAGAACAAATCAACGTTAATATTGAGGTAAGATGATCAGACTGAAAATAATATAATTAAAATAACCTCAAAATATCACTTCCTAAAATTAAATATTAAGTTATACAATTTTGGACACTCTTTATATTCAAAATATTACTTTTCTAGTAGTATGTAATTTAGCGCGTTTATTAATAAACTAATAATAAAAAATGAACTTAATTGCATACTGTAATATGGATTTATAGCTAAATATAACATGGGCAAAATTTGCCCTCGGTTGGTGCTCCATGAAACCTTAAGTACCATGGTGTTGCTAGGGTTAATACTCAAGAGCTCATTTGACATCAAAGCATTTCCAAGTTGAAGATATAGTGTGTTTTAAAAAAAAGAAATTATTTTATTATACAAATATGTACATAACAATTATAAACAAAATTAAACATTCTCTTATAATTAAAACATTTATAAAAATGTATACATGTATATAATGTTTACTTCGAATCCAGGATGTTTAATAATCCTTAAATTGGTAATATATCCATAAGATACATTGATTAATTTTATTTAATATTAATGTTGAGTGATTCCGGGTTATGTGGCCGTGGTCCATAGTTGGTGTTGATACCAGACGTTTTGCCCTCAACTGCGGAGGGCATCTTTAGTGGCGAGTGCTTCTAGGCATGTTTCCTGGTCGGAAGTTCTACTTTGAGTGAGCGCTGCGGACGTTGTATTAGTGGTGGGTGCAGGGTCAGTGGGCGTGGCTCTTGCTGATTGGCTAATGGTCGTCTCCTTGTTGTCCCTAGTGTTAATGCATTTATTTTCTAGTGTATGATACCAGGCCTTAGCCAGTTTAATACCTTCCTCTTTTCTGTTGATATTTCCCTTATGCTTGTATATTTCTATAGCCTCTCGGTATAATCTAGGGAAATAGTAGGAAGTTGTGGCTAAAACTTGTGTATCGTCGAATAGAATCTGGTGTCCATTCATAATGGCATGTTCTGCTACAGCTGATTTATCCATTTCTCAAGGAGACGACCATTAGCCAATCAGCAAGAGCCACGCCCACTCACCCTGCACCCACCACTATTACAACATCCGCAGCGCTCACTCTAAGTAGAACTTCCGACCAGGAAACACGCCTAGAAGCACTCGCCACTGAAGATGCCCTCCGCAGTTGAGGGCGAAACGTCTGGTATCAACACCAACTATGGAACACGGCCACATAACCCGGGAATCACTCAACATTATGATTACCGGCCGTGAAAGCCTGCATTCAACATTTATTTAATATTGTTTATAAAACAATAGAAAAACAAACGAGTAGAAATTACTTAAATTTGTGACAAATTACAAAACCATGTACAATAATAACTTAAAACAGTTTTACATAATTTTGTTTTCATTGTGTTCTGAAACATTTAAATAAGAAATTATTCTTTTGCCAATTTTAGGGTTAACAAATTTATAAAGGGAGGTTAAAGAATAACACATTGATCCACTGTAAAGAGCAAGCAATAGTCTGTACTCTGCCCAAAATAAGACCTGGTCTTAATATAAACGAATAGTATTAACGATTTTATTATTAATTTAGCACTTCTCATTGAAGGATAAATTATATTTGAAGAGAAAAATTTTCGCCTAGACCGGGACTCGAACCCGGGACCCTTGGCTTTCCGGGCCAAGTGCTCTACCAACTGAGCTACCGAGGCGAGTTACGATCTAGACGCAAATTTTTCTCTTATGTACGTTGTAATTCCCTCGCGCCAAATGCTTGAAACCATACTTTCTATCTTTTGCAAATGGCGGCTTCTTAGTTAGAAGACATTCATTGAAGGATAAATTATATTTGAATATATAATTTATCCTTCAATGAGAAGTGTTAAATTAATAATAAAATCGTCAATAGAAGCCCTACTGGCTATAAAGTAGTGTTAAATTCCCAATAAATGTCTTCTTAACTAAGAAGCCGCCATTTGCAAAAGATAGAAGCTATGGTTTCAAGCATTTGGCGCGAGGGAATTACGTACATAAGAGAAAAATTTGCATCTAGATCATAACTCGCCTCGGTAGCTCAGTTGGTAGAGCACTTGGCCCAGAAAGCCAAGGCTCCCGGGTTCGAGTCCCGGTCTAGGCAAAAAATTTTCTCTTCAAATAGAATAGTATTAAATTCAGTAATTAAATAAAAATAAAACTTAGTTTTATTTGGTTTTCACATTTATTCCAATCCGATTGAGGGTCTTTCCACTTTTCAGCGGTTGCCCTTTTACCAGCCAGCTGCTGGCCCTTCACATCCACATGTGTCAATCACAGAGCCAGTGTAGGGGTGACCTGTGGTTAGCATGTCGAGTCCCCCAGCCGTTATAGCTGGTTCCTCAACCTGGAGCTGCTACTTATTGTAGCTACCCAATTGCCTCACGATGCTGGGTGGGCACCGGTCCCATACTGGCCAAAATACCATCAGAAAATTTCTTCCCCCATGGAGACTCGAACCAGCGCAAGTCTCTGCGCCAAGGCTTCGTACCTTAACCGCTCGGCTACAGCGCAGGACTGATTTTCACATTTATTAAGAATATAATTCAGTGACAGCTGTTTCGGTACACTGTACCTTCTTCAGACATGTTAACAAATTATGAGCTGTGTTATTATAGTACATATCAACTGATCTAAGCAATAATACAACAATAATTTATTTAAATTTAACAAAGGCAATTCATTCAAATCAAGTTGAGAATTTGTATTAAATTTAATAAAATTACTATAAAAAGTATATTTTAAGAATGGAAGATGAGTGATGGCCGAGGCAACTATATCAATGGCAACCGACAGAAAGAAGAAAAAAAGGAGACCAAAGTTAACATGGAAGGAAAACGAAGACAGTAATGCAAGCAAGAGGGCTAAGCATTGAAGATGCCCAAGATCATAGGCTTTGGAGGTTTGGCTTGGGAAGACGGCCAGCAGCTGTAAAAGACCGAAGATAGAGAGAGACTATAAAAAGTAACACTAGGAGGCAAATGATCAATTTACATAATTTTACATTTTTACACTCACCTCATAGAAATATACATGTTTTTTACCGATAAGGGAACTGTAAACCATTGCATGCCAAAACCTGCCTTGAAATTTCTTCCAGAGAAGCATTGATGCACGAGAGAGACAAAATGCATATTAGTTTATTTCAAGAATGGGTCTTATTTTGGACAGATAATAATGGTTTTAATTTGGCCACCATGGTATAGTGGTTATTTTCCTTGCCTCTAGTCCTGAGGGTCACAGGTTCAAACCAACTGGGGTTGATGGATATTTTTGATGAAAAAATTTAAAGAACAATTCTCCGGGAGGAATTTTAAGCCGTGGGTCCCAAGTCTGAAGATTTTTCAGGCTCGTAAAAGATCACCATGCCTGAATAAAAAAGCCTGTGTGCAAAATTTAACCGACTTTAATCCATCCTATCTTAGTTGTCTATTAGATGCCTCATTGAGGAGATGTGCTAACCACATCACTCATTGATGTCTATAGGTAAATATTTATCTAGAATAGGGTAACAGCCCAATGTTCGGACTTAGCGTCCCCTTTGATAAGAGTTACTAGACCAGTTAATTTAGTTATTCTCATTTCCATACAAATGTCATGAATGGTATGCTGTCAACATACCGACCCAATGAGACATCTCGTAGGCAAATGAGGTATTACTAGGATGGAGGAAGTCGGTAAATTTTGCTTGAGGCCTCTTTATTCAGGCTTAAGGATCTTTTACGAGCCTGAAAATCTTCAGTTTCAGGATCACAGCTTAAAATGCCTCCCGGAGGACTTCCTCTTTGGATTTTTCCACATAAAAAATCTATCGATCCTGGGCAGGTTTGAACCTGTAACCCTCAGGAGCAGAGGCAAGGAATATAACCTCTAGTCCACCGTGACCGACCTATGGGTAAAGTAAAGTGATCCCACAACAGATCCGGAGGCCCTTGGGGTAGTAGAAGGTTAAGGCTCCCACTTTTTTCTAGACAATCGGCACTTTATGTCAGCCGGGTTGTCAGCCCTGCGTGACGGCCGCCTTTACCCCAGAACAAGCGTCTGGTACTCATTTCCGTTAGAGGCTGAGTCGACCCCAGGGCCATAGTGCCGCCAGAGGGTTTGGGTCAGTTTAAAAATCCTGACCCCCAACAGGACTTGAACCCTGGACCCTCCGGCTTGTAGCTCAGTGCCTTAACCACTACGCTACGGCGTGCCCCACCGACCTATGGGTAGATAAGCACAACTAATTCATAAATTAATGAGTTATTTTTTAACATCTTACCTCATATTTTATGTTTCTTCAAACATGGGAAAATAGTTTTCGAGAGAAGGATCTCTCTCATTTTCAACCGACATTGTTGAAAATGAGAGAGATCCTTCTCTCGAAAACTATTTTCCCATGTTTGAAGAAACATAAAATATGAGGTAAGATGTTAAAAAATGACTCATTAATTTATGAATTAAGAACCTCATAATGTTATTTCCCATATTTAACTATGAAGCATAACTAAATTATGCTTGGTTAAGAAACTTCTGCTAGGGAGCACCCTGTCCCCACACAGGACAAATGAAGGTATATACATACAGTTTTAATGAGAATTTCTACACAACTATTTAGCAATAAAACAGGTAGTATAAGGCAGCAGTCCCCAACCTTTTTCGACTCGCGAACCCCTTCCACAACAATCTGAGTTGGGTGAATCTCTGACTTTTAAATATACATACAGTAGACATGCATAAAATTTAATTCCAAGCAAAAGGTTTAATAACCTTAAATTAATTATATTATTTTTGGTCTAGACATCTTACCTCAATATTAATGTTGATTTGTTCTTGAACATGTTTCAAAACAATTCTGTTTTATCTTCAGCTTTCCCAGACTGGTTTTATTTATGTTGCATTATGTTGCACCACCTGGATGTCGATGTCAGCTCCACCCTGTGGTTGGCCAAAGAACCTCCAAACAAGGTCACCCTCCATCGGAATATCAAAATTCATAACTCTGTTTCTGTTCTTCTGAATATAAATTTTTTCCCAAATAGTCAGCTCGTTTGTATTTTCTAACTGTTTTAATAATTTAGTGTCTGAATTGATATTATGTTTTTCAGACCAAACATGAGCAGCAACTGCAGATTTTTCAATTTCTCCATTTTTAATATTTCTTATGTGTTCTTTGGTTCTAATTTTTAGGTTTCTTTTTGTTTTCCCTATATATATCTTTTCACAACCCATGCATTCAATTTGATATATTCCTGACTTTTTATTTTTAAAAAGATATATATAGGGAAAACAAAAAGAAACCTAAAAAATTAGAACCAAAGAACACATAAGAAATATTAAAAATGGAGAAATTGAAAAATCTGCAGTTGCTGCTCATGTTTGGTCTGAAAAACATAATATCAATTCAGACACTAAATTATTAAAACAGTTAGAAAATACAAACGAGCTGACTATTTGGGAAAAAATTTATATTCAGAAGAACAGAAACAGAGTTATGAATTTTGATATTCCGATGGAGGGTGACCTTGTTTGGAGGTTCTTTGGCCAACCACAGGGTGGAGCTGACATCGACATCCAGGTGGTGCAACATAATGCAACATAAATAAAACCAGTCTGGGAAAGCTGAAGATAAAACAGAATTGTTTTGAAACATGTTCAAGAACAAATCAACATTAATATTGAGGTAAGATGTCTAGACCAAAAATAATATAATTAAAATAACCTCAAAATATAACTTCCTAAAATTAAATATTAACCTTAAATTAACTTAACCCTTAATGGTTAAAAGCTACTCAGGGATTCGCGGTAAATATTAATTTATTGTTGAAATCATGTGATAAATTCGTGATGTTACACATATGTAACAAGGGCCATTATAGGCTTAATTTAATTTTAAAATAATAATAATAATAATATGTTGTTGTTTTCAAATGCTGGACCTTGGCACCAAAGGCATTAGTGTTCTTGCTCTCCAATATTTCTCTATGGTGGATCCAACAGGTAATACTTCACAGGTTTGTAGATGTTCTTCTTTCTTTTCTTCGTCTTTGTTGCATAGAGGACAATTTGGATTCATGTAGATTCCTATTTTATATAAATGTTTGGCCAAATAGTCATGTTTTGTAAGCAGTCTAAATTTTGCTACTGTAGTTTTACATGGAATTTCTGGAATAATAACTGGCTTCTTTACTAAAATATTCCATTTTTTGTCTTTGGCTTTATTACATAGGTCTTGGTTTTGTTTGATTTTATATTTGTTTTTAATTATTCTTTTTATGGATGTGAAAGGTAAGATTTAGCAGTATTCTGAATTAGATTGGAACCTTTTTTGGCAAGAAAATCAGCAGTCTCATTTCCAGCAATTCCACAATGTGCAGGTATCCATTGCAATTGAATTCTTTTCTGTAGTTAATATTATTATTATTATGTCACAGAAATTAAGGAAAAATTAATAAGCCTAACCCTGAAACCCACCATTACGGAAAAGTTTTGCCGAATCTCTTGAAATATTTTGCAAACCCCCTGGGGGTTCGCGAACCACAGGTTGGTAAACGATGGTATAATGGATAGCATCCTACCATATGAAGCTAGATCAAATCCCAGTTCAGGCGTTAATTTTTTTTTCAAAGTAATAATTGTTCAGTATTGACAAGTATTAAAATTGAATTTATAATTCAAGAAGTGGTTTTAATCTTTGTTTCAACTTTTGAAACCACGAAATCCACTGTAAGACTCTGAATTTAAAGATTGTCTATGTGTTTTATTATCAGACACATTCTTGATATTTTCTAAGTTTTTATTTGAATTAACATTTTCCAATTCTGGAAACATTTTCTTGATACTTTCTGAGATTTTCTGATTGGATGAATCTTTGACACTTGCTGCATTAGACTTAGCATCTGGTACAACTTTTACAGGTCCTGAGTGGAAACTTGGCCTCGGAAGAGGTCCAATTAATCTCGCAAATTCTACAATACGCGTGTTTGTACTTGGAACATTGACTACTTTAATAGCTCTGGTGCTAGGAATTTTAATGAATTCGACAGGATTTGCTAAATTTGTGTTCTGTGTAAGACCGGTATCAGATTTAACTTTGACGATTTTTAAAGTTCCAGAACTTGAGCTTTTTACTGGAAGAGTTTGAAGCGAGTTAGGTAGTTTTACAAAATTTACAGTACTAGCAGAATTTGAAACTCCAAACATTTTTAATGGAGAATCATTAGGGATATTTATATTTGTAGTATTGGTAGCCCTTTTTGAAAGGAGAATATTTGGTAGAGTTTTGACTTTTTTAGGAGAATTTGACACTTTTATAATGTTTAAACCACTAGATACACATTTTTGAATTCCAGTAGATCGAGAAATTCTCTCTAATGTTTTATTTAGGTGTTTGTTTAATTTACTATCAGCAATTGTTTTTTCTTCTCTCGATTTTTTAGATTCTGACACATCAGAAAGTATTTCAGATGATGGTTTTTCAGTTTCTGATGCATTAAAATGTATTTCAGATGATGGTTTTTTCGTTTCTGATGGATATATTTTAGATGATGTTGATTTCTTGGTTTCTGACAGATCAGAACATATTTCATATGATTTCTTGCTTTCAGACACACTAGAATTTGTTTCAGGTGTTGATTTTTTGGTTTCTGACAGATCAGAACATATTTCAGATGTTGATGATTTGCTTTCTGACACATTAGAATTTGTTTCAGATGTTGATTTTTTGGTTTCTGACAGATCAGAACATATTTTAGATGATTTCTTGCTTTCAGACACATTAGAATTTGTTTCAGATGTTGATTTTTTGGTTTCTGATAGATCAGAACATGTTTCAGATTTTCTTGATTTGCTTTCAGACACATTAGAATTTGTTTCAGATGTTGATTTTTTGGTTTCTGATAGATCAGAACATATTTCAGATTTTCTTGATTTGCTTTCTGACACATTAGAATTTGTTTCAGATGTTGAATTTTTGGTTTGTGATAGATTGGTACACATTTCAGATGTCGATGATTTGATTTCTGACACATTAGAATTTATTTGAGATGTTGATTTTTTTGTTTCTGACACATTAGAATGTACTTCAGATGTCAATTTTTCAGTTTCTGACACATTGGAATGAATTTCAGAAGTTGGTTTTTTGGATTCTAGCATATCAGAACATACTTCAGATGATTTGCTTTCTGACATATTAGAACATATTTCAGATGTTGATTTTTTGGCATCTGACAGATTAGAAGATATTTCAGATGTTGATTTTTTGGATTCTGACAGATTAGAACATATTTCAGATGTTGATTTTTTGGATTCTGACAGATTAGAACATATTTCAGATGTTGATTTGTTTGTTGACACATTAGAATTAATTTCCGATGTTGGTTTTTTGGTTTCAGGCACATCAGAATGCATTTCAGATGTATCTTGCATATCTGGTGAACTTTCATCTGAAGCAACAAATTTAAGACATTCATTAGATGCCTCATTCTGTAATGCTTTTGTTTGATCTTTATTGTAACTTGCATTGGTTGAAACAGAAGAATTCAATAAAAGGTTAACAGCATTTTTTGATGATTCTGGCTGTAATGATTCTTGAATGTGAGATGTTTGTATTCCTGTTGAAATAGATTTAACGTATGATTTAAATTTGCGTTTAGACATAGCAGATTTGTAAATTTCATCTTTTTCATCAAGGATACTTTTTATTTGCTTCTTTAGTTCACTTGCAGTTGAATGAGATTCATCAGATAAAAAATGATACTGTATGTTAACCATAGGATAGTCATATCTGTTATATCCCTTTTTTGCTTGCGGGAGAGTTATTTTTGTTTGCTTCTGTAGTTTTCCTGCAGTTGAATCATGTACAACAAATTCAAATTTGCGTTTAATGCCACTTCTGGGTGAGTTGGGAAAGTGACTTTCCTCTGTCTTTGTAATAAATTTTAATTGCTTTTGCTGTTCATTTGCAATAGAATTAGATGAATCAAATTTGCGTTTAACGCCACTACTAGGCAAATTAGACAGCTGAGTTTCCTTTATGTTTGTAAGGAGTGTTATTGGCTTTTCAATAGAATTAGATAATTCAGTTTTGTGTTTAATGCTACTGCTGGATTTGCATGTACTTTCCACATTTTCTTCAAGAAGACCTTCTATTTCCTTCTGTAATTCACTTGCATTAGAATCAAATTCAACATTTTGTTCAATATCACTCCCTGATGAGTCAGATTTGTGACTGTCCATTCTCTCTTCGAGGCAAGTTCCTTCTGACCATTCCTCTACCAGTAATTCAATTGCATTAGGTGAAACAGATGATTCTAGTATATTTTCAGCACATTTTTTTGATTCTTGATTGTTAGATGTTTCTGTTTGCTTCTTAAGATTAGTTGAAATAGAATTAGAACAAACAGGCAAATCTGAAACAGATTTAGGACATTCTGCTAATTTTTGTAAGTGAGACATTTCTATTTCAGACTTATTGACTCGGACTAAATCATGAGAAATAGGAAGATCTGATCTACAAATCACAGTAGTGTCATTCAAATTTGTCTCACTTGATAACGTAGATTGTCCAACTGGGATATTAGTAACAGAACTCTGTTCCTCAAACTGATCGAACATCTGAGAGCCTGATTTATGATTTATGTTCATAGAATCCATTTTCTTAGGGTTGAGGAATGTTTCTTTTTCCTTTACAGAGCCATCAACTCTTTCAACCAGTTTATCACAAGCATCATTGATCTTGGAGGCCACAAAGTCAGATTTTGTTTCCATAGTATTATCATTAGAAACTATTTTTCCTGATTTTTTTATTTCATTTAAATCAATTGAAATTGGATTACTTAATATAACTGAATTTTCACTCTGCGATGACAAAATTTGAGATGTTGAAGCACTGCTTTCTGTATATGATTTCTTAATTTCCACTGGATCATAAGATTTTAAAGAATCCAAAGATTTACTACATGATTTATTTTTAGATTCTGAATACACCATCGCTGGACTTGTTTTATTGACTCTTTCAGTTGTTTTTGCAGATGTTACTGAAGATTTCAAATTGATTACATTTTTCTTAATTTGAAATGAACATTTTAGTAATGGATCGTGATGAGATGGCATACTCATACTTGTAACACCAGTTTCAGCTCTTGATCCATTTGAAGTGGCTGAAACGACTGAATTGGTGACTATTCCTGAATTTTCAATCAGCTGTTTGATTATGTCATTAGTATCTTGATGTGGAGATAACATATCACGTAAGATTACTCCCCTATTTCTAGGTACATAACCACTTAAATGAGGATTATAAGAGTCACAAAGCATTGTTTGTTTAGTTAGATCTCTTTTTTTTCCACCTCTTTTAAATCGTATGGGTAAGAAGTAATGATTTTCTCCTACAATAGGATCATCTGCTTTAAGTTCTAAATCCGTAATCACAATGTCTCTGATTGCAACCGTTAGATAGGAAGCTAACGGAATATGAAAACAGCTCAAATCCTGATTGGGATAATAAGTGCTGATAATTTTACCTCGAACATATAAAAACCAGCATAATGAACAGTTGCACGTTAGTTTTAAAGAATCTTCAATAGGATAACATAGAATTCTTTTCATTGTTTCAAAAATAAATTGCATTATAGTTTCTCTAGGTGTTGTATCTGATATTCTGATGCAAGTACAATGATGAAACATTTTATTAAATTCCTTTTCAAGTTCACAGGCTTCAGTAAATTCAAAAGATGATAACGTTCCAGATTCTTCAGCTATTATGTTTACATTTGTAGTTTTTTCTTCTTCATAACCTGGTGAATATGGCATTGTAAGAAGAAGACATTTTTTTGAAGATGACAAAATGTATTCACCAAAATCCAAGCTACTGGTGTTCTCTAAATTTTCAAATTCAGTGCTTCCTACCGATATACAATAATATTTACTTATGGACAAATCAGAAGGACAAAATCGTGGAAGATAAACTTCGTTTGTAGTTTTTTGTGAACAATAATTAGCATTACTTTGTTTGCGTTCAGTTTTTTGTGAATAATAATTAACATTACTTTGTTTGTGTTCATAGGTATTTGTCTTTTTTGAGCGAGTTTCATCTAAAACTTTTGGTTTCTTTTTAACTTGATTTGAAGCTTTTAGTAAAATAACACGTGACAGATTTGGTGTTAAATTTCCGCTTTGAAGTGAATCTAATTTATTCATGTTTGTAATATTATCTTTGTTCATGTAAGTAACGTTATCTTTGGATGCAACTATTTGTTTTAATTTACTAGTTGGAACTTTAGCAACAATAATTTTTGGTTTATTTGGTTGCTTTTTACTTGATGTTCCAAGCACATTTTTTAAAACTTTTACAACATTAGGAGGTAGAGAACTTTCCTTCTGGTTTGGTAAAATATCATTTTGACCTTTTGCTTCTATTTTAGAATATTCTTCTGTCTTTCTTCTCATATCTGACGTCACGTTAGAAGAACCTTGAATTAAATTTGAATCAACATTTATTCTCTTTTGACTGTTTTCCATTTTACCAATCATTGAATCATTACTACAAGAATATTTTACCCCTAAATTTTTAATTGGTTTTGAATTTATATCACCTTGAGTATTTACTATATCTGAAATAATTTCTTCTCTTGATAATTCAACCATATCAGAAATCATGACATCAATTATTTCAAAATTTTCATTTTTTTCTGTTATCACAGCTGGTGTTGCCAATACATCTTTGTGGTTTGATACGTCCTTTGGAGTTATTCTCTCCGTGCTATTTATATTAAAATCTGCGTTATCCATAACTGTAAATTTAAGATTTTTATTGATTTAATTTACAGACAGCGAGAAGTAAAAGTGTGTATCTCCTTCCAATTATCCAGTAGTATATAAAAACATTGTGCTGATAATTGTCTTCTTAACACAAGTGGAAGCTGCATGCAATTAACTCCACCTGAAACAAAAACATAATTACAATAATTTCACATAAATAAGTAGTGAGGTAAATGCTGTAAATAAAACAAAAGCAAAGTAAATCAATTGAAATAAGGATGAGAGAGAGACAGAGAAAATAGCATGACAGCAGGATCGAACATGTGACCTCATGCAAGGGAAACAGAAGTTCCCTCCATTAGACCACCATCATCGCTGGTAGAAACTGTCTGTATGAAGCGAAGCAATGCTCCAGGACTTTATAATGAAATTAGATATTAACTTGACTTAATTTAAATTAATCACACGTGTTTTATATTAGTTGTGGAAATAAACAATCTTGTTATGCCTTGTGTTTTGTAAACAAAGTAACGAGATATTACAATCATTATTCATTATATATATATATGCCTATATAAGAGCAGTTCCCTTTAATTTATTTATTTCCCTATATATACAAATATGTCCACCGCTGTGGTCTCGAGGTAGTGTGCTGCCTTGTCATGCAGCAGGCCCGGGTTTGATCCCCGGTCGGGGCAGTTTTTCTGGGTGAGGTTTTTATCGGGGTTTTTCCTCACCTGTAAGACAAATGTCAGAAAAACTTCAAGGCCCAAACGGTCCCCGAAATCATATGGCCATCATCCTTATCATTATCATTATCATCCTTCACCGGTGTGGAAAGCAACGGGAAGCTACCACACCTACAATTCCCTAGTAAAGCTGCAAGCATAGCATGAAAATGTTATGATTGCAGTGAAGGACCTGCCTTCGGGCAGAATTACTATGGATGGATATACAAATATCAGCCACGGTGGACTAGTGGTTATGCTCCTTGCCTCTGGTCCCGATGGTCGCGGGTTCAAACACAGCCGGGGTCGATGGATTTTTTAGGATGGAAAAATCCAAGGAGCAAGTCCTCCAGAAGGGATTTTAAGCCATGGGTTCCGAGTCTGAAGATTTTCAGGCTCGTAAAAAATCCTTAAGCCTGAATGAAAAGGCCTCTAAGCAAAATTTACCGAATTTTCCCGTCCTAGTACTACCTTGGTTTCCTAGATGTCAGTATGAGTCGGAACGCTGACCATGGACCACTCAAAATGACATCTATACAAAAACAAGTGTAACTAAATTAGTATGGTTCAGTTTCTTCACTGTAGGGGGAGAGCGCCTAAATCTCTGTAAAGGGAAAACATAGGCTTACAATACAATACAATACAATACAATGTATACAAATTTATTTTTATAACAAAGTCTGGTAACGTGTAGGCATTATGAAAATTAATGATGTTATTTTAAAAAAATTCCTGACCTGGATAGAACATGGGCCTGCGTTGTCACAAGAGAGTATCTTACCGACTACTCTACTGAAGCAAACGCTACAAATATTGGATAAAGGAAGACTTACGCCGCTGGATTTGACCTCAAAGGAGACAGCACACGTAACAACTTACTAGTGTGAATCGCTCTTCAAAACTTCACCTTTCCACCTTCATTTTTTTCATAGGTTGTACAAAGTTATTTTGGGTGATCAAGATAAATGGGACATGCTATATACCTACAAGCATTGCGAAATTAAACAAAAAAGCATGTGCTTTCACTTTTTAAATTATTTTTCCATTTAACCAGACTGAGCCACAGCATGGCCAGTTACAACTAGCAATAAATAAATACTAGGATTAATTCATAATTGAATAGTTACCCCAAAAATAGATCTAACCACAAACTGCTACTCATGACTTGATTAACTTCTTTCGCCATTTTATTACATCCATCCATGGTAATTCTACCTGAGGGCAGGTCTTTCACTGCAAATCATAGCATTTTCATGCTACGATTTGCAGCTTTACTAGGAAATTGCAGGTGTGGTAGCTTCCCGTTGCTTTCTACCCTGGTGAAGGATAATGATAATGGTAAAGATGATGATGGTCGGATGATTTTTGGGGACCGTTGGGCCCTAAGCTTCCTGACATTTGTCTTACAGTTGAGAAAAAACCCCGAAAAAATAAACCTTACCCAGGAGTCTGTCCCGACCGGGAATCGAACCTGGGCCCACTGAATGACAAGACAGCATGCTACCTCGAGACCTCAGCAGTGGACTTTTGTTACATATAGATCATTATTCACTTGAAAGCCAACTTTTAAGAAAAAATAAAACAGATCTGGAAGAGAGTAGGGATAGTTTTACATGCACCATGCCGTTATATTCTCTGGATACATCACAAATCTACTGAAAACTTAACTTTCGAATTTTTGTGGGTTACATCTTTTTTTGGGGAAACTATTTTTTTAAATATTGCAAACGTACAAACACAGAAACCTTAGTACAGGATGGATTGGGGTAACTTGGGTACAAAAAAATACCTTTTAGGGAATTCTAAAGGAATCAATTGAGATTGTTCTCCTGAAAATATTTCCGAAAAATTTTCTATTCATTGACCCTATCTAATTGACTAAAACTAACTAACTCACTGGCTCTATCGAACCTGTAGGTTCATCCCACATGGACATAAGCTCTCCATACATCCCTATCGTGAGCTAATGTTTTCCAATCATCCCCATATAATCTACTTCTCTCAAATCATGGATAATGTTATTCTCTCACCTTCAATCTTGGTCTACCAACTGGGTTCTTCCCTCTGGTTTTCCTACCAAGTTTCCATGCACCTCTTTCATCCCCCATACATGCCATATGTTCTGCCCATCACAGACTACGAGACTTAACTCTTCTTATTATATCTGGCTTCCTATATATATTGTGCAGCTCACTATTATGTAGTTTTCTCCATTCAACTGTCTGTTCACCTTTTTTTGGCCTAAAAATTTTCCTAAGAACTTTATTCTCAAATACTCGTACTCTTCTTTCCTCTCTTAAAGTAAGAGTCCATGTTTCGCACCCATATAATATAACTGGGAGAATAACAGTTTTATATATTTTCAGTTTAACATTTTTTGAAAGGAGTTGGGACGATAAGAGTCCCTGCAATGCATAATAGCATGCATTTCCAGAATTGAGCCTATGTTTAATTTCTCTGTGCATCTCATTCCTAATTGTAATTATTGTTCCTAGATCCTAGATACTCGAAATCAGCCACTTCTTCAAAATTTCCTTCACTTGTCATGAATTTGTCCTATAATTGACACTGAAAATAATCATAACTAAAATATATATATGTATGTTGTGTGGGTGCCCTGTACCTGTACCCTGTACCTTGCATTCTAAGAGATATGCATGACACGTGGCATGAAAAAGTAGCATAGAAACTCTTGTAACAAAAGCAGAGGGAAAGCTATCCAGTAGGTAGACCAAGAATGAGGTGGGAGAATAACATTAACCATTATTTGAGGGAGATGAATTATACAGAGGATGATTGAAAAAGTCCCATGATGGATATATGGTGAGAGGTTATGTCCATACACCATGAGTCTATGGATTCGATTGTGCCAGTGACTTGATTAGAAAAGCTGCACTTAAACTAGCGTGAAATATTTTCAAAATCCTATAGAACAACAGTGCGCATGCGCCAGAATTTATAGAGCCAGCGATAACCCACAATCGAACCACAATATCTATCATCATCCTCAATTACCATCCATTGCTATGAAATTTAAATGACCAATATTTGCAATAAATCCCCAAATCTATGTTAAAAAATATATTCATAATATTAAAATTACCAAACATTTATTAAAAATGTGTATACACTTACTTATCACTCCCTAAAGCTGATCCAACCAGCGATAACCCAAAACAGCTATAGAAAAATCAGACTAAGTAATATACTCTGTGGAGAAAATAGCAGTTAGCATCACAATATTGTCAAAAGTGTCATAATATTGTGATTTGCACATTTACATAAATACTTCAAAATTGTCTAATAATGTTATAAAAATTGTTTGAAAAAGTTTAACATATTAGATAATGTTAGTAAATACAGAAGAAGAGCTATAGTTTACAACAATGTAACTGAAAAATCAAGCGCTAGTAGAAGTGCAGTTGAGCCAAAATTACCTAATAAAAATTAAGGCTTGCCATCTTCATGGCGAGGCATAAAGTATACGGTTTCTCTATTTTTTTAACCGTAGTGAAGAATTCAAGAAAATTACCCTAAATCAACTATTTAATATTACTGTAATCGTTTCGTTTTAAAAATTAACATAACCTCAATCTATTTTTAATGATTTACGTAAAGTGTCTGTTTATATAAACCTTGAATATTATTCAAGGTTTATATAAATAGACACTTAACAAATCTTCGAATAAATAACAGTCTACATAATATTAATATCTTAACACATATGACTTGTTTAAAAAAATATGTTAAATTTAAATAGAAAGCATATTTGATAAAATCATGTTAATTCAAATATTTTAAATGCCATTATCGACAATTCTGAATTTAGAAATAATTGTTCAGAGTTTAATTACTTACGCTATAAAGTGAATAATTATACACTTCAAACAATTATTTTAGAATATTTATTTCTCCCACAATGCTATAAGCATACTAATTACGAAAAAGTGACATAAAAATAAAAACAATATTTCACCGCTTGCTTAGTCGCTTATCTCGTTCTCTATGGTTTGCTTATCGCTTCAATTGCTCGCTTGATCATCATAGAACATAATAGACATAGAGAACAGACAGAACTCATAAGAGGACACAGAGAACGAATAGAGTGACTTCTCTTGTTAAAATTTAGAAGCAATTTTATACCGCTGCGCCACCTGAAGATCACTACCTGGTAGTACTTTAACCTGCTATGGTGGATCAATCGCAAGAAAAGTACCTATGCTGTCCCATTCATATAAAAATTAAATTGAAAGCTCAACACAAGCAATGCTACGTCGTGAACAAATTTCACATGTTTTATTCTTACTCTCTTCAGACGAAAATTACAAAGGCTTTGCCAACTTTACAGATGTCTTCAACTATACATTATTTTCATTTCTTTTTTTCAATATTCGTCAATTATTAGTAAATTATGTCCACTGCTGTGGTCTCGAGGTAGCGTGCAGCCTTGTCACGCAGCGGGCCCGGGTTCGATCACCGGTGGGGGCAGTTTTTCTGGGTGAGGTTTTTATCGGGGTTTTCCCTCATCTGTAAGACAAATGTCAGGAAAACTTTAAGGCCCAAACGGTCCCCGAAATCATATGGCCATCATCATCATTCTTCACCGGTGAGGAAAGCAACGGGAAGCTATCACACCTACAATTCCCTAGTAAAGCTGCAAGCATAGCATGAAAATGCTATGATTGCAGTGAAGGACCTGCCTTTGGGCAGAATTACTATGGATTAGTAAATTGACTGAAATAATTTGCAAAATTTCCTAGGTGTTCATTAAAAAACATTTCCACTTTTAGATGAACATAGTAAATATGGCAAATCACTATTTATTAGGAAGTAACTGAAAATGTTAGGCCTATACAACAAAAATACTGACAATTTTTTTGTAATGATTTTCTAAAGTAACAATAAAAAATGAAAAATTGTTTTTGAAGTAACATTTCTTGTGTTATTTCCATAAAGAAATATCAAACAGGATCTGGATAATGTATGATATGGCAGCACAATTTGACAAGCCTGGTCTAATGACCGCTGTTTATTTATTTTTGTGTCTTTTAAGAACCGAAACCATAAAGTAATTTAAGTACAAGTATTTAAATGCTCTTAAAATAAAAATTAAAAAACACATAAACTTGTGTTAATTACAGAAACAGGCGATGATCTAGTCAGTATAGGGGGGCATGTGGTCAGCATGTCTGGTCCCAAGCCTTTACGTCTCTTTTTATGTTGTTGTTTTCCACCTCCACCTCATTCTCTGCCACCATCTTAATCTCCGTACACCACCATATCTGTCTCCGCCGGTAGGCCACAAGGAGAGACGAGCAAGGAACAACGCAGGGCTGGGCAGCCAGCCGGGTTGTCAGCCCTGCGTGACTGCCGCCTTTACCCCCAGAACAAGCCTCTGGTACTCATTTCTGTTAGAGGCTGAGTCGACCCCAGGGCCATAGTGCCGCCAGAGGGTTTGGGTAAGTTTAAAAATCCTGACCCCAACGGGACTTGAACCCTCGACCCTCCGGCTTGTAGCTCAGTGCCTTAACCACTACGCTATGGCATGCCCTACGCAACCTTATTTAGTAGTCATATAAACTTCCTTTTTCCGTCTAGCTTTCAATGGTTAATAATAATAATACTTTCAGCTTAGCTAAGCATCATAGATTACTGAAGTGTTTTAAAATCTATTGTTGATTGACGTTTAAGTATTTAGAAAGGAAACATGAATCAATCTTTGCCTCTCATGGGCCCAGGCAAAGGCTTTTGAATAATCCTGATTGTTATGAACTCTTCTTCTTATTCCTTCCAAGTATTAGGCCAAGGCCTGTTACGATCCTATAGAAAATTTTCCCTCCAGCGTCTTCCGGAAAATTCTCGTATAAGACTTGAAAGCATAATAATAGTCCCTTCGATTGGTTGCTGGCCAAAGGAAGGCAAAGATCAGTGATGGGCCTGCCATCTTATAGCCTCTGGTCAGGCTTTTCTGGAGAAGAAAAGAAAATAAAGGAAAGAAGAAATGGAAGAAAGGAAAGACTCCCTAGCCCTCGGATGCCCTAATAGCATCGGGGTCGAAAAAACAAGAGTTAACCAAGAGAGGTTAGATAGTAAAGTTAAAAGAGTGCAAAACACAAGTAAGTGGAAGAAATGTTTTGCTCAGCTTGGGCACTTTGTGGTCGCCATCCACATATCCCCTAGATGAAGACCCCTGAGGGGAAAAAGTTTAAATCTAATATATATATATATATATATAAAGGAAACAAAAAAGATGATACACGGCGGCGCAAATTTTGATTTACAGATCGTGGTAAATATAAGCGCCACAGTTGATAGCAAATCGCGTGGTTTAATAATAAAAGCGCCACAGGTGTTACAATACAGAAACTAACTGTAGAGAGATGTGATATCAAAGACAGTTTTTAATATATAACATTGGGTTTGTTACAAGTAAATTATACAGTTGCAGTACATACTTATACAGAAAACAAAGCAGTTGAAACTTACAGCACTTACTTCAAAATAATGTTATTTATAATTCCTTTATCATCAGCAAACGCAATGTAAATAAAACTGTTTTACAAATTATTTTAAACTATAATAATTTATTGAAAGTACTTAGATTAATATTTTAATAAATTAATTAATAATAACCTTTTGACATACCATATGTTTCCAAAATTACTTACCATTTTTTTTATTTCTATATAAAACATCGTGTGAAAACCAGAGGAATTTAATCAATTTCATTGACTTTACAAAAAAGAAGAAAGGGAATATTTATTCATAGTTAAATATGGGAAATAACATTATGAGGTTCTTAATTCGTAAATTAATGAGTGATTTTTTAACATCTTACCTCATATTTTATGTTTCATCAAACACGGGAACTAGTTTTCTCGAAAACTAGTTCCCGTGCTTGAAGAAATATAAAATATGAGGTAAGATGTTAAAAAATCACTCATTAATTTACGAATTTGAAAATATTTATGATGATTTTTAAGCCTTAAATTGGCAAAAGACTAATTTCTCATGTCAGTTATTTAAATATGGCAGACTGCAGTGAAAACAAAATCATGGATACCTGTTATTATTAGGTATATTGTATATTTCAACATTAAGTAATTTCTTCTCGTTTGTTTTCTTACATTTTATTAAAAAATATTGAATAAATTAAATCAATTAATGCATCTTATAGGATACATTGCCAATTTAAGGGTTAAAAATTTCAATAACCAACTAACTCATTGGCACTACCAAACCCATGTGTTCATGGCAGAATGAACATAAGCTCTCCATACATCCCTTTCCTGAGATAATGTTTTCCAATCATTCCCTGTATAATCTACTTCCTACAAATCATGGTTAATATTATTCTTGCACCTCATTCCTGGTCTACCAACTGAGAGTTTTCTCTCTGGTTTTCTTACAAGAAGCTTCCATGCATGTCTTTCATTCCCCATTTGTGCCACATGTCCTCCTATTACAGTCTATGAGATTTAACTGTTCTTATTATATCTGGCTTCCTGTAAAGACCATGTAATTAACTGTTATGTAGTCTTCTCCATTCACTTGTCTATTCATCTCTCTTTGGTCCAAAAATTTTCCTAAGAACTTTATTCTCAAATACTCATAAGTTATATTAATAATTTAAATTAATTTAGTTAAGCTTATATCCATACAAATGTCATGAATGGCATATGGTTAGCACACCGATCCAGTGAGACATCTAGTAAGAAAATAAGGCATTACGTGGATGATGAAGATCAGTAAGTTTTGCTTAGAGACCTCTTTTTTTTCAGTCTTATGGTCGTATCTATGAATGCATTAGACCGTAAAAGTCGTTCTCTGCTGAGAAAGTTGCATCCAAAGACGTTTTTGCGTACTCAAAAATCTGTTCATTCCTAAGCTACCTGGCATGGTGACTTTACAGAGAACATCGTATACAGTATTATTTGCAGGACGCAAGCATAAATGCGTTCCTCTAGCAGACGAAAATAACAGAAGTGGTTTTTTTCGCTGAGAATTCTGGGTAATTTCTTGCCACTATTACGAAAAAAACTACTTTCATGCATGACCAGTCAGCGACTCACTAATTGGAACTTTGCACGTTCTTACGGAAAACTCAACTCACCAGAGACTAATATATTTGCATGCGGCCCTTAAGGTTCTTTTATGAGCCTTAAAATATGCCAAAATACCAAAAGAAAATTTCTTCCCTTATGGAAACTCATCTACTCTACCTAAATAAAACATTCTTTGAAGTATTTTTGGAAACATATTTCAATCAATACAAATTCTATAAATAATTACAAAGTCTAAGCTAATAAGAGAAACATCAAATAAAAGGAGAAACTTATATTTGTACAAATGTATTCATAAAGAAAATAAGACAGTTTAGTTTTTAAGCTAAAATCTCTTAAATTATATTACTTGAGTTGACATACTTTTCAATATACATTGTATTTATTCAGCATTATCGTAGATTTTAGAAGACAGGGTCATCTTTTTGAAACATTATATGAAAATATAAGCTAAAGTGATATAATTTACAGTTACATTTAGGCTTAGACTAGATAAATATCTGTTCTTCAGAGACCCGTTTCTTGCTGAGTTGTGAATAGAGACCAGATTTTAAAAGGAATACTTTTTTTTTATATTACATCACACAACATTAACACAATATCAGACGGGAGACTTGTAAATAAGTTATATAAATGGAAGCCAATTGCTACAATGTCCAAAGGAAGACTGAGAACAAATGGGAGGATGAAATAGTAAAGGATTTAAATTATATAAAAAATCCCAGCAGATCGGTAAACAAAAGGAAAGAGGTGGGCCTGCTGCTTTGTAGGCTAATTACTGTGGGAATGGAAAGACTAAGGGTCGAATGTTTGAACGCATTAGACAGTAAAAGGCGTTCTCTGCTGAGAAAGTTTTATCCAAATACATTTTGCTTACTCAGAAATCTATTCATGCGATAATAATTGTAAGCTACCTGACGAGGTACCTTAAGATCATAGCTCAGATAGAAACTTATCGTGAAAATCCCGAAGGGAACCGATGTAGTTTGAAACCTTTGCAGCTTTATCCAAGATGTCGGACCTTGAAGATCTCGATCATGTTTTCGGTATACACGGAGAAGAGGAATTTGATAGAGTCTACCAAAGAATTCAACTGAAAGAACAGGAGAATCGGCGTAATATTGCGCGATGCAGACGTCGTATATGGTATTATTTGCGGGATGCAAGCATAAATGCGTTCCTCTATAGCAGAAGAAAATAACGGAAGTGGTTTTATCGCTGAGAATTCTCGGTAATTCGTTGCCAATATTACGAAAACGTCAACTTTCATGCATGAGCGGTAAGTCGGCCGTTAATTCGATTTCAGCAATTGCTCACGGTGAGTCAGCTCACCAGTGATTGGAAGTAATTTGGGTAGAGACTAATGTATTTGCATGCGGCCCTAAGAGACCAACACTCTGACAAAAAGTTGGGGGCAGATGAGGGTCCATAGCTATGGTGAAAATAACTCATCTAGAGGAAGGCTACCATGATAAAAAAAACCACCGAAGGCCGGCCCAGCAAGCCACTGGAGGGCATAATTTCAGCTCAGAGCACCAATATATTGCCTCGGACTGAACATATAAATAGAATGTCAAACAATAGAATAGTCAAAATAGCAACACATTTAAAATTCATATTAAACATTTTATTAATAATGGAGAAAAATCAAGTTTTACCAAACGCATACTAGAAATGGGTCATCAGTTCGATAAAATCAATAATAGCATGTCAGTACTACACAGAGAGTATAATCTACGATTACAGGAAATATGAAATTACCATTGGAAAGGCAATTATTCAAATTACAACAATGGAATAAAACAAAACAGTGTAGAACTTATGTCATTAGTCAAAATGGCATTGAATATGCAACAGCAAATTACAATTGCTGCATGGGCAATAATGTATGCTAATGATCGTGAGGCCGCAAGACGGGCAAGACATGAGTTTAACATAGCATAGCAGCCATCGACTGTGGAGAAGTGGAGAAAACGACTGCTGGAAATGGGAAGGATGCACAAAATCAAACCTCCTGGAAGGCCTCACAATAGCACAGATGCAGAAACAATGAAGATAATTGTGGAGGCGTTCGACGCTAGCCCACAAAAGTCAACCTGCCAAGCTGCATGTGAGCAGTGATTTGTTTTGTTCTATTGTTGTAATTTGAAGGATTCCCTTTCCAATGATAACATCATATTTCCTTTAATAACAATATTTTCGTCACAAAATGCGATCAAACGTATAGCCATATTTTTTAATCACTCTGTATACTAATTAACTGTACACATATACTTCAGAATTTCAGAACTTACTATTTATTTTTGGGTGTTGCATTCTTTCATAGGTTAGAGTGCTTAAATTGCATTAGGTTAGCTTTTAGGTTGGTTTTTCACAGGTTAGAGTACTTAAATTGAGTTAGGTTAGCTTTTAGATTGGTTTTTCACAGGTTAGAATGCTTAAATTGCATTAGGTTAGCTTTTAGGTTGGGTTTTCACAGGTTAGAGTACTTAAATTGCGTTAGGTTAACTTTTAGGTTGGTTTTCACAGGTTAGAGTACTTAAATTATGTTAGGTTAGCTTTTAGGTTCGTTAAATATTGTGTATATGTTGGCTGCATCCCATGATTTCATAGTGTAAAATGCTTCACATTTGTTGGCGCATACGCATGGTGTATGATTGGAACTTACAAACATTTTTTGCATCACATGTTGTAAAGAATCTCCAAACCTATAAAACCGTAATGCAGGTTGGTGAAACCGGCTATATACGTTCTTAATGTACTGGTACGTTCCCCTTATTCAGCAACATCAGTTCTTATTGTGCCTTTTTTTACAATATTCAACATAAAATTGGGTTAAGTTATGTAGGTTGGAAATAACACTGTGAGGTTTATTTTAATTTTGTTTAGTTGTTTCTTGACTCACCTCATACTTCTTAACTCCCTTGCATATCTAGATTTCGTCACTTGACTTGTGAACGTGAACAGCATTGAGAATGTCACAAATACAGTGACGAAATCTAGATATGCAAGGGAGTTAAGAAGTATGAGGTGAATCAAGAAACAACTAAACAAAATTAAAATAAAAATAAAACTGGGTAATTCTTATAATTTTATGACACCATAAAAATGACAAAATTAAACACAGCTTTTCAGAAAATTGGATCTGTAGAAATTAATGTACGTTCTTCCCTTTAAAATGTGGTCTCCAATAATTAAGTTAATTATGATATAGCATTTGGCAGAATTATGTACAGTATATAAATATAGAACTGCATCATGCTCAAGTGTTTTTATGAAACTGTGATACACTACAAGATTTTAAGAATTTAATCTAAAATACATTTTATTTTAACATATATAAACTTGTGCGTCATTGACTGGTTAGAAGATAATGGATAACCAATTCACTACAAAATTCTTCAATTCATTTAATTTTCGAGAATTTTCCTCATCATTGAGGGTTTTCTCCAACAAATCTTAATAATTAACATGAGTTTTAAAAAATACATAAATGACTACGGACTTAAGACTACCAGTTTGTAATACACATTAACAAATTGCCTTTAATTAAAGTTCTCCACCATTCTCTATCCTCTGTGTCTTCATCTGTTACATCAAATTTCCTCATTGAATTCTGAATGTTATTCTTCCAGTTAGTTCTTGGTCTTCCTTTTCCATGCATAAATGGCCTTTGATAGTCTTCCATCCTGCATTCTTCTTACGTGTCCATATATTAGTCTTCTTCAAAACACAAAGTGTTGCCTGTTGCCATAGAAACAAAACAAAAGAAAGCTATCCACTCACTCACACAACTGAAATTTTCCTGTTTAATTTCAGTCTGCAAACAACTTTTTACACCTCATCTCAGTGATAATATTATTAATTGAAACTACTTGACCAAATTTGAATTGGGTTTTTATCATCATTTAGAGAGGATTTTGGGACAATAAATGTATATAACATTTATATATTAATATTTATATATTAAATTTGGGAATTTTTAATATTATGAGGTTCAAATAATAAGAATTGAATGAATCGTGATTTCTTCTTACCTCATACTTCTATGTTTTTTAAATACAGCACTGCAGTATCGGCAACCCATTGTCATCATCGTCAGCTGTTTTCATGACTGTCAATTTTTTTTTTTTGCCGGTAATTATCTAGACTGCCATCTGGTGTTCTTTTGAAGGAATTACTCTCCAAACTGCCATCTGCTATTCTTTTGAATGAATCATTTTCTAAACTGCTATCTGTTGTATTTTTGAAGAACTTTGTAATCAAGCTCGGTTCGTCCGGAATCTCGAAGTTCATGGTTCTAGTATGGTTTTTTTGAATATATATTTTTTCCCAAACTGTTAAATCCAAAGGTTTAGATAGATGTTTTAAAAGTATGCACTTCTACGCCTAAATAAATTAAATGTGTTTTTATGTTTAGTTGAATAAGTAAAAAAAAAATTAAGGATTTTTCTCTATATTACAGTAGTTATCCTTCAGACCGTCCCGCGCCGTAGCCAAGTGGTTAAGGCAGGAAGCCTTGGCGCAGAGGTACGGGACTTGCGCTGGTTCGAGTCTCCATGGGGGAAGAAATTTTCTCATGGTATTTCGACCAGTATGGGACCGTTGCCCACCCAGCATCGTGAGGCATTTGGGTAGCTACAATAAGTAGCAGCTCCAGGTTGAGAAAACCAGCTATGACGGCTGGGGAACTCGACATGCTGACCACATGTCACCCCTACACTGGCTGATTATCATCTACCTCTGTGATTGACACATGTGGATGTGAGGCAAGCAGCCGGCTGGTAGGCTAAGGGCCTTGTAGGCCTGTCGTGCCAGGAGTTTTTATCCTTCAGACCAAATCTATGTTACACCGCCACATATTTCTATCCTCAGCATCTTCTTCTTTGAGGTCTCTGCTGATCATGTTTCTTCTTACTTCATCCATTCACTGTTCCCTGGGTTTCACCTTCCTCCTCCTGCCTTCAGCATTCCAATCCAGCATCATTCTGGGGATTCTATTATTCTTGATCCTCCTCAGATATCCATATCATTTCAATCTTCGTTCTTCTATTACTTCTATAATATTATGTTTAACATTCGTTATTTTCCTAATTTTCTGCTTCCGAATTTTCTCCTTTCTTGATTTTCTTGACGCCCTTCGCCAAACATACAATTCTGTTGTCAATAATTTTTTTGCTTGCTGTCTACCTAAAGTCAGAGACTGCCAAACTTTACCATCTTTCAGAAACAAATTGAAAATAAAATTACTAACAGAAACAACTCACTAATATTACTTTTTAAGAATTAATAATGTGTTTTTGCATTATTTAATAAAAATAGACTTAGGATTGGTTAATATATTTACCTAATGCCTTGTATAAAAAGCATAGATTAATTCATTGTAGTTTATTACTTTCTTTGTATTTTTTCTTTTCTTTTTATGTATAGTAGATTCGAGCTGTTATTCCTTTTTGTATTCATTGTATCATTAATTTAATTTTAATTGTATTTAGTTTCATTGTATTATTAGACATTGTTTTCATTATTATTCAATTTGACAGATAATTAATTGTTCAATATGACTATTATTGTAATTTTTTTTGTATTCATATGTAACATATGTTTGTCCTGTTTAATATGACTATTATTGTAATTTTTTTTGTATTCATATCTAACATATGTTTGTCCTATTTAATGACTATTATTGTAATATTTTTTGTATTCATATGTAACATATGTTTGTCCTGTTTAATATGACTATTATTGTAATTTTTTTGTATTCATATCTAACATATGTTTGTCCTGTTTAATGACTATTATTGTAATATTTTTTGTATTCATATGTAACATATGTTTGTCCTGGTGAGTGGAAGAGAAGGCCACATGGCCTTAACTCCATCAGGCTAAATAAATCTATTCTAAATATATTCTACAGTCCAGGTCTCTGCACCACACAACATAACACTTTGTACTAATGATTTAAATATCAATGTCTTGGTTTTATTTGTAATATTTTTACTCCATATCACTGAATTTAACATTCCAGTTACTTTTCTTCCTTTACTAATTCTTTTCTCAATTTCACTATAACTTTTCCCATCTGATTCTAAAATTGATCCTAAATAAATAACAAATAAATGAATCATAAAATAAACAAATGAATATTATAGGATACTACAGGTAAATTAAATAGGATAGTAGCTGCAGAAATGAAGTTATTAAGACCTTTAGCGGGTTATACGCTTTATGATCACATGCGTAATGAAGATATCCGCAAAGCTCTCAACACACCAGCAATAACTGAAATCATTCAAAAATATCAAAATAATTGGCATGAACACCTTCTGAGGATGCCAAACAATAGACTACCTCTGCAGCTATTGAACTACAGACCCACAGGGCGAAGAGACCCAGGAAGACCTAAGAAGAGATGGAGGGATCAATTTCTTTCCTGAAGCGGAACAGGCCAATTGGCTTAATCCATGCCTGCCATTGATGATGATGATGAGGATACACAGGTAGATCCATCGGTTGATTAATGTCTTTGATATCGTCCGATTCCTAATAGCCAATTTTGTCAGTCCATCCAATCTCCTGGTTGTAGATGTTTCTCCTTCATGTATAAACATATTCCTTGACTCCAGGGGGTTTTAGGTCTTCCTCTGCCTCATCTTCCCTCAGGTTTCCATTCCAAAGCAGATTTTGGTAGTGGATCCTCTTTATAGGATACATTAAAGGATTAATAAATTGGATTACCCATTATCTTCATGAACCTAATGTATGAATAAAAATAAGCCATATATTATTGGCACCTTATACATACTATATATTATATTATAATAATATACAGGGTGGAGGTGATGTAAGTCCACTAATTCAAGGAGGTGATAAATTACAACAAAACAAACACATCTTCTCTCTTTCATTTTGTAATTAACATCACGGTTAATTAAATAATTAAGACCAAACTTTCTGAAAATAACAACAGTGCACGTAAGATTCATGTGATTCTTGTGATGAGACACAAACAGCTGTTCTGGGATCAACGATTGCAAGACCACCTCTTACTTGCAGTTCAATATTGTATTATCTCTTGTTTTTTTTATTCCAAAACTTCAGAAGTTTTCACTTAATTTGGATGAAAACTATACATTTTATTACAAAACTGCACAGGAACGAAAACATTCCTGTCGTTAGCTTTTAATTATCATAAGCAATGCCACGAGTGATTTCCAATTTATCTAGAGGATTTGGAAATCAAGAGTGGTATTTGTTAGGACTATTTAACAAATAAAATTAAGCTGTTTACTCACAAATCATTATTTAAATATCCATCCATAGTAATTTTGCCTGAAGGCAGGTCCTTCACTGCAATCATAGCATTTTCATGCTATGCTTGCAGCTTTACTAGGGAATTGTAGGTGTGGTAGCTTCCCGTTGCTTTCCACACCGGTGAAGGATGATGGTGATAATGATAAGGATGATGATGATGGTCATATGATTTCGGGGACCGTTTGGGCCTTAGAGTTTTCCTGACATTTGTCTTACAGGTGAGGAAAAACCCCGATAAAAACCTCACCCAGAAAAACTGCCCCGACCAAGGATCGAACCCAGGCCTGCTGCATGACAAGGCAGCACGCTACCTTGAGACTACAGCAGTGGACTATTTAAATATAGTTATTTTAAAATATTTATATATTTAATGTAAATGGCAATGTTTGAAAACAAATGAGAAATGCTTGGTTAGTTTCATTTGTTCATCCACTGCAACTAGATCATATTTTATTGCCAAATAGGATCGCAATAATGTAAGAATGCATCCTAGTGGAGAAAAAATGAAACATATCATACTATATATTATAACCAACATTATAGGTTATTAATTATTTTTTTTAGGAAACAACTCAGTAAAATCATTATTTAAAAACACAATTATTGAATACACAATTATTAAATGGGTAGTTCGAAGGAATCTATTCATTATTTGCTGTATTCAATGTATTTGTTGGAGAGTCAGTCACTGCAAAATAATGCTCTGACCTGTTCAGAATATTAAAAAAGGAGGAGCTTTCTTTAATATGATAGACAGAAGTAGATAAATATCGAGATGAAACACGACTGTGATTGGTTGTAAGACAAAATTCATTGGAATGTGATTGGTCATTGACTCCCATTTGGGGCATGAGTTAAATAGTCAAAATAAATATTAAACATGTACAGCAAATATTTATCGAGTTAGGCAGCATTTAAAGTTTAGGAAGAAACACTGTTTTTTAAAGACACAAAAATGTTTCTGAAACTTTTTTTTTTGTGTTCAACCCAAGAAATATATACTTAAAGTTTGTGCACTTAGATTGCTTCCACCCTGTATACGGTCATATACTGGAGTAATCCTATGCTCATACCATCAAGTATGAAGGTAATTAATTTCATACTGGCTTTATAAAATAATGTTTAGATTCTCAATAAAAAGTCTTAAATAGAAGTCACCATTTGTGGGATCGAGCAACCATTCATAGCATTTGGCTCTCGAGAATTAACAATGTATAAGAGAAAAATTTGCATCTAGATTGGAGTGCTCAGGTAGCTCAGTTGGTAGAGCAGTGGCATAGAATGCCAAAGGTCCTGGGTTCATATTCAAGTCTGAGCATATATTTTTCTTAATTAAATAAAAATAAAACTTAGTTTTATTTGATTTTCATATTTATTAAGATATAATACAGTGACAGCTATTTCGGTACACTGTACCTTTTTCAGACATGTTAACAAATTATGAATTGTTTTATTATAGTACATATCAACTGATCTAAGCAACAATACAACAATATTTATTTAAACTTTTAAATTTAACAAAGGGGATTCATTCAAATCAAGTTGAGAATTTAACAGTTTATTACTACTTTTCAATTTATTTATTTCTACAGCCTCCAAAAGGTCCAACTTCTTATCCTTATCACAAACATGTAACATTACAAAATTTGGATCGAAACAATGATTAAATTGGAATAGGTGGTTAGCATATTTTGAATATTCTAAATTTGTTAACACGTCTGAAGAAGGTACAGTGTACCGAAACAGCTGTCACTGAATTATATCTTAATAAATATGAAAATCAAATAAAACTAAGTTTTATTTTTATTTAATTAATAAATATGGATTTTCATCAAGTAAACACCAACTCAATTGATTATATATTTTTATCTTCAAATATAATCTGTCCTTCAGTGAGTAGTATTAAATTAATAATAAAAACATCAAAGGTAATTTTTATTTAATTTTTGAGAAAATTCTGTCTCTTTTCTGTTGATTTGTAAGATACAATGTAATTAACACAATTAAAGAGAAAAATTTCTGGTTGAACCAAAACTGGAACCCAAAATCTCCAACGCTGGTGTTCTACATTGGGTTATTCAGGTAACTCCCTGGCCAAGCACAAATTTCTCTCTCTTTACTCCCCACATTCCTGTAGCACTAGTACTTAGTTCACAATGCAATAAGGATGGTACTAAATCAAGAAGACATTATGAAGGCATTTACCTTGTGATATATGCTAATTTTGATCTTAATACAGTGTGTACATAAAAGAATATAGCAGTTTCAAGTAATAATATTATCACTCTGATGAGGCGTAGAAAGTTGTGTGTAGACTAAAATGAAACAGGAAATAAGATAGTTTTATTATAATTACAAAGAAATAAACGTTATCTCAGTCAAAGCATAAATTTATTTTGTCAATGTTAAGGGTCGAATGTTTGAATGCATTAGACAGTAAAAGGCGTTCTCTGCTGAGAAAGTTTTATCCAAATACATTTTGCTTACTCAGAAATCTATTCATGCGATAATAATTGTAAGCTACCTGACGAGGTACCTTAAGATCATAGCTCAAGATAAAATTTATCGTGAAAATCCCGAAGGGAACCGATGTAGTTTGAAACCTTTGCAGCTTTATCCAAGATGTCGGACCTTGAAGACTTCGATCATGTTTTCAGTATACGCGGAGAAGAGGAATTTGATAGAATCTACCAAAGAATTCAAATGGAAGAACAGGAGAATTGGCATAATATTGCGCGATGCAGACGTCGTTATATACGGTATTATTTGCGGGACGCAAGCGTAAATGCGTTCCTCTATAGCAGACGAAAATAACGGAAGTGGTTTTATCGCTGAGAATTCTGGGTAATTCGTTGCCAATGTTATGAAAACGTCAACTTTCATGCATGACCGGTAAGTCGGCCGTTAATTCGATCTCAGCAATTGCTCACGGTGAGTCAGCTCACCAGTGATTGGAAGTAATTTGAGTAGAGACTAATGTATTTGCATACGACCCTTTAATCTCCTTATGTGAGATAATTTTCAAGACATAGTTGTTTATAAATTTATTGTACAACCATGTCTTGAAAATGATCTCACATAAGGAGATTGAAACGTCGACACAATAAATTTATATTTTGACTGAGATAAAGTTTATTTCTTTGTAATTATAATATTAATTACTCTCAGTGAAAAATAATTTAAAAAAAGTATAAGATAGTTTTAGTTGTGTGAGTGAGCAGATAACTTTCTTTTGTTTTGTTTCTATGGCAACAATAATAACAAAGATGACAACTCCTCAACAGAAAGCGTTTTGTCATTTGCAGTTTGAGAGTTGTAAATCAGTTGTGACAGTTCGACGTGTGTTTCACAGGCAGTTTAATCGTGATCCCTCCAATGCCAACATCTGTTGCTGATATTATCAGTTTGCAATGACCGGTTATCTGTGTAAAGGCAAAGTGTGGGACGACCAAGAGTGTCTGAGGAGAATGTTGCTGCTGCAACATTTCGAGCGCAAAGTCAGTGTAATCAGTAGGCTTTAGAGCCTGTAACAATTGTAAACGGTAGGGACGCATATGTAAGAGTTTTTGTAAGACCTTCCACACTGTCATCACTGGATTGGTTGTCGTGGTCCAGATGACAGGACTTATCTCCAGTGACCTCCTAGATCACTGGATTTCACCCCATGCTATATTTTCCTTTGGGGTTTTGTAAAGGGCAGAGTCTACGTGCCTCCGTTGCCTGCTAACCTGCACGAGCTGAGAGACAGGATTCGAGAAGCTGTTGCTGTCATCAATCCAGACATGCTTATTAATGTATGGGAAGAATTACCCTACAGGTTGGATGTGTGTCATGTAACAAACGGGGCTCACATTGAACACCTATGAACTTATAATGTAAACTGGGGATGTTACTCTTTCATTTAACATGAGTTTTATTTTCGTCAAAGTTAGTTAAAGTATAATTCAACACCTTTAAAATTGCTATATTCTTTTATGTACACACAGTATATAAATTATATTGTAAAAATATTGATATTAACCCATTTGCCTCAGAAGACGAGGTACACTCGATAAACTCTGCTGTTATATATTTTACAATATTTTGTACATCCCTTGGCAGGATAATCTTTTGTTAACATTTATGAATAGTAGAGGAATGCGTTCTGGCCTTCAACCATATTGTGATCTCAAGTACCGTTATATTTTGTTTGTTTTGAATGTGTGAAAATAGACAATATAATTTACGGTAACTTAAATCCGGTTTCTGGGGAAATGCGTTGATAAATGTGTTTTTGCCTTCATCCTTATTGTGATCTCAAGTACCTTTATCTTTTGTTTGTTTTGAATGTGTGAAAATAGACAATATGATTTACGGTAACTTAAATCCTGTTTCTGGGGAAATGCATTGATAAATGTGTTTTTGCCTTCATCCTTACTGTGATCTCAAGTACCGTTATCTTTCGTTTGTTTTGAATGTGTGAAAATAGACAATATAATTTATGGTAACTTAAATCCGGTTTCTGGGGAAATGCATTGATAAATGTGTTTTTGCCTTCATCCTTATTGTGATCTCAAGTACCGTTATCTTTTGTTTGTTTTGAATGTGTGAAAATAGTCAATATGATTTACGGTAATTTAAATCCGGTTTCTGGGGAAATGCATTGATAAATGTGTTTTTGCCTTCATCCTTATTGTGATCTCAAGTACCGTTATCTTCTGTTTGTTTTGAATGTGTGAAAATAGACAATATAATTTACGGTAACTTAAATCCGGTTTCTGGGGAAATGCATTGATAAATGTGTTTTTGCCTTCATCCTTATTGTGATCTCAAGTACCATTATCTTTTGTTTGTTTTGAATGTGTGAAAATAGACAATATAATTTATGGTAACTTAAATCCGGTTTCTGGAGAAATGCATTGAACATTTAAACCTGAAATGGGTTAAGAAAAAATAATTATATAAATTTGAAATCAAACCAAGGAATTTACTCCAGTAAATGATTTTTGTTTTCACTGGACATTATGTCAAGCGATTTGCTGATGATTTTTAACACTAATAGTTCTCAAAACATTCTGTATAAAATATCAATCAATAGATTACTTAAATTTATATAGTTTTGGATTAAGTAAAAGCAGATTTAAGTACATTGCTTAAGAACTATAAGGTAGAATATATATTCTAATCAGTGGCAAAGTGTCATACGAAGTGCCAGAATTGAACCTCACCTTCCATTTTGAGAAAAATAATAACACTGAGCAACAAAAAAAGGAACTTTTTTTTTGTCTCAGAAAGAAAAATATCTGATTCTGATAGTACTTTTTCTCCTGAATTCAAATATGATGTTGGGTTTCCTCCATCAGGCAAGGTTTCCGAGAGACAGGCATTTATAATAATTTCAAACACTTTAATATTTTCTGCATTCGTAACTACACAATAGTCGAACATTCAGACTCACCTAGAAAGTAAGAAATGATGACTTTCTGCTATATTTTGCCTGTGGAGCATCCCTCTTGATAATCCAACAATAATCAGCCAGCATATTAGGATTCCATTTGCCTTGATATCTATTTTCCATAGATGAAAAAATCTCCTAGTGAAAGTGTTCCCTGTGCTCATCACTCACTGTGCCAAGATAATAAATGGATGAAAAATGTTTATTAAAAAATTATTATTTAAATCCATTAATTGAAATTGAAATAAAAAAAACTGTGGGCGATGGAGAAATTCCGAATACATATTTGAAAACATGATAAAAAACTGCATTAAGTACAACTATTGGTACTCATGAGACAAAAATCATGTTGACCAGTGTTATTTATTTCAAATGTAATGTATTGTGCCCAGGCAACAGTTTATATAAGCTTGTTACGGTTTCAGTGAAGCATTCTCAGTCCTTCTAGGATGTCATCAAAGGAAGAGATCTATGGGACATCTATTACGATTCATTTGTTGCACATGAGTTTTCCACTGTAACTGGTATTTGTTTATAAATTGTGAAATTGGTTGTAATTGAACTGCTTGCATGATATCTTCATTTCATGCAAATATATCCTAGTGTTGTCCTCAAAAATCTCATTTCACTAGCCGTTATTCTGCTAATATCAGCACTCGTATGGTCCATGCTTCACTTCCGTAACATAGTACAGGTTTTATATATACATAAAATTGTTATGAAATTACAACAGGAAGATGAGGTTCTACTTAATAAATAAGTTCAGACTATTGTCATCTTACCTCACTATACTGCAGCCACTGATTCTCCGGCCTTGACGTTTTCAGGACAGTGTTGCCGATATGGATATTCAGTGGGAGTGGCCGCTTTATATTTGCAGTTAGCAGACATACAGCTGACAACATCTCGGCAATTTCAAACCTTACCAGCACGCTCTACCTGCATCAAGAGCATTGATTGGTTGTGGTAGATATCTACTCCCACTATAACCATATCCTTATTGGCAATAGAGGGCGAATTCTCCCTTTACCCCTCGCACAACCTAAACTTCAAAGCCAAAGATATGACGGCTCGGGTATAGTTGTTTATTTTAGGACATGTTTCAGAGCAGAGATGTCCTACAAGAAATTACCAATATGAGGTAAGAAGACAACATTATTTAATATGTGTAGGAAATAACACTGAGGTTTCTTTTAATTATTAATGAGTTGGTTATTTTGACTAACCTCATATTTCTTGATTTTTATACAGAGCATGTTTCGTCACTTTTGTGCGACATTGTCGATGCATTCCAACTGTTGTTTTGCAGTTGTCCATCCTGTAAGTTGATTTCTGCTTAATTAAATTATTTTGAGTCTGTGAAATCTTACCTCAATATTAATGTTGATTTGTTCTTGAACATGAGTCTGGCCATGATGCTGAGGATGATTAGAAGACTAATCAAAACATGTTCAAGAATAAATCAACATTAATATTGAGGTAAGATTTTACAGACTCAAAATAATTAAATTAAAATAACCTCAAAATATTACTTTCTAAAAAAAACATTGATTTCTGTTCCCTCTGCTAGTTGACCAATGAACTTCCAAATCAAATTTTTTTTCTTTTTCTCTGGGAATTTCAAAATTCATGGTTTTCTCTTTATTAAATATAAAAAGAAAAAGAAAATCATGAAAAAATATTAATATAAAATAAAAATAAAACCATGAATTTTGAAATTCCCAGAGGAAAAGAAGAAAAAATTTGATTTGGAAGTTCATCGGTCAGCCAGCAGAGGGAGCTGAAATCATCTTACAGGATGGACAACTGCAAAACAACAGTTGGAATACATCGACAATATCGTGCAAAAGCGACAAAACCTGGTCTGCATAAAAAACAAGAAATATGAGGCGAGCCAAAATATTCATAGTTAAATATGGGAAATAACATTATGAGGTTCTTAATTTGTAAATTAATGAGTCATTTTTACATCTTACCAGATATTTTATGTTTCTTTAAACACGGGAACTAGTTTTTAAGAGAAACATCTCTCTCATTTTCAACCGACATTATAACAGTCATAATGTCGGTTGAAAATGAGACAGTCATAATGTCAGTTGAAAATGAGACAGTCATAATGTTGGTTGAAAATGAGACAGTCATAATGTCGGTTGAAAATGAGACAGTCATAATGTTGGTTGAAAATGAGACAGTCATAATGTCGGTTGAAAATGAGACAGTCATAATGTCGGTTGAAAATGAGACAGTCATAATGTCGGTTGAAAATGAGACAGTCATAATGTTGGTTGAAAATGAGACAGTCATAATGTTGGTTGAAAATGAGACAGTCATAATGTTGGTTGGAAATGAGACAGTCATAATGTCAGTTGAAAATGAGACAGTCATAATGTTGGTTGAAAATGAGACAGTCATAATGTTGGTTGAAAATGAGACAGTCATAATGTTGGTTGAAAATGAGACAGTCATAATGTTGGTTGAAAATGAGACAGTCATAATGTTGGTTGAAAATGAGACAGTCATAATGTCGGTTGAAAATGAGCGAGATGTTTCTCTTGAAAACTAGTTCCTTGTTTAAAGAAAACATGAAATATAAGGTAAGATGTAAAAAATGACTCATTAATTTATGACTAAAATAACCAAGTCATTAATAATTTTAAGATGACGACCTAGTCAACTTTTTTATTACATTCTTGTGTGTAATGATGATGGTAATGTTTATCTTTTTTAGAGTGTGCTGGCTATTGTCTTATCTGGCACTTCCCTTATTCAAAATATCACTTTTGCCACTGATTGTAATAGACTTAGATTTATAAAGTAACATAGAAGGGGATGAGTTTGGAATGTAGGAAAAAGGAAAGTTCATTTTAAATTTAATATTTAATTAAAAAAAAGAAAAATAAGAAAAGTATTAATGATTAAAATAATAGATGTAATAAATTCTAGTAGAATTTATCTGAAAAGTAAAAGGTATGTATTATAAAACTAAATTAAAACATTTATCTTCATATTTTCTCATAGAAATTTGTAATTTCATGAGGAATTGACTGTAAAGAGGTGAAAAGTAAACTGTCTTCAATAATTGCCAGAGGTAGAACTAATAAATTTTTAGGACCCTTTTATCATTATAAGATGAAATACCTGTAGCAGAATATATATATAGCATGGGCACGGTCAGAAAAACATCTTATCGAAAGGAAGGCTAAATTATTAAAACAAATAGAAGAAATGAAAGAATTCACTATTTGGGAAAAAAATCTACATTCAAAAAATAATAAGGAGAAATTAATTAACTTTGAAATTCCCGGGGAAAATGACTTGATTTATTTTGAGTTGTTTTTGACTCAACTCATACTTCTTAACTCCCTTGCAGACTCGAGTTTTGTCACTGCATTTATGACATTCTCAATGCTGTATCACATTCACAACTGACGTCCAATGGCCTCCTCTCCTGCAGACCGACCTGCAGGCTGTTGGACATCAGTTGTGATCGTGATATAGCATTGAGAATGTCACAAATGCAGTGAAGAAACTCGAGTCTGCGAGGGAGTTAAGAAGTATGAGGTAAGTTAAAAACAACTCAACATAAATTAAAATAAACGTCATGGTGTTAACACTAATAAAATTCATTGTTAAAACTGTTGAGGTGGATAGTCATAAAATAAAATAAGTTAAAATATACCTTCTTAGGTAAGATCCGTCGTCCTCAACTTATAAAATATGAATTCTTTACATCTGTAGACCTTTCAGAACATCCGTTCCATCTTCAGCAGGACCCTCTTCGCTACATTATCTGATATGATGGTTGATCCTGCTGGTGTTAATGTGGTGTCATGACAACACCACATGAGGACCAGCAGCATCAACCATTATATCAGATAATGTAATGAAGAAGGACCTGCTGAAGATGGAATGGATGATCTGAAAGGCCTATACAGACATAAAGAATACATATTTTATAAGTAGAGGGCGACGGATCTTACCTAAGAAGGTATATTTTAACTTATTTTATTTTACTCATAGTGTTATTTCCTACCTACATAACTTAATAAAATGACTTGATTTTGAGGTTTTTCATTCTTCCAACAGAGGGAGCGAGAGGTGGCTCTTCAAGACAACAGAACAATGGTCACGAAATTACTGAAGATGGAACTAAAATGTAAAGTTCCGAAACTGGTTTAAAAAGAAGAAGAATATGAGGTAATTGATAAAAGTTTACATAAATAAATACTACTTCATAGTGTGAATTCCTAAAAAGAAAACGTGATGGGTTTGCCATACAGTGTTTCTTTATAATTACCAAAATTTCAATAATATCAGGAAATTAGAATCAGGGATTTCATTATATGAATTTAGGTTACTTTTTACCACTCTTTACAGTTAATTTCTCATAATTCATCCATAATTTTTTCTCTTCTGTTAGAACATTGTGTGAAAAATCTAGGAAAGTTAATGCACATAAAACATACAATATTATTAAAGCAATTTTCATTTTTATCTTCTGTTTATAAAAATCTGCTTTTTCAAATTAAACAACATAATACAATAAAATTTAACCTCAAGGAAAAGGGACAAAAAAGCATCAACTTCTAATCATGATAAATTTTTATAGAGAGATTGATGCAAGAAATCAATCGATACATTAATTGGTCCTTTTGGTGGAATGTAAAACCAGTAGCTTTTTACATGAATGTAGAAAGACATGGTTAAACTTTGTTAAGATATTTATTTAAGACGACAATAAAAATGAAACCGTACAGATGTGTTTCTAGGCAACACATACGGGGTGAGTCATAAATATGGCTATATGTTTGATTGCGTTGTGTGATGAAAATATTACCATTACAAGAAATATGAAATTACCATTGGAAAGGCAATTATTCAAATTACAACAAGAGAATAAAACAAAACAGTGTACAACTTACGTCATTAGTCAAAATGGCGTTGAATATGCAACAGCAAATTACAATTGCTGCATGGGCAATAACGTATGCTAATGATCGTGAGGCCACAAGATGGGCAAGACGTGAGTTTAATGTAGCATTGCAGCCGTCGACTATGGGGAAGTGGAGAAAATGACTGCTGGAAATGAGAAGGATGCAGAAAATCAAACCTCCTGGAAGGCCTCGCATTAGCACGGATGCAGAAACAACGAAGCGAATTGTGGAGGCGTTCGACGCTAGGTCACAAAAATCAACCTGCCAAGCTACACGTGAGCAGTGATTTGTTTTATTTTGTTCTATTGTTGTAATTTGAAGGATTCCCTTTCCAATGATAACATCATATTTCCTTTAATAATAATATTTTCATCACAAAATGCGATCAAATGTATAGCCATACTTTTACAGGCATATACTGTATGAACAATACAATAATAATTAGGTGCTTACCACTAAAATCATTTGTTTGTACATAAGTGAAATATTCTGGACTGGATATATATCAGAAATGAAATGAGATTACCTGCAAAATAGGTTAGATTCAATTTATATGTATGTGTGTAATTGCCTATAATTCAGTGCTTTGAATTTATTGACTTTCTTAGAATCAGGGCAATTATTTTGGTGTCCATTACATATTTAAAGAATCTTTTTTATATTTTAATCTGTTCTTGGTTTCATTTCTAATGTCATAATGAATGTTTTTTTTTTTAATTAGAGAAGTATTTATTTTGTAGATTCTAGTGTAAATGGCAGCCTTAGAGTATGACAATTCAAAGAAAAATATAAAAAAATACACAAATTATTATAGCAGTATGTTAATAATAAGCAGCAATGGGAAGGACATGTGGCACAAATGGGAAATTGGAGAGGAGCATGGAAATTTCTTGAGGGAAAAGGACCAAACAGATAGGCCAACAATTAGGTGGGAGAATATCGTTATCTATGATTTGAGGGAGGTGAATTATACAGCAAATGATTGAAAATATTAGTTCAGAATAGGGATGTATGGAGAGCATATGTCTCTGTGGTCAAGAATCTCTGGGTTCGATAATACTAGGCTAAGTTGTTGTTTTCAAATGCTGGGCCTTGGCACCGAAGCCATTAGCGTTCTTGCTCTCCAATATTTCTCTATTGTGGATCCAACAGGTAATACTTCACAGGTTTGTAGGTGTTCTTCATTCATTTCTTCGTCTTTATTGCATAGAGGACAATTTGGATTCGTGTAGATTCCTATTTTATATAAATGTTTGGCTAAATAGTCATGTTCTGTAAGCAGTCTAAATGTTGCTACTGTAGTTTTACGTGGAAATTCTGGAATAATATCTGGCTTCTTTACTAAAATATTCCATTTTTTGTCTTTGGCTTTATTACATAGGTCTTGGTTTTGTTTGATTTTATATTTGTTTTTAACTATTCTTTTTATGGATGTGAAAGGTAAGCTTTTAGTAGTATTCTGAATTAAATTGGAGCCTTTTTTGGCAAGAAAATCAGCAGTGTCATTTCCAGCAATTCCACAATGTGCAGGTATCCATTGCAATTGAATTCTTTTCTGTAGTTTTTGGAGTTGTTGAATCATTTTGTAGCACTCTTTAATTTGTATTGACTTCATTTTGTGTGAATTTATTGCATATATTGCTGCCTTAGAATCAGAGAGTATGACCGCATTTTGAAATTTATTTATTCCGTATAGTAATTGTTGGAGTGAAATATGAATAGCCGTTACTTCTGCATCAAAATTTGTTGTGTGGTTTCCTGCTGGTTGATAAAATGAAAATAATGCACATGTAATTCCTGATCCTGAGTTGTTATCAATAGTAGATCCATCTGTGTAGACATGTAACCATTCTTCTACTAGGCTAAGTTAGTTATATGAATTAGCCAAATTAATCATTGGTAGAATAACACAGCCAATTTAAGGGAATACACTAAAGACCTAAAGAACAATCTACGTCAGTCTTAAACTTTGGGATTCTGTGCCAGTTTTAATCTAAATAAATTCAAATAAAAACAAAAACAAAAAAATGCAAAAAATTAATACCTATAGCAGTACATGAATAGTTACCTCAGCACTGTATATATTTTATTTTTATTAAAAATCATCTGAGGAGAATGGCAAGAAATAGACTTCCAAAATTGGCATTCCAATATACCCCAACTGGACATAGGGACCAAGGAAGACCAAAACATCAGTGGAAAGATCAAGACCATCTTCGCTAGGTTTACCGTACAGGCCACACGGCTTAAAACGAATTTGTTCATGATGATGATGATAATTAAATAAAAATAAAATGTAGTTCTATTTCATTTCCATATTTATTATATAGGGTTGTAAGGGGTAGTGACGTGTGTAACCTTTCCTACCCAATTCTCATCCTCACCTTCTCGTGGTACAACCTGTTTTCACAAACGAGGCTCTGAGGACCGAGTCACAGTGGTATAACCGTTCCATCGGGTACTGAGTAAATGCAGTATCCTAATGTCTGTCCAGAGACGTTCATCGAATGGAAGATCACAGAATACCCAAACAAATGTTAAGATATCAACCTGCAGGAAGAAGAAGACCAGGACGTCCACTCAAAAGACTTTTGGATGGTGTTTCTCTTGATGCCGAAACAGGTCAACAAATGACCTAAATTCCTGAATGTACTATGATGATGATGATTTATTATATAATTCAGTGACAGCTGTTTCAGTACACTGTACCTTCTTCAGACATGTTAACAAATTATGAATTGTGTTCCAACTGATCTAAGCAACAATACAACAATATTTATTTAAATTTTTAAATTTAACAAAGGGGATTCATTCAAATCAAGTTGAGAATTTAACAGTTTGTTACTACTTTTAAATTTATTTATTTCTACAGCCTCCAAAGATCTAACTTCTTACCCTTATCACAAACATATGAAATTAAAAAAATTGGATCAAAACAATGATTAAATTGGAATAGGTGGTTAGCATATTTTGAATATTCTAAATTTCTGTTATATGCTCTCTTGTGTTCCTTTATCCGAGAGGTAAAAGGTTACCAGTTTATCCTATATAGACATTGTCACATGTGCCACACTTCAATTTATATACTCCTGATAATTTTTCTTTTTTTATTTTGGTTTTATTTTTTTTTATTATATTTTGTAAAGTTTTATTAGTTTTAAATGCCACATTAATGTTCAACTGTTTAAAGTGTTTAGATATTTTATTTGAAAGTGGGCCTTAACAGCATATAACAGAAATGTAGAATATTCAAAATATGCTAACCACCTATTCCAATTTAATCATTGTTTCGATCCAAATTTTGAAATTTTATATGTTTGTGATAAGGGTAAGAAGTTAGATCTTTTGGAGGCTGTAGAAATAAATAAATTGAAAAGTAGTAACAAACTGTTAAATTCTCAACTTGATTTGAATGAATCCCCTTTGTTAAATTAAAAAATTTAAATAAATATTGTTGTATTGTTGCTTAGATCAGTTGGAACACAATTCATAATTTGTTAACATGTCTGAAGAAGGTACAGTGTACCGAAACAGCTGTCACTGAATTATATAATAAATATGAAAATCAAATAAAACTACGTTTTATTTTTATTTAATTACTAAATATGGATTTTCATCAAGTAAACACCAACTCAATTGATTATTTTATTTTTATTATTATTGGCATAGCCTATTGTTCAGCCATAGCCTCTCCTTTGTTACCCGCTTAAGGAGTAAGCGCAGTTGTTGATGGAGGGCGCTACAGTCGTGTTTATGCAGGAATAGAACACGTGACACTGCTAACAATGAAGTGCAGAGGGGAATGGGACGTGAGATGCTGACAGTGCAGGTCTAGTAGAAAGTTTGTTAGCAGTGCACATTGCAATATGTAAATTATTTTCCTGCATTGTAAATTAATCACTTTTCTTGGAGACTTTTAGGCGTCTCCATACTTATGCAATACAAACGTAGGTCTATAATACAAATTGTTGTATCGACACAAAATCACTGTTCAAGAGCAAATGATGTGGTTACAAGTGCTATTAAAAGGCTACTGTGATTCTTTGTCCACTGGACATTGCCTTATATTACTTCATGTGTATCAACAAGCAGTGCTTTGCGATGCGTCTGCCTGCAGAGATATTTTGAATGACTAATACTAGACCAAGTTAATTTTTAGTTATCTTAATTGCTCATAGATGTCATGAATGGCATACGGTCAACACATTGACTCAATGAGACATCTAACAGGCAACTAAGGTATTACTAGGATGTTGAGGTCGGTAAATTCTGCTTAGAGGCCTCTTTATTCAGGCTTAAGGATCTTTTATGAGCCTGAAAATCTTCAGACTCAGGACCTACATTTAAAGCCTCTCCCACAGGACTTGATCCTTGGATTTTTACATCCTAAAAATATCCATCGACCCCGGCTGGGTCTGAACCCGAACCTGCGACCCTCGGTACCAGAGGCAAGGAGCATAACCACTAGTTCACCGTGGCTGATCAGCACTGTATATAAGTATTTGCTTTATAAATCTAGGAAGTGCCTGAAAATGTATTGAGAAGCTGACATAAAGAACCTAGAAAAGCCAAATTATTGCACAACATATCTATTATTTGTAAAACAGAATAGCCAACTTATAAAAAAACATGCTACCAATAAATAAAGATCACCAAAATCTTCTTAATATAATATAAAAGTAAAGTGATCCCACGACAGGCCTCGAGAGGCCCTTGGGGTAGAGGGAGGTTAAGGCTCCCACTTTTCTGGACAATCGGCACTTGATGTCAGCCAGGTTGTCAGCCCTGCGTGACGGCCGCCTTTACCCCAGAAAAAGCGCCTGTACTCATTTCCGTTAGAGGCTCAGTCAACCCCAGGGCCATGGTGCCGCCAGAGGGTTTGGGTCAGTTTACAAATCCTGACCCCACCGGGACTCGAACCCTCGACCTTCTGGCTTGTAGTGCAGTGCCTTAACCACTACGCTATGGCGTGCCCGTAGGCTACCTAATTAATCTAATCTACCTAATCCAACCAGAATAAAGATGGTGGCAATTGGTTATAGCAGAAACATGAATGATCATTGAACTTTTTTAGGAATAAATCACTATGAGGTGATCAAATTAAAATTTACGTAGGAAAAACAAAAAGAAATTTGAAAACAAGGGTGAAAGAACATCTTAAAAATATCAAAAATGATTAAGTGGAAAAGTCTGCTCATGCTTGGTCCGAAAAACATCTAATTGAATCAAAAGCCAGCCTAATTAAACAAACAGAAAAACTAAAAGAACTCATGGTTTGGAAAAAAAAAAAAAATCCACATTAAAAAAGAACAAGAAAGAAAAAATTATGAATTTAACTTTTACAGGAATTAATCAGTATGAGGTTTAATTTATGGAAAAATCAAATGTTTCTTACCTCTCCTCATACAAATCTTCTAAGTAGATAGCGATTTCAAGACCATAACAGTCTCATCTTCAGTATTATTTTGGCGATTGATGTTATGTCAATTGGAAGAAACTCTTCTTCTTCCCTCTGTTGGTGGACCGATGAACCTCTGGATCAGGTCAGAACACCAACAGAGGGAAGAAGAGTTTCTTTCGATCGACATAACATCAATAGCCAAAATAGTACTGAAGATGAGACTGTCATGGTCTCGAAATCGCGATCTACTTAGAAGATTTGTATGAGGAGAGGTAAGAAACATTTCATTTTACCATAAAAGTTATGAACTTCGAAATTCCCGCGGATTCTGATTGGATCCGGAGGTTTATCAGTCCACCAACAGAGGGAAGAAGAAGTAGTTCTTCTGATCGACATAACATCAGTTGAGAAGATAGTACTGAAGATGAAGCCGCGAAGACTTTGAAATCTGCGATCTACTTAGAAGACTACATATGAGGAGAGGTATGAAGCATTTTAATTTAATCATGAAAGATCATGTTGGTAACCATGTCACTAGCACAAGTGTTATCCGATAGGTATCAATATTATTTATATTAAATTAATGTTGGGAAGTAAACATTATGAGGTATTGACGATTTTTATTATTAATTTAACACTTCTCATAGAAGGATAAATTATATTTGAAGAGAAAAAATTTCGCCTAGACCGGGACTCGAACCCGGGACCCTTGGCTTTCTGGGCCAAGTGCTCTACCAACTGAGCTACCGAGGCGAGTTACGATCTAGACGCAAATTTTTCTCTTATGTACGTTGCGTCTAGATCGTAACTCGCCTCGGTAGCTCAGTTGGTAGAGCACTTGGCCCAGAAAGCCAAGGGTCCCGGGTTCGAGTCTCGGTCTAGGCGAAAATTTTTCTCTTCAAATATAATTATGAGGTATAATCATTAAAATTCATCGGAGAACATATTGTTTAAACAACTCACCTCATAGGATTCATGCTTCCATGATATCGCGATTCAAACACGGTCATGTTCATCTTCAGCCATAACTCCGACTGACGAAATTCTGTGCTGCAGCACTGAAGATGGCGACAATAGAATAGTCGACAGCCAAAGAATTTCGTCAGTCGGAGTTATGGCTGAAGATGAACATGACTGTGTTTGAAATCGCGATATCAAGGAAGCATGAATCCGATGAGGTGAGTTGTTTAAACAATATGTTCTCCGATGAATTTTAATCAATATTATTTATTTTAGGAATTCTCACTATGAGGTATATTCATTTAGGTAGAATTTTTTATCACTCACCTCATATTGTTCTTCTTATTTGACTATAAACTAGTTTCGGAACATAGTTCCTGTTCCATCCTCAGTATCGTCACGACCGTTGTTCTGTCGTCTTGAAGAGCCGTCCTTTGCTCCTTCCATTGGCAGACTGAAAAACCTCGAAACCAGGTCATTCACCCCGGAAATTTCAAAGTTCATCAATTTCTTCTTTTTGCTCTTTCGAATGTAGATCTTTTCCCGAACAGTAGAAAAACCAAAAGGACTTACTGTCTGGGAAAAGAACTACATTCAAAAGAGCAAAAAGAAGAAATTGATGAACTTTGAAATTTCCGGGGTGAATGACCTGGTTTCGAAGTTTTTCAGTCTGCCATTGGAAGGAGCGAAGGACAGCTCTTCAAGACGACAGAACAATGGTCGTGACGATACTGAGGATGGAACAGAAACTATGTTCCGAAACTAGTTTACAGTCAAATGAGAAGAACAATATGAGGTGAGTGATAAAAAATTCTACCTAATAGTACCAATATACGTACTTAGTAACTAGCAGTCTGTTGCAAAATTTAGACTGATACCTGGCATAGAATAGCCATAAAGTTAAAAAAACTATTCAAAATAATTCATCTTAACCCTACATTTCCCCGTTTTATCAAGAGTGAATTATTTTTAAGTGTTATTATTCATAAGAAAAATCATGTGATTGAATAGGTTGGTATCACAAACTGTAACAAAGAAATATTGATACAGTTGCAAACTTGTTTTCTGTTACAAAATTGAAGACTTGCCATTTGCACTAGTATAGCTTTTACATTACATTATAAAGTATGTGTTACATAGTTTTTTTGCAATCACCAATGCATGTTAGCATCAATAATAGCAGTAATAGCATATATCAAACATTGCAGAGATTTCTCTAAAATGTCTTTAACCTAGCAGCAGAAAATAGTTTATATTACAAATAATATTAAATATCATATTTTTTCTGCAAAATTTTATGCACATTTTACACAATAGATTTAAAAGCTCTTTTATATAATATGAAAAGGAATATTGTATAATTGTTAACAATTGTTTCAGTGATATTTTGTATAGACTGAGTTTGTTGGTGCATTCAAAGAAGAATATATTCAAAAAGGCAGTAATATGAATGCTAAATTACATTATAGGCCCACAGTTTGTACTTACCTCCATTTACCATCTCTTTAAAACTAGTAATACACACTTAGAATAAATGTTATGCCAACACTAGGGCCTAACTGCAATAATAATAAAATACTATAAAAAGCCGATAAAGGATAGACACATATACATGTGTGTTATACCAAAAAATAGGGCATAAATATTCACCCTTAAAATGCGGATTGAAGTCTAAATCAAAATATACATAAGTGCTTTATAGATAAAAAACTAGGGAAAAAATTATTATAAAATGACTATTTCACATCAATATATTTGTCAAACAATGAAGACACACTTACGAAATCTTATATAATATCAAAAACAACTTATTAGTTTCAACCAAATAGGAAATTCTTACGAAAACTTATATAACCCAAACACATTAGGAAGAAGTTAAAAACATCTTATATAACATGGCCATGGCATACTAGGAATATTACTACAGATGGGGCAAGAAAATAGGGTTACCATTAGCTTTAGGGGATGGTGAAAGGTAAAGATAATCATATAAAAGCCGGGATATTGAGTGGAAAAAGGCAGAAGGGCGGCGGAGCGAACGCGGCCCCCCGGCTGGGGGACGGTGGCAGCTACATTGGTAATATGTATCATTTAGCCATTTTCAGACTTAGAATTAAATATGGGACCAAATGGTCCAAGGAACTTAGAATAACGAACAAAGTTGAGTATTTTAAAATGATTGTTTTCTCTCTCTCTGAATTTTAGCACTTTAATATTTTGAATATTTTGACGTTTGACAATGTGGCGATTTCAGCTGTTTTAAATAACTTGTTTTATATGTTGCTGATCTAATATTTCTTTATGTTTGAATTTACTTTAATAAATTATGTTAATTTTTCGTTTACTGTGTTTTAACATGTTTAAATGTGGAATTCATCCTCAAAAACCAAGGCCAACCGCTCGGGCCAAAGACCACTTAAACAATGGTGGTCTTCACGCTATCAATACGGCGGGGCTTAACTGACCGCCTAGCGTAATAATAAATTTATTCCAATTTTCACAAGGTTAGATCATCAAAGAAATATTGATTTGGATATTATCTCTCTATGAAATATGTAAATTATACGATCTAAAGATTTCTGTAAGGAAAACGAAGACCATGGCTTTTAGAGGAAGAGATCCAGTGAGATCCAAAATTATTTTAGAAAATCAAAGTATAGAACAGGTGTCTAGTTTCAAATATTTGGCTGTGATGTTGGCTACAATGTGGAAAGAGATATTGACTCCAAAATAAATAAATTTCAGACGGGTGTGGAACAATACAGAGAACATTCAAAAATAAAATTAGAAAAGAAACCAAGATAAAAATGTATAATGTTATGGCGGTTCCCACAATATTGTATGGATGTGAAATTTGGGCTCCAGTGAAAAGACAGAAGGATAGAATACAGACGACGGAGATGAGGTTCCTAAGACAAGTAAATGGATGTACAAGACTTGATAGAATAAGAAATGAGGATATAAGAGAAGAATTGAAAGTACAGCCTTTATTGGATAAAGTCACGAATTACAGACAGAAATGGATTGATCACATGGATGGAATGAGTAAGGAGAGATATCCATTGTTAGCAATAAATTATCAAGCAAGAGGAAGGCGTGATGTTGGAAGACCTAGAAGACGTTGGGCTGATGCATTATGAAGTCGGAACGGGCAATTGCCTAATCCCTGGAGTGATGATGATGATGATGATGATATTATCTCTCTATCTGGGGTGAAAAGGATATCCCTGAAAAAAATTACTAGTTATAATAAAAGTTTGGGAATTATTACTCAAGTTATGAAACCATCCAATCCAATTGAGGGTCTTTCCACTTTTCAGCGGTTGCCCTTTTACCAGCCGGCTGCTGGCCCTTCACATCCACATGTGTCAATCACAGAGGTAGATGATCAACAGCCAGTGTAGGGGTGACATGTGGTTAGCATGTCGAGTCCGCCAGCCGTTATAGCTGGTTCCTCAACCTGGAGCCGCTACTTATTGTAGCTACCCAATTGCCTCATGATGCTGGGTGGGCACCGGTCTCATACTGGCCGAAATACCATGAGAAAATGTCTTCCCCCATGGAGACTCGAACCAGCGCAAGTCCCGTAGCTTTGCGCCAAGGCTTCCTACCTTAACCGCTTGGCTACGGCGCGGGACTTACAGAGGTAGATGATAATCAGCCAGTGTAGGGGTGAAATGTGGTCAGCATGTCGAGTCCCCCAGCCGTTATAGCCCTTGTACAAAAACACCCGATTATGTTTATATAACACTTTGGCTAGACCAGTGTTGACCTATGGTAGTGAAGCATGGACACTAAAAAAGACAACATGAAAGCAGAATAACTCACTACTGGCACTATCAAACCCGTAGGTTCATGCCCGCGCGGACATAAGCTCTCTATACATCCCTATCCTCGGCTAATGTTTTCCAATCACCCCCTGTATAATATACTTCCCTCAAATCATGGTTAAGGTTATTCTCTCACCTCATTCTTGGTCTATCAACAGGGTATTTCCCCTCTGGTTTTCCTACAAGAAGCTTCCATGCCTCTCTTCATTTCCCCATTCGTGCTACGTGCCCTGTCCATCGCAGTCTACGAGACTTAACTGTTCTTATTATATCTGGTTTCCTATTAAGATCATACACGTTGCTATTATGTAGTCTTCTCCATTTGCCTGTCAATCACTCTTTGGTCCAACATTTTTTCTAAGAACTTTATTTTCGAATACTCGTAATCTTTTTTCTTCCCTTAAAATACAGTCCATGCTTCACATCCATATAATATAACTGGGAGAATAACAGTTTTATATTTTTTTCAGTTTAACGTTTTTTTAGAAAAGTTCCTGCAGAAAATTTTACCCCAGTGGAACCCATATCCGCGTTTCTTGACAGTTGTATTTTTACGGTGAAGGATGGTCACTCTTTCTACCAAGGTACTTTTTTCGTCTGGCTTATCGTCTTCGACCTGTCCGGCATGGGTAACCCCATAGAGAAACTTCTGGGTAACCCTTTCGGCAGCAATGTTACCGCTGGCATAGCTCTCGGGGTTATTTAAGCACGCAAGCCACTCCACCACAAGACACAAAATGATGATAATAATAATGATGATGATGATGATGATAATAATAATAATAATAATAATAATAATAATAATAATAATAAACCAGAGTGCCTCTATGGAGCAGAAACATTAATTTTGACCAGAAAAAAATATATCGAAAATATAGTGAAAAAAAGAATGCAAAATTATAAGAAGGGTTTTAGGTCCACAAGTCATAGGTGAAGCATTTAGACTCAGAAGTAAAAAGGAAATAAAAATATATACATTCATAGTGATATTAGAAAACGAAGGTTAAAATTTTATGGCCACATTAAACGAATGAACTCAAATAGGCTTACAAAACAGATAATGGAATTCTACGAAAACAGCAGCAAAGCTCCAGTGGATACTATGAAGTGGATCGATGAAGTCAAAAATGACTTAAAATTGGCAGGAATTACTAAAGAAGATATCCCAAACAGAGATATATTTAGAATTAAGGTGAATAAGTGGCAAGTTGACCAAGAGGACAAACCGAAGAAAAAAACTGGAACAACTTGGACAGATGATAGAAAACAAGCACACAGCAATAGAATGAAAGAAATTTGGGCTCAAAGGAAACGCCTCTAAGTACTTTGCGTAGTCCTACATGGGCTCATCCACAATAAAAAAAATAGTAATAATTCGTTAACAATTTAAAATATCCGCCGCAACCCTCCAGTTAAAATCCAGCGACCCCTTATGGGGTTGCAACCTCCAGTTTGAGAACCGCTGGTGGAGGCAAATGAATTTAATTGAAGTTAAATGCTAAGTGTGTACCACTAGTTTCGTACTTAACTCATCCACGTTTGAAATGTTTTTAATATTTTTTATTATATAAGAGCTGTCCAATAAACAGACAACAATGGCATTTCGTACATTGTTTGCAATATTTGCGCAGCTTTCCATTTACAAGGCAATGTTACGAGAATAGAATATATTGCAATTTATTTATCGATTAGCTCTCACATACATTTGCATAAACAGCGTATAAATATATTAATATATAATATGATATATATATTTTTTAAGTGGCGCTGCTTGAAGCTTGTTCTAGGTTAGAACTGCTTTCTTTAATCAAAGCGTCATGCTCCGACGGAGATGTCATAACAGTGTGCAACCCATCCCCACTGCTGCTCACACTAACTCTGGGAGGCAGCGGGTCAGTAGCAGCCGTGTCTGCCACGCTGCTAACACTCCCATTTACAAGTCCCATCTCTGCATTCACCAATTCATCAAATTCGCCGTTTACTTTAACAGATTTCATCCCGTTTTGCATTTCAACCTGCGTATTCTTTTCATTGTCTGTGCTCGTCTGTGCAGGTCCTGCTAAACCCAGCGTGGAACCTTGCGACTCGTCTTTCTTCACTCGCTGGAGAAGTTGAATTCTGCGCCGCCGTCTCATGTACCATGGAAGTACGCAGCATCTTAGTCCGGTGAGGATGAAGCCGAGAACCATGAGGAAGCCACCTATTGCCATGAGGTAGTAGCGGTGTTGGTTCGCGTCTGCATTTGGTGTCAGTTGTACCAGCCCCACTATCAACAGAATGGCTCCGAGAAGCAGGGACACTACCACCAGATGCAGAACAGATACCTGGAAAACAATAACATATAATTTTACAAAACAAATCTGATTTCAGTTCAAATCAATAACACACAAACAGAATGGACCGAAATTAATAGGGGCGTAAGACAAGGATGTGGCCTCTCGCCATTGCTCTTTATCATATACATACATAGAATATTCCAAGATTGGCGACAGATGAGACATAGTTCTACCCAAATTAATAGAAACCATAAAATAGACTCCTTGCTTTTTGCAGATGTTTTGGTATTAATAGCTCCAACAGAAACAGATTTACAGTATTCTATACACAATTTTAATATAAGCGCAAAAAGGTACAATATGAAAATCAATACAAAGTAAACTAAAGTGATGGCCTTTTGTGGGAAATACCCTATACCTAGCAAAATTGTTTTGGATGATGAAATTTTAGAACGAGTAAACGAATTTAATTATTTGGGTTATAATTCAATATTTCAAGATGAGGCTGATGTATAAAAGAAAATCACAAATTTTACGAAAACAACGGGGATAATTAACGTAAAATGAAACCATCTTTAGTACAGAAGAATACAAGATTACGGCTTTATAAGGTTCTAGCAAGACCAGTATTAAAATATAGTAGTGAAGCATGGACAATACGAAGAAGAGACGAAAGCCGAATAACAGCAAATGAGATGCGATTTATGCGCTGTACAGCAGACTACATAAAGTGGGACCATAATAGAAATGAGGAAATCATGTAAGAGTTGGACGTAGAACCCATTCTTCACCATATACAAAACTACCAGAACAACTGGAAAGCCCATCTTCACGAATGCCGTCTCATAGAATTCCAAAAGCCATGCTTCGTTACTGCCCCCAAGGCAAAAGATCGCTGGGACGTCCAAAAAAGCGCTGGATGGAAAATTCCTCTTTGAGACCGTAACAGGCCACACGGCCTAATACTTGCATGGATGATGATGATGACAGAACAGTAGGCATTCCAACGTTAACATACGGGTCTGAGACTTGGCCTTTAACATCTCTGATAAACATAAAATTGAGACAATAGAAATGGGATTTTCGTCTAGCTGAACACTGTGAGAGAGATGAGTTTGGACATTTTTACGTGGTCCGGTTACCAGTCCAGACGCACAACCACATTCCCTAGTGGATCGGGGATTTATTTCGGAGTTTCCTTATCCTAGAAGGGTTCCTAACCAAATCTTTGGAGTCCCATCTAGCTTTTTTTTTCAAATGATATGCGGAACTATAAATAAAACATTAAAGAACAAAACAAAAACATACTAGATTGAAGTTTTATAAAACACTGGCAGTTCCTGCATTACTTAATGGGAGTGAAACTTGGGTAATGACCAAAAAATTACAAAGTAGAATACAAAGCGTAGAAATGAACTTCCTTGGAAGAGCAAAAGGCTGCACAAGATTGGATCGGATACAGAATGAAGATATAAGAACGGAGTTAAATATATATACACACTGAATGATAAAATGAAGGAATATAGAGATAAATGGTTTAGACATGTAGAAAAGAATGAATGGAGCAGGATTACCAAGAGCAGCATTTAACTACAAGCCAAGAGGTTCAAGGAATGTAGGAAGGCTAGTGAAAATATGTACAGAACAACTGTGAGGCGAAACATGCAATTTGCCTAGCCCGTGAAGTGAAGAAGAGGAAGAAGAAGAAGAAGAAGTGTTAAGGCCTACATTTCGTTTCACAGCTCAAAGATGGAGTATGTGTTTTCACCTAGATGGCGGTCATGTAGAATCCATCCATAGTAATTCTGCCCGAAGGCAGGTCCTTCACTGCAATCATAGCATGCTTGCAGCTTTACTAGGGAATTGTAGGTGTGGTAGCTTCCCGTTGCTTTCCACACCGGTGAAGAATGATGATGATAATAATGATAAGGATGATGATGATAGCCATATGATTTCGGGGACCGTTTGGGCCTTAAAGTTTTCCTGACATTTGTCTTACAGGTGAAGAAAAACTGCCCCGACCGGGCCCGCTGCGTGAGAAGGCAGCACGTTACCTCGAGACCACAGCGGTGGACTTCTCTGGAAGAAATTTCAAGGTAGATTTTGGCATTGTTGACAGTTCCCTTGTCAGGCAGTAGCCGGCAGATAGGCCAAGGACCTTCTAAGCCTGTAGTTAGATAGAGTTTAGTTAATTAAGAAATTAGAATTTAATAAAGAGTTCCAGAAGTGAACATTTTCATGGCTCATGCAAAGAAAGGAAAATTATACTAAAATATCTTCAAAATGGCGTAAATATTACTACTACTGTTACCTATGAAACTAACTAACTAACTAACTAACTAACTAACTAACAATATTGAACCCTTAGGTTCCGCTGGCAGAGTTAAAGCCATAAGACCTTCTCTTCCACAGTAGAATATGTGTAAAACTTTACAAAGACATTGATTCTTCACTCACTGCCTTCCACCATTGAAATGGATAGACACTCTGTATATCTTAGAGTTATGTAAATGTTCTTACCTTCCCACCTATGTAAAACTCTCGTGGTGCGTCGTCATTTTGCGTTGGTGGACTTTGTAAAGGGCTTGGTGTAGGTGAAGATCCTCTACTTGGCGGCGAAGGGTGTTTCAGACCATATCCTCCCAGATACAGTTGACTTGGTCGTTTCGTTCGCTTTTCTTGTTTCCGGCGTTCGTGGCGCACTGCCACAGCTGGCATGGCCCCAATCATTGTTACACCTGACAACAAACAATACTGCATCAACAATATTAGAAAATGACAACATTTATAACTCAGCGCCGTTTAAGGCATGATGCAGAGCTACGGAGTGAATCATAAATATGGCTATACGTTTGATCGCGTTGTGTGATGAAAATATTACCATTACAGGAAATATGAAATTACCATTGGAAAGGCAATTATTCAAATTACAACAATGGAATAAAACAAAACAGTGTAGAACTTACGTCATTAGTCAAAATGGCGTTGAATATGCAACAACAAATTACAATTTCTGCATGGGCAATAACGTATGCTAATGATCGTGAGGTCGCAAGACGGGCAAGACGTGAGTTTAACGTAGCATTGCAGCCATCGACTGTGGGGAAGCGGAGAAATCGACTGTTGGAAACGGGAAGGATGCAGAAAATCAAACCTCCTGGAAGGCCTTGTATTAACACGGATGCAGAAAAAACGAAGAGAATTGTGGAGGCTTTCGACGCTAGCCCACAAAAATCAACCCGCCAAGCTGCACGTGAGCAGTGATTTGTTTTGTTTTGTTCTATTGTTGTAATTTGAAGGATTCCCTTTCCAATCATAACAGCTTATTTCCTTTAATAATAATATTTTCGTCACAAAATGCGATCAAACGTATAGCCATATTTCTGAGTCACTCTGTAGAGGACCAGCGCTGGTTCGAGTTCTCATTGAGGAAGAATTTTTTTCATGGAATTTCGGACAGTATGGGATCGGAGCCAATCCAGGATTATGAGGAATTTGGGTAGCTACAATAAGTAACGGCTCCAGGTTACCAGCAAAACAGACTGGAGGATTCGATACGCTGACTACATGTCACATTTATAGTGACTGTATGATCATCCATATCTGTGATTAACATATGCGGATCTGACAAGAGAATTTTCAACCATTGCATGGTGAAACCTACCTTGAAATTTCTCCCAGAGAAGGCCGTGTAAAAAATCTGCCGTTTTTAACTGCAAGGTACAGAAATAAAAACCAGAATTCAGCAATGGCAACCCACTGTACGGGGCAGATAGACTCCCTGCTTGAGTAAGAACGGAGTGAAGTGAGGCGGAACGCGGCGCGGACGGCAGATAGTGAAAATTATTCAGAATTATCCAAACTACCAATCACGAGTTGTATTACTTCAATAGAGTTCCAGAAGTGGATTTTTATGCCCTGCTATTAAAAACGATAGATCATTTTTTGGACATGGTCTTGGTACATCACAATGCTTCTCTGGAAGATTTTTTTTTTTTGCAAATGCCGCAGGTTGTCTTTCGACATTCCTGGTGTTCTCTCCTGGCATGGCGTACTTGTAATCCACTTCTTAGGTTGGGGCGCCTGGAAGGCGGGGTTACGTTGCCCCGATTATATGATGGGTGATGATGATAATGGTGCGCCAGGAGAGTCCCTAATCCTAAGCTTAACCTAAGATGAATATGAATGATGATGATTGCGATGGCCATATGATTTCAAGGACCGTTTGGGCTTTAAAGTTTTCCTGACATTTGTCTTACAGGTGAGAAAAAACCCCGATAAAAACCTCACCCAGAAAAACTATACCCACGCGTCCGGAGATCTAACCCGGGGCCGCTGCGTGACAAGGCAGCACGCTACCTCGAGATCACAGCGGTGGACTTCTCTGGAAGAAATTTCAAGGTAGATTTTGGCATTGTTGACAGTTCCCTTGTCAGGCAGTAGCCGGCAGAGAGGCCAAGGACCTTCTAAGCCTGTAGTTAGATAGAGTTTAGTTAATTAAGGAATTATAATTTAATAAAGAGTTCCAGAAGTGAACATTTTCATGGCTCATGCAAAGAAAGGAAAATTATACTAAAATATCTTCAAAATGGCGTAAATATTACTACTACTGTTACCTATGAAACTAACTAACTATCTAACTAACAGTATTCAACCCTTACGTTCCGCTGGCAGAGTTGAAGCCATAAGACCTTCTCTTCCACTCAACCAGCGAATAGTAGGATTATACAAAAAAATAATAACTTATTCAACTTTTATAGGATTCATGATGTGTTCCGTTGAGGTATTATTCAAAATTAAAATATAAAATTATGGAATATTCACCTGAAAGATCCGTCTCCTCAACTTAATTAATTATTTAACTGTAGCGCTTTCGGGACTTGTCCCATCATCGGCAGGATTCAAAACTGCCGATGATGGGACAAGTCCCGAAAGCGCTACAATTAAATAATTAATTAAGTTGAGGAGACGGACCTTTCAGGTGAATATTCCATAATTTTATATTTTAATTTTAAATACTTATTACAATTTAAAAATATTATTATTTATATTCATGCATAGTGTTCTGCTCAAGAGCAGGCCTTTCACTGCAAACTCAGCATTCTCCATCCACTCTTTCCTTAACTCAGCTTTCCCTTTTTTGTATCTGCATACAAACCATTTATTTTAATATTGTCTATCATCTGACATCTTTTACTGCATCTAACTTTCTTTCCGTTGACCATCCTTCTAGGGCATCCTTCAGCAGGCAGTTTCTTTTCAGCCAGTGGCCAATCCAATTTCTTTTCCTCTTGTTTATGAGTTCCAGCATTGTTCTTCTTTCGCACACTCTGTCTAGCACATCTATTTATATAAACTAAACTAAACACAATGTGGATGAGATCTAATATTAGCTAATTCTAACAACATATGGAATAATATAAAATAAAAGAAAGTAAGTAAAACTTCGTAGGTGAATATTTATAGATCAACACAAAATACTGAATATAGTTGTTATGCAGGTAGTATTTCCATTGTGTGGAACTTAAGATATCAGTTAATTTGTATTTAAATAATGATAGTGATGGGAAGTGAGTTCCATGCTCTAGTCATAGATATTGTGTAAGATTCAGAGTATAGACATGTCCTATGCTGTAGTATAAAAAGTAAAGAAGTATCTTGTGATCTTGCTCCTAAATTGTGGTGAAGCGATAACACTGGTCAACATGATTTTTGTCTCATTAGTACCAATAGTTGTACTTAATGCAGTTTTTTATAGTGTTTTCAAATATGTATTCGGAATTTCTCCATCACCCACAGTTTTTTATTTCAATTTAAATTAATGGATTTAAATTATTATTTTTTAAATAATAAACATGAAAAGGATTGCGTCAAAATCAAAACATACAGTGGTGTACCCTGACTTGCAATCTGCAATGAGACCAGTTCCACACTGCGAAGAATTGCCCATACCAAAGCCTCCAGAACACGTGACATTAGATGAAGAGAGCTCAGATTCTGATGGAAGTAAGGAAGAAGAAAAAACAGATTTTGGTGATACAACTTTTGAACAAAGCTGTTCATCTGAGCCTCATTTATTGACTCAAGAAGATCTTAACGCTCTCATACGAGATTTAAAGTTATCCAAAAACCAGTCTGAAATGCTTGGTTCCCGGCTAAAATGATGGAATCTTCTTTAAACCTTGCGTGATGGAGGAAAACCGATATCATATTTGAATTCAGGAGAAAAAATACTATGACAATCGCATATTTTTCTTCCTGAGACAAAAGAAAGTTTATTTTTGTTGCTCAGTTTTATTCTCTGATAAACAACTTGGTAAATGTGTGCAGAATTTGGAATAGCAAAACAAATAAATGCAGAGTTCTTCTGTCATTTAGGCGTAGCCATTGCGAATTCCCAGCTAGTTTAAGCAGGAGCCGCCACTGGTAGGTGGACGTCTGGCATAGAATCCCCAGATGTTTTATCGCAATGTTACAATTGTGTGTCACATCGTATGTATTGCAGTTTTTTTTCCTTCCTGAAATTTAGAAGTAATACTTTTTATTTTCAGATGGTTTTTCAGAACACATTTATGACATGCAGGTAAAAAGTGATGCGTAAATATTCAGAAGCCATCTTGTCTGTCAGGGTTATGTTAAATGTCTATATATGAGATGTTCCCATATACAAAATTGGTTGAACCACGAATTGAAATATTGGTACACGTCAAACAGTAACTCTTTTCCCTAAATATTCAAGTTATATATTATATTGGGGATTCTAGCGCAGATATCAGTCTACAGTTATTCATAAGTAATGCCACGAGTGATTTCCAAATTATCGATAAATTCACGACTCACGAAGTGAGGAGTGATTTTATCTAGAGAATTTAGAAATCAAGAGTGGCATTTGTTAGGACTATTTAACGAATAAAATTAAGCTGTTTACTCACAAATCATTATTTAAATATAGTTATTTCAAAATGTTTATATATTTAATGTAAACGGCGATGTTTGAAAACAAATGATATTGGTACGCTTCATCTGCTTCTTTTGTTCATCACTGCCATAGAGAAACTTCGAACATCACTGCAACCAGATCATATTATTTATTGCCAAAGGAACGCAATATTGTAAGAATGCACTCTAGTGGAAAAAAAATGAAACACATCAAACTGTATATTAATTTATTTGTGATGTCCTATGATAATTATATTTTTCTGGAATGTTATTACCTGGGAAAAATACATTTAAAAAAGTGCAAACAGTGGGTTTTTTTTGGTGGAATAATCAATTGCTATAAATGTTTTTATATTAACTCCCGCATGCGCTACGTGTTGACATTCATGCACTATATATACTATTTGGTAGCCGTATTTTCTTAAAGAGTCAGTCACTGCAAAATAATGCTGTGACCTATTCAGAATGTTAAAAAGGAGGTGCTTTCTTTATTATGATAAACTTTAGTTGGTAAATTCTAGGCGAAACACGACTGTGATTGGTTGTAAATAAAAACTCATTGAAATATGCTTGGTCATTGACTCCCATTTGGGGCATGTGTTAAATAGTAAAAAAATTGTTTAAAACGGACAAATTATTGTAGTAGTAAATGAATAATCATTTAGATTTCTATTCGAGACGTTATCTACTCAGTCCCCTCTACAAGTTTGTATTGGGAATTTACCAACATTCTGGCTGAAGTATGGAGTAAATAAATAATAGTTTAAAAAACTAAAACAACACGCTTTATTAGAAAACCGAATTAAAAAATGAAAAATAATTTTAATTTCCAACACGCTTGGGATAAAATTAAAGTGGTCTACAAAAAAATCATCTCCAACACATCTAGAATAAAACTAGAGTTATCTACAAAAAATAATTTTACCATCAAAAGCGTGGGGTGTTTTTACATTTTCTTCTTAGAGACTTTACTTTTAACAATATCTGTTTATTATCAAATATATTAATTGATATAGAGCATCTCACGCTTTTGATGGTAAAATCATTTTTTGTTGTTGATAACTCTAGTTTTATTCTAGATGTGTTGGAGCTGATTTTTTTGTTGATCACTTTAATTTTATCCCAAGAGCGTTGGGAATTAAAATTATTTTTAATTTTTTAGTTCGGTTTTTTAATAAAGCGTGTTGTTTTAGTTTTTTAAACTATTATTTATTTTTTATTTTTAATATTTTACAGAATAACATAAAAATGTAAATATCTTTAAATTCGGTACTATTGTAGTATGAGGTAAAAGTAATACTCTACTAAAAAAAAAATCCCCGGGCCGGATTTGAACCAGCGATCTATGGTTACGAAATTATATACCACTACAGTCCACCGCTATATCAACTGAGCTCTTACAACGATTGAGTAAGAAGTTGATAAGTCCGCAACCTATTATACCGGTTTTTATCATTTTGATTTTCTGCTGATTCTGTAAAAATAGAGCTTAGCCCTTAAATTGGTAATGTATCTTATAGGATACATAAATTAGTTAATTTTATTTAATATTTTAATAAAACAGAAGAAAACGAACGAACAAAAATTACTTAAATGTGTAACCTATAGAATAACGCAATAATAACAGTTATGTATGATATCGTTTTCAGTGCTGTCCGCAACATTCAAATAACTGACACGAAAAATGAGTGCTTTGCCAATTTAGGGGTTAAGCAATACACTTATGGCACTCAAGATGGATTTTTGATGATCTTACTAACTTGTTAGAGAAAAATATTATATAAAACACCAAACATTCAAATAAGAATAGCTGAGGAAGGAGATAGGATAGCGAATAACTACTAAAAGTTAACACACTATTGAATAACACTAAGAAATTCGAGCTGGAAGTAAACATCAATAAAACTAAATATGTGTTCACACATAGAAATACATTATATAATGGAAATGGACAGTTAATGACAAATGAGGGAAATTTTGAAGAAGCGAATGAATTCAAATATCAAGAACTACAATTACAATCAGAAATAAGATGCACAAAGAAATTAAACATAGGCTCAACCCTGGAAACCCATGCTGTTATGCAGGTATCGCCCCAACTTTTTCAATAAAACACATAATTATTATTCTCCCCTGCATTGTTACCAATCTCCCCTTGTATAATATCAATAAAATGTTTATTTCTGGGATTATCTTTTAATTTAATTTGTGCTAAAAGGGATTAGCCTATATGATCAAGAAACACGAAAGGAAAAAGTAATTCCATTTCACGTCTCCTATGTACTGCGTGCAACTTAAGCCAATAATCACCATCATTATAAAGTAATGTATCAATACATTTCTGTTAGAAAATATTTTCTTCTGAGAAAACTATAAATTTCCGGTCCAAAAATGCATAAGACATTTCTATTATATTTACCACAAGGAATTCTTATATAAAGTTTATGTATTACTACTTTTACCCTGTATATATATATATATATATATATATATATATATATATATATATTCTAGATTTTCGCGGATATAGGTGTACCGAAATGGACATTTCGATGCAGGAATTACGTCTTACTGCGCAAACTATACGTCATCGCGTCTCCATCTCGAGTGTCATCTTTATGAACAGTGCCAAATGCTGTCATATCTATCCCTTCCCTTCCTAGTGCGCACCCTGTGCTATCGCGCACTCCCCCCTCTCCCCGTGAACTCTCATAAATAGCTGTGTTTTGTAACATCGAATCATCATCTACTCAGTCATCATTGGAGTCTGGTCAGAGCAGCTCAGGAGAGCTGGTTTTGTTTGTTTAGTCCAGTAAGCCAGGGTGGGGACGCTAGGACAGTATTTCCCCCAACCCGAGGCTGGACTAGAGTGAGTGATAATGTATGTATGTATGTTGATTTATATCATATTTTATTTTTGTATAGATGATCTACTATGATTTCTTTTCTTTGTAAATCGAATATTTATTTATTTATCTTTATATTATATCTGACTATATTTTGACTCGCATTAAAAGCTTTAGTTGTGCTTTTTTACTTATGCCTATTCATTCAGTAGTTAGCATAAGTCAGATATCAAAGTCAAATTCCAAAAGCTTGCTCAAGCGTGTGTTAGTTCCTTTATCCCAAAGCTTCCACGATTGTATTTTATAACTTAGAAAACTTACATATTGGGAGAATTTAGTAAAGAAAGTTGAATTCCTCTTTGCCTCTATGGGCCCGGGCAAAGATGTCACAATTTGAACAATCTATGCTTTCCAATCAAAATAGTAAGCAACAATATATATCGGTAGTAGAAGCGAGGTTAAATATCTATACTATGCCACAAAAATGGTTTGCCGAGCGTGGTTAATTATAATAATTCGCCACATAGGTATGATTAAACTAAAGCATATGATAATATTCCTAAAAAAATGTTATGGGAAACTTTAGACTATTCTAACATTACCCAAGGGCCTCTCGAGGCCTGTCGTGGGATCACTTTACACTTTTACCAAAAGATTAATGGAAGATCAATTTCGAAAATAAAAGTTCGAATTCATATAACAGAAGGATTTACTATTAAAAAATGTTTAAGGAAAGGTTGCAGTTTATCTCCAACTCTACTAAAAATTTATCTTGAAAGAGTACTAAGAGATTGGAGAAAAAAATGTCAAAAAATGGGCATATACCAATCCAAAATACACATGTATATATACTCAATTTTGCAGACGCCAGGTACTAATAGCACAAGACCACGATGACATAGAATACATGGCAAAAAACTAAAAGAAGAATAAGAAAAATGGGGACTTTATATAAACATTGAGAAAACTAAATATCTGTGTATAGGAGAAGAAGTGGAAAATATAAATTTCAACAATGGAGAAGAACCAAAACCTAGTATTGAATGCACTTATCTAGGAACAAAATTAGACCATTCAGGCGATAACACAGTGGAAATTAAAAGTAGAATCGCATAAACAAAACAAACAATAAATGCTTTAAACTCTGTTTGGTGGAGCAAAAATATTACAAAAAATAGAAAATTACAAATATATCAAACCATAATTCAGAGAATTTTAACATATGGTGCTGAAGTTTGGCAAATTCATACAAAGGAAATGTAAAGAATTTTAAGTACAGAAATAGATGTTTTAAGAAGATCAGCTGGAAAATCTAGATGGATAGAATACGAAATAAAGAAATAAGGGAAATTATGGGTGTGCAAGAGGAGCCGGACATCATAGACATTATAGAAAAGAAAATATACAGTGGTATGGCCATGTCAAAAGAATGCCAGAGCAAAGATTGCCTAAAATTGTTATGGAATGGATCCCAATGGAAAGGAAGAAGAGAGGAAGACCGAAGAAAACTTGGATAGAAGAGGTACAAGCGGCTATGAACATCAGAGGATTGGAGGAAGATCAATGGAGGAATGGCGTTTGGTTTCCAAAGACGGCGGCAGCTGCCATGATACCGGATGATGATGATGATGATAATAAGTATGATTCAGAGTTTTTTTTTTTTTTGGGTTTTCCGCGTCATAGATTCAAGGTTGGCCTCTGGCCACTAATTCCGACGATTCGACATGATTCCGCATACCATTATCATAAGTAATGCCACGAGTGATTTCCAATTTATTTAGAGGATTTGGAATTCAAAAGTAGCATATGTTAGGATATTTAACAAATAAAATTAAGCTGTTTACTCATAAATCATTATTTATATATAGTTATTTTAAAATATTTGTGCCGATTGTCTAGAAAAAGTGGGAGCCTTAACCTCCTACTACCCCAAGGGCCTCCGGGCCTGTTGTGGGATCACACTATATATTTAATGTAAACGGCGATGTGACTCCAAAATAATGCTCTGGCCTGTTCAGAATATTAAAAATGAGGAACTTTATTTATTTTGGTAATGAAAATTCGATAATTATCGAGGTGAGACACGACTGTGATTGGATTGGTTGTAAAACAAAATTCATTGAAACGCGATTGGTCATTGACTCTCATTTGGAGCATTAGTTAAATAGTCAAGGAATGATAGGTTTGAATCATTGGTTTATGTATGTTTAACTATATTAGACCTATACTATTGACTCAATAGTTTTATTCCTTCAGAATTCGCTAAAAATCGGACTATAAATTCGACTTACTGAGGAATTCGCTTAGTTTCCGCAGTTCCTGCGTGAAGGACTTTTTGTTTTACAGAATATATCTTTCCTTTCTTAACCCTTAAGTTAGAGAGGAAGTTCCCCCAAAAGAAAGTTTTTTTGTTGTTGTAAGGATATATTATTCTAGATCGTAAACTTGCAATAGGCCTAATGAAATTATAAATAGATTAGCATTAGAGATTTTAGAAATAAGCGAGTATAAAAATGGAGAAAGAGAGCGGAAAGAAAGCAAGTGTTTGGAATGTTAAAAACTTACCTTCTTAACTTTTCAATTCCGTCTCATAACATGGGATTCGGGTGAAATGATTCGAGTCCATCTACAAAATAAAAGTGAGTCGTCAAAAACAATAATAATAAAAATAATCATACAAAATAATACAAATTAAATTAAATTAAATTACAAAATTTTCAATCTCGGGGCTAGCAGAGGTGGTTGAGTACAGTTTTTAATTACCAGATTGTGCACCAGATTCCTGCATTAAATATTGCAAACCTCTCCACAGTATATATGTTGAGAAGGCATGTGGTATTGTTGATTGCGATTCGTCCATCTTATGACGAAGTTAAGCCTGGCTACTAAGGTATTACTAGGACAACGAAGGTCGGTAAATTTTGTTTAGAGATCTATTTTTTTCAGGATTAAGGGAACCGAATGGTGAGAATGTTGAAAAAATGTATTTTTTGTTTATTTACTTTTTAATAACTATGATTCTTTAGGATCATTTTCATAAGTAATGCCACGAGTGATTTCCAAATTATCGATAAATTCACGATTCACGAAGTGAGGAGTGAATTTATCTAGAGAATTTGGAAATCAAGAGTGGCATTTGTTAGGACTATTTAACGAATAAAATTAAGCTGTTTACTCACAAATCATTATTTAAATATAGTTATTTTAAAATATTTATATATTTAATGTAAACGGCGATGTTTGAAAACAAATGAGAAACGATAGGCACGCTTCATTTGCTTCTTTTGTTGATCACTGCAATCAGATCATATTATTTATTGCCAAAGGATCACAATATTGTAAGAATGCATCCTAGTGGAGAAATTTATAACCAACATTATAGGTATTAATTCATTTATGATGTCCTATGATGTAAATATGTCAATTATATTTTTTCTGCAACTATATTTCCTGTGAAATTATTCGTTTAAGAGAGTGCAAACAGTGGTTTCTTTTTTTGTGGTATAATCACTTGCTACAAATGTTTTTATATTAGGCCCTATTTCCATCATGCGCTATCTGCTGACATTCATGCACTACATATACAATCTTGTGCCCTCAGGGGTCCTCATCTAGGGGATATGTGGATGGCGACCACAAGGTGCCCAAGCTGAGCAAAACATTTCTTCCACTTACTTGTGTTTTGCACTCTTTTAACTTTACTATCTAACCTCTCTTTGGTTAACTCTTGTTTTTTTCGACCCCGACGCTATTAGGGCATCCGAGGGCTAGGGAGTCTTTCCTTTCTTCCATTTCTTCTTTCCTTTATTTTCTTTTCTTCTCCAGAAAAGCCTGACCAGAGGCTATAAGATGGCAGCCCCATCACTGGTCTTGCCTTCCTTTGGCCAGCAACCAATCGAAGGGACTATTATTATGCTTTCAAGTCTTATACAAGTCTTATACGAGAAAAGATATACAATCTGGTAGCCGCATTTGTTAGAGAGTTAGTCACTGCAAAATAATGCTATAACCTGTTCAGAATGTTAAAAAGGAGGAGCTTTCTTTAATATGATAGACTTCACTTGATAAATTCGAGACGAAACACGACTGTGAATGGTTGTAAATAAAAACTCATTGAAACGTGATTGGTCATTGACTCCCATTTGGGGCATGAGTTAAATAGTCATGTAAAACATTTTATTGTTGGAGTAAAATCGAGTCCGTGACGTAAGAGTTTAAACACCCCTGCACGTGTGGTCAGTATTACTACTTAAACTTAATGTTTTTTTTCTGTTTCCATTTTTTGACATTTTTCAAAACTTAAAATGCTCCTTACGATGTCCCGCGCCGTAGCCGAGCGGTTAAGGTAGGAAGCCTTGGCGCAGAGCTACGGGACTTCCGCTGGTTCGAGTCTCCATGGGGGAAGACATTTTCTCATGGTATTTCGGCCAGTATGGGACCGGTGCCCACCCAGCATCGTGAGGCAATTGGGTAGCTACAATAAGTAGCGGCTCCAGGTTGAGGAACCAGCTATAACGGCTGGGGGACTCGACATGCTAACCACATGTCACCCCTACACTGGCTGTTGATCATCTACCTCTGTGATTGACACATGTGGATGTGAAGGACCAGCAGCCGGCTGGTAAAAGGGCAACCGCTGAAAAGTGGAAAGACCCTCAATCGGAAAATGCTCCTTACGATGCAATTTTTATGCTGTCAAAATGAAATTTTGTAGTTACATTCCCCAATATATGCTAATTCAAATTTGCTATGCAGTTACTAGTCTAAGACACATGTGTTCTTTTAAATTGAGGTGGAAATGCATGAGAGCCGATAATATATATATATATATATATATATAAACGAAAAATAAGCAGTAATGTAGTAACATCTCTTTATGATGTATTGACGTAGACTTTCACGGCCGGAGTTGCTATGATGATCTTGAAGAAGATTTTCGGGCTGTAGGTTGCTTTTTTCTTTCGTACTTTTTTCTGTCCGGCTCTGACTGATTTGGTCTTTTAGCATTTTATGTTTTTTTTAATGTATGGGGAGCTGGCCCACAGCATAAACCCCCAACCTGGAGGACCAGGAAAATTTCTGTCTGGGTTTTCCTCCCATAGCCTTTGAAGATCCCTCTTCACCGCAAGGCAGCGTTTCTCTATTTCCCTTAGAGATAGGGTTGCCTCTTCCGCCAGATCCGCCGTGTTGAAGGACTCCTTCTGCGCCGACTCTTCCATTGAGGTCTTCACCGTAACCCTGGCTGGGGGCCCTTACAGAGTACTTACTGTCAGTCGGAGCCAACTGAACCCTGGTTTTTTAACGAGGTTGTTACTCCTGCCCCTCCTCCTTTCTCATCCGGGCTTGGGACCGACCATTTACAATGATTTATATATTTTTTGTAACGATTACTTCAATATATTTTTCTATGATATGTAACTACACACTTAGCATGAAGACGTGGCAGCCATATTAATTTTAACGAATATTCTACGCAACAACAAAGAACGTATTCCAGTGCAGCCAACATAGAGTATGTACTAATTAACTGTACACATATACTTCAGAATTTCATAACTTACAATTTATTGTTGGACGTTGCATTCTTTCACGTGTTACAAGAGTGCGTAATTTGCGTTAGGTTAGTTTTTAGGTTGGTCTTTCACAGTTAGAATACTTAAATTGCGTTAGGTTAGCTTTTAGGTTAATTAAATATAGTGTATATGTTGCCTGCATCCCGTGATTCCATAGTGTAAACAGCTTCGAGTTTGTTGGCGCATGCGCATGGTGTATGATTGGAACTTGGAAAAAATTCGTATCACACGTTGTAAAGTATTTCCTTTTTAACCCATTCGCCTCAGAAGACGAGGTACACTCGCTGGCTGTTAAATGACCTTCAACTCAGAAGACGAGATACACTCGTTTCACACTGCCTTTAATATATTTTGCAATATTTTGTACATCCCTTGACGAGTAATCTTTCGTTAACATTTATAAATAGCAGAAGAATGTGTTTTGGCATTCACCCTTATTGTGATCTTATATACCGTTATCTTTGTTTGTTTTGAAAATCGGAAAATAGACAATTTAAGTTACGGTGATTTAAATCCGCTTTCTAGGGAAATGCATTGAGCATTTAAACCTGAAGCGAATGGGTATTAAGTATTTGTTTTTGTATTTATTAAATATAGAATAATACATATTACAACTACAGTGCGATCAGTATAGCACTGGACAGCAGACGCGGGGATTTCACTATACACTGCTGACGCACTCGCGGCGGGGAACGGATCGCGGTGAAACAACTACACACATTTTCGTAACTATTTTACAAATTGTCGTATTTACCAACTTTATTGAAGCAGGTGCTGGAACTGTTCACCTTCGTTGTCCATACATTTTTGACACCTCTTTATAAAATGTGTTGTACAGATTATGGACTGTTGAACGTGGGGGAATGTTTACACCCGGGGAATCGTGTTTCAAAAAGTATTCGTACTTGGCTGGCAGACTAAGTTAACAAATACTGATCATAAATAAATACACGTTGTTCAGTAGAAAATTATTAGCCATTATACAGTTTATATTTTACACTTATACACACGTCATTCAGTTTACATTTATACACGCTTGTTTTATCATCATCATCATCATCATCACTCCAGGGAATAGGCAATTGCCCGTTCCGACTTCATAAAGCATCAGCCCAACGTCTTCTAGGTCTTCAAACATCACGCCTTCCTCTTGCTTGATAATTTCTTGCTAACAATGGATATCTCTCCTTACTCATTCCATCCATGTGATCAATCCATTTCTGTCTGTAATTCGTGACTTTATCCAATAAAGGCTGTACTTTCAATTCTTGTGTTATATCCTCATTTCTTATTCTATCAAGTCTTGTACATCCTTTAACTTGTCTTAAGAACCGCATCTCTGCCGTCTGTATTCTATCCTTCCGTCTTTTCACTGGAGCCCAAGTTTCACATCCATACAATATTGTGGGAACCGCCATAACATTATACATTTTTATCTTGGTTTCTTTTCTAATTTTATTTTTGAATGTTCTCTGTATTGTTCCACACACCGTCTGAAATTTATTTATTTTGGAGTCAATATCTCTTTCCACATTGCAGCCAACATCACAGCCCAAATATTTGAAACTAGACACCTGTTCTATACTTTGATTTTCTAAAATAATTTTGGATCTCACGTCTGTTTTATAAGATAACAATTTTAAAATTGAAATAACTTATACACACGCCATTCTGTACACAAGGAAAAGCGAGCGAGCACCTTTATCCATTCGAAGCAAACGATCTGACTGCGACAGTGAACGCGTGGGATGTGCTTGTATACTGCTGAGTCTGCGTACTTTTCACGTTCCTTGTCTGAACGTGTATGCCTTCGTCACAGCACAGCACAAACCCCCGCGTCTGCTGTCCAATGCGATACTGATCGCACTGTATTCGTACTGGATGACAGAGTTTAGACACAATAAAACATGTTTTTTTAAAATAAATACTTGCAATAAGGTTATAATAAGTCTTTATTAATTGAAAGCAATATATACAAAAGTCATATAGAAAAAATTAGCATAAGAATGTTTTTATGATCATGAGAAGGTGGCCATGCATACTAACGCAGTGTGTATGATAGCATCCTCTAATGAGCAGCGCACAGTAAGAATTCACAAACAGCGACAGTCATGGATAGACATTAAAATGCTTTCAGGAAAATCTAGTTTTCTCCGAGAGCAAGTTAATTCTGCATCCTAGTGAAAATTTAATATCTAACAGCATGTAAAACATCAGGAAACCTGAACACATCAAATATACCCGTAATAAACTCCAATTTACTGAAATACTGCCATTTTTACACAAAATAACAAAAATACAACTGAAAGATGTGTTCGATTCACAAAAATAGATGCAACTAAGCAGAATTGTAGGCTTTCACAGCCAGTAACTTGACTTCCGGGCTGATGACCGTGGTCCAGTTTTGTCTAAACTAGATGTAGACATCTTCAGGGGATTCTGAGTGCTCTAGTCACCTATAAATAGGGACACAGTTTCCAACGCCCAACCAGTCTGCTGCCGACAGTTGAGTTCACAGAGAGCAATCAGAATCTCCTGAAGATTTCTACCGCCGTAATAGACGAAACGTTGAAACAAAATTGAATCGCTGAGTTGAAAAGGGAAGAAACTCCAAGAACCCTACTTTTGAGAAAACCTTTAAAAACTACATAATTTTTTACAGCTTGCTCTCGTAAATTTTTGATCAATTACAATATTGATCCTCTTCGTACACAGAATGCAAATATAGCAAGAAATAATAATTTCTGTGTTACATACGTGTTTTATTGCTCTTCGAAGGCAGTAGAGTTTCTTCCCTTTTCAACTCAGCGATTCAATTGGACTACAGATACTTAGTCCGGAAGACCAAATTAATAAGAGTCATAGATGCAAGTTTCACCAATTTATAGAACAGTGCTTGTTGCGTTAAATTGTTAAGGGGCAATGAAAACCATAGTACAGCATTTCACAAAACAAAAATCTGTGACCACATTATTAATTATGTATTCTTTCAAATCTCATGATGCTAAATAAATAAGGGCAAATCTGCAATATCAAAATTAAAAGCTCTTTTATAGGAACAGAATATGAGTTCTAAAACAAAAACAAACATTTTAAATACAATAATAAAGGAACAAAATTAGACCATTCACAGTGGAAATTAAAAATAGAATCGCACAAACAAAACAAGCAATAAATGCTTTAAACTCTGTTTGGCGGAGCAAAAATATTACAAAAAATAGAAAATTACAAATATATCAAACCATAATTCAGAGCATTTTAACATATGGTGCTGAAGTCTGGCAAATTCCTACCAGGGAAATGAAAAGAATTTTAAGTACAGAAATGGATGTTTTAAGAAGATCAGCTGGAAAATCTAGAATGGATAGAATACGAAATAAAGAAATAAGGGAAATTATGGGTGTACAAGAGGAGCCGGACATCATAGAAAAGAAAAGATTGCAGTGGTATGGTCATATCAAACGAATGCCAGAGCAAAGATTGACAAAAATTGTTATTGAATGGATCCCAATGGAAAGGAGGAAGAGAGGAAGACCGAAGAAAACTTGGACAGAAGGGGTACAAGCAGCTATGAATATCAGAGGAATGGAGGAAGATCAATGGATGGATAGAGAGGAATGGCGTTTGGTTTCCGGAAGACGGCGGCAGCTGCCATGATACCGGATGATGATGATGATGATGATGATGATGATAATAAAGAGTGCAATGACATACGCTGCAGGAACATAGGAATTCAATCTAGAACAATAGGTAAATTAAATTCTGCAGAAATGGATTTTTGGAGGCGTTCAGCTTCAATTTATGGAAGAGATAAAATAAGAAACAGTGTAATTAAACAAAAATATGAATGATCTTGCAGAACATTTCCGGGCTGTAGGCCCGACGTTTCGCCAGAGACTGCGTCTGGCATCCTCAAGGGTTGTCTCTGGCGAAATGTCGGGGAACTTCAAGCCTCGAGACCACGGCCTACAGCCCGGAAATCTTCTTCAAGATCATCATAGCAACTCCGGCCGTGAAAGCCTAAGTCAATACATTGGTCACCTCTACGGGGAGGAAATCTACCGATATATACGACAGTCTCAAGACAACCCGGCCGTGAAAGCCTATGTCAGTATAAAATATGAATGTTCAAACTTCAATTGTGGATTTCATAAAAAAAAGAATGGTATGGCCATGTAAAAAGACTGACAGAAGACGGATTCTTACTAGAATGGCTGCCACATGGTAGAAAAAGAAGAAGAATGGCAAAAATCAAGTGGATTGATGGTGTTTTGAGTAGCATGAGGGAAAAAAGGTTTAGAAGATGGAGATTGGAATGAAAGAGAGATATGAGAATGATAGATTAATTCAGCGCAGGAAGATGTTGTGAAACATTATGAAATAAAGACAAGCTATTTTGATCTTCCTCTTCTTCTTCTTCTACCCAATAATCAAAATTAAGCTGTAAATATAAACGTTAGGGCCGTCAGTTGGATAACAGATCTGAGTCAGGTTCCCTGATTTTTGGAAAAGCTCATTAATTAACTGATATTAATAATATCAAATCGGTGTAAAGCTGTTTTTCAAAGCACATATTACATTTTATGTATTGTGTCTTTAAATTAGAGACCAGATTTATATGCTAAATAATTTCTAAATAGAGTATATAAGCAATTAGGCTTCAAAAAGTTTCAATAATGTACCGGCAAAATGCTTGAAAAAAAAAGAATTTATGTATTAATACGTGAAGAAAAAAATTGTACCCTTTTTTTTAAGCACATTGTGCGCATGGAGGAGTGTGATATTTAGCATAATTAAAGTTCATGTAGGGAAGGAGTGCAGAAAAATAAAATTTAATATGATATGCGTTACAAATAAATTAAATTAAACAAACAAAATAATCTGTCTCTATGGAATTTATGTGTATTACTACTCATTCATTTGTTTACGTTCATACTGAAAGTGCATTGTTGCAAAAAGAAAATTATGCAGCAGCAATGTGAATTGACTTACTCTTGCGTGAGTAATATTAGTGGTTTAAAAAAAGTGAGTACATTTTATTTAAATTTAAATTAAAACCCTGTCTAATCTTGGTTTCAGTAATTTCATTACATATAATATATTTTTATATTTAGATACTCGCACCTACTTCCATTATGCCTCGACATAGAACATTTGACGGGTCGGAGTGAGAGACAAAGAAGGGATATATATTCCCGTACACATAATAATAGGCCAAATCGAAATTTAAATATTATAAATAGTGGGTCCACCGCTGTGGTCTCGAGGTAGCGTGCTGCCTTGTCACGCAGCAGGCCCGGGTTCGATCCCCGGTCGGGACAGTTTTTCTGGGTGAGGTTTTTATCGGGGTTTTTCCTCACCTGTAAGACAAATGTCAGGAAAACTTTAAGGCCAAAATGGTCCCCGAAATCATATGGCCATCGCAATCATCATTATTCATATTCATCTTAGATTAAGCTTAGGATTAGGGACTCTCCTGGCGCACCACTATCATCATCACCCATCATATCATCAGGGCAACGTAACCCCGCTTTCAGGCGCACCAACCTCAGAAGTGGGTTACATGTACGCCATGCCAGGAGAGAAACCAGGAATGTCGAAAGACAACCTGGGACATTTGCAAAAAAAAATTATAAATAGTATGCAAATATCAAATAACGTGTTATTGTTTTTTAAATATGCTTAGCCAAGCTATACCACATATTTCCTATAGTTTGTATTTTAAAAATAAATGAAAATTAATGCATAATGACGTATTTGTGACAAACTTAAAAGTTTAATGAATTGTAGTCGTATTTAGACCGCTGGGCGACCACTAGTATATATATATAAATAATTCATCCACAAACATAATTTAAGCTTCAATAATCAGATTATTATTGAAGGTACTGCATCCAAAATTTAACAGTTTCTTCTCTAATAGTTTTGGAGAAAATGGCACAAGTGCATCAATTGGTTCATTTTCGGGGTTCTCCTCTTCCCCGAATTTCATCCCAGCAACATTCACCACTTTTCTTTTCTCCCCGTCAAGTAATTTCACCTCCATTAATTTATTTCATATCACTTTTCACCTCATATCACGTTAGGTAAAACGTAATTTAGTTTAGCAAACTGCAGGTGTTTAAAATATGCGGTTATTGTTATCTAATGGGGCACGCTCATGTACTTCCTCATGATTCCGAGGCTTTTTGTCAACTTAGAGCAGAATCGGGTCAAAGTGAAGGTTGTAGCCCCTACTCGAGATCTTGGGCCCAGCCAAAATAAATAACTGCATGAGTCATGTGTGTGAATGCTTGTTGTGTGTGGAACCGGGAACACCATAACAGACTTCATATATCATCGTAGAGCAGGATTCATCTCATTCATTCCATTACGTAAATATGGGCAATGCAATGAACCTAAAATTAGTTGCCGTGTATTAGGGTCTTAAAACCCATATCTATTAATATAATCTAAATTGGTTCATGGTATGAAATTACCAATATTTTGGTCATCCCTTGAAGCATTTTGTTCTAATATTTTTTCCTATGTGAAAGTTATGTAAACAAAACTTGAAAAAAAAAGGGACTTTAAAAATGAAGCCACAGTAATTTTGTTTTGTAAAATGCTTGAAGAATTTTGTTCTAATTTTTTTTCCTATAAAGAGAGCAATATGTGAAAGCTATGTAAAGAAAACTTGAAAAAAAGGACTTTAAAAATGAAGCCTCAGTAATTTTGTTGTGTAAAGTGCTTGAAGCATTTTGTTCTAAAATTTGTTTCCTATAAAGAGAGCAATATGTGAAAGTTATGTAAAGAAAACTTGAAAAAAAAGGGACTTTAAAAATGAAGCCACAGTAATTTTGTTTTGTAAAATGCTTGAAGCATTTTGTTCTATTTTTTTCCCTATAAAGAGAGCAATATGTGAAAATTATGTAAATAAAACTTGAAAAAAGGGACTTTAAAAATGAAGCCACAGAGATTTTGTTTTGTAAAATGCTTGAAGCATTTTGTTCTAATATTTTTTCCTATAAAGAGAGCAATATGTGAAAGTTATGTAAACAAAACTTGAAAAAAAGGGACTTTAAAAATGAAGCCACAGTGATTTTGTTTTGCAAAATGCTTGAAGCATTTTGTTCAAACATTTTTGCTATAAAGAGAGCAAAATGTGAAAGTTATATAAACAAAACTTGGAAAAAAAGGGACTTTAAAAATGAAGCCACAGTAATTTTGTTTTGTAAATTGCTTGAAGCATTTTGTTCTAATATTTTTTCCTATAAAGAGAGCAATATGTGAAAGTTATGTAAACAAAACTTGAAAAAAAGGGACTTTAAAAATGAAGCCACAGTGATTTTGTTTTGCAAAATGCTTGAAGCATTTTGTTCAAACATTTTTGCTATAAAGAGAGCAAAATGTGAAAGTTATATAAACAAAACGTGGAAAAAAAAGGGATTTAAAAATGAAGCCACAGTAATTTTGTTTTGTAAAATGCTTGAAGCATTTTATTCTAATATTTTTTCCTATAAAGAGAGCAAAACGTGAAAGTGATATAAACAAAACTTGAAAAAAAAATGACTTTAAAAATGAAGTCACAGCAATTTTGTTTTGTAAAATGTTTGAAGCATTTTGTTCTAATATTTTTTCCTATAAAGAGAGCAAAATGTGAAAGTGATATAAACAAAACTTGAAAAAAAAGGGACTTTAAAAATGAAGCCACAGTAATTTTGTTTTGTAAAATGCTGTATTATTGTTGATATACCCATTTAAGTCATGGTAAACAATATGCTTAATGCATGGGAATCCGGTCCCCATAGGTCTACACGTTGGAAATGAACCCTGAAAGTTTGAAGTACTCATATGATCCTACTAGGGATGGATAAGGTCAGTTGGTTGGCGGTCCAATAGGCTTGGTTACACTAGTTACACTTCAAGCCGACTCCGATTGGAAGCTACTGAATCAAGGGGATTCAATACAACACAATGTAACACGGACTGGTTTGCACACAAGCTCGACAGCACGACTGACCCTCCACTACTAACAATCTGCGCAGAATGTGAAAATGGTCTGCGACGCAGGTCCATTTCCAAAGCGTTTACATATAGTTCTAATTTATTAATATCAATTATTAATTTGAGCCTCCAGATTGAAATAAAATATTTATAAATTAATATTTTATCACATTATTTTTACAGTTAACGTGTCAAATGAAATGACATAGAAACGGAACAATAACTATAATCACAATTAAAAACTTAACATCATTTAACAAGTAAACAGTTACCAAATATAACATATAACAGTTGTAAAAAATAGTTCTTGTGAAGTTCTTGTTGGATATGTTAGAATATAATGCATTTTAATTTTAAAAAAAATGAACACGAAAATTTGTCGATATAACGCAGTTTCATTGTTCACGACAGATAAGCATTCATAATTTCATTTACCATGTAATAAATTACCACTCATGTCTTTATATGTCACAACTTTTATCACCCAAGTCAGAAATTGATAACAAATCCTCTTAATATAATAATAATAATAATAATAATAATAATAATAATAATAATAATAATAATAATAATAATAATAATAATATGAAGAAATAAGAATCGATATTTGTAGATAAAATTAAAAATCTAACTGGTTCCAACACATAGAAAGAATGACACCCAATAGACTCCCAAAAAATTTGCTTTACTACCAGTCGAAAGGAAGAAGAAATATTGGGCCACCCATAACTAGATGAAGGGATACGGTCTCTTGATGTGGAAAACAAATGTAAGGCCTAATTCCATGACGTAGAATAATAATAATAATAATAATAATAATAATAATAATAATAATAATAGTAGTAATACTATTTTTTTATTTAGGAATATTCCACAATACAGTGTTTCTCCTTCAACCCAAAGTGATTTGTCGCCAGAGGTTTCTGTCTGAAGCATCTTCTTCCCTCAAATCTCTAGCTTCCATACTTCTCTTCACTCAATCCATCCATCGTTCTCTAGGCCTACCTCTTCCACTTCTACCATTAGCTTTCCAATTAAGGATCTTCTTTGGTATTCTCTCTTCTTCCATTCTTATGAGGTGTCCATACCATTTCAAACATTTTTCTTCTATTTTTCCTAATACGGTATGCTTTTTCAACTTGCATACTTTCCCTTATTGTGCTGTTTAATAATAATAATAATAATAATAATAATAATAATAATAATATAATAATAATAATAATAATAATAATAATAATAATAATAATAATAATAATAATAACATTGATACTGGCAGAATTTAATACCACATATATTAAATAGTCCACCGCTGTGGTCTCGAGGTAGCGTGCTGCCTTGTCACGCAGCGGGCCCGGGTTCGATTCCCGGTCGGGACAGTTTTTCTGGGTGAGGTTTTTATCGGGGTTTTTCCTCACCTGTAAGACAAATGTCAGGAAAACTTTAAGGCCCAAACGGTCCCCGAAATCATATGGCTATCATCATCCTTATCACTATCATCATCATCATCATTATCATCATCATCCTTCACCGGTGTGGAAAGCAACGGGAAGCTACCACACCTATAATTCCCTAGTAAAGCTGCAAGCATAGCATGAAAATGCTATGATTGCAGTGAAGGACCTGCCTTCGGGCAGAATTACTATGGATATATTAAATATAAGTATATAAGTCTTAATTGTTGTTTTATTCAAAACCAAATTCGGAAATAGCAACCAATTTAAAAAAAAAAGTAGAATTGACTGATTGAACCCCGTTCGTCCCGCTTGGGGACATGAATGCATTTCAAGTACAAAATTGAATAGTAGAGGAGATAGTGCATGTCCCTGCTTTAAACAATTGTGAACTTCAAAAGTATCCTGAAGGTAATCAATGGAACTGGTATTCACTTGATGAAAATCCATAACTTATTTAATTAAATAAAAATAAAA